>SZWC01001266.1:6626-42437 GCA_023375785.1 Penium margaritaceum | reverse complement strand
GCACCACTCCGCAACCAGTTTGCACCACTCCGCAACCAGTTCGCACCACTCCGCAACCAGTTTGGACCACTCCTCAACCAGTTCGCACCACTCGGCAATCAGTTTGCACCACTCTACAACCAATTCGCACCACTCTGAAACCAGTTCGCACCACTATGCAACCAGTTCATGCCACTGTGCAACCAGTTTGCATCACTCCGCAACCAGTTCCCACCACTCCGCAACCAGTTCGCACCAATCCGCAACCAGTTTGCACCACTTCGTAAACAGTTCGCACCATTCCGCAACTTTTTTGCACCACCTCGCAACCTGTTCGCACCACTCCGCAACCAGTCCCAACAAACCTGCAACCAGTTCGTACCACTCTGCAACCAGTTTGCACCACGTCACAACCAGTTCGCACCACTCCGCAACCAGTTTGCACCACTCCGCAACCACTTCGCACTACTCCGTAACCAGTTCGCACCACTCCACAGCCAGTTCGTACCAGTTTGCAGCCAGTTCGTACCACTCCGCAAACAGTTTGCACCACTAGACAACCAGTTTGCACCACTCCGCAAGCAGTTCGCACAAGTCCGCAACCGATTCGCACCACCCCCCAACCTGTTCGCACCATGCCGCAACCAGTTTGCACCACTCCTGAACCAGTTCGAACCACTCCGCAACCAGTTCGCACCACTCTGCAACCAGTTCGCAAGCCAAGTGACTTACCAAGTGACTTTAACCTCTACGAACCATAACACGAGCCAGCCACGGTTAGAGTATCCAATCACAGTGCACATTTAATATGCATGACCTTGCAGGTATAAACATGGTCAAAAACCGGTGTCTTGGCACGGCTATTGTGCGCAATGCCTTGACAAGGTTGGCAAGTGCCACTGACCATGACGACAAAGTTTACCAGGTGATTTTAACTTCTACGAATCGCAACAGGAGTCATCCACAGTCAGAGTGCCTAATCACAGCTCAGATGTACTAGGCATTACCTTACAGATATAAACAAGGTAAAAAATCCATGGCTTGGCACGGCTTTTGTGCGCAATGCCTTGACAAAGTTGGCATGTGCCACTAACCATGACCACAAAGTTTTCCAAGTGACTTTAATTTCTACGAATCATAACACGAGTCATCCACAGTCAGAGTACCCAATCACAGTGCACTTCTAATATGCATGACCTTGCAGGTATAACAAGGTTAAAAACCGGTGTCTTGGCATGGCTATTGTGCACAATGCCTTGACAAAGTTGGCATGTCCCACTGACCATGACCAAAAAGTTTACCAAGTGACTTTAACTTGTATGAATTGTAACACAAGTCACCCACAGTCAGAGTACCCAATCACAGTTCAGATGTACAAGGCATGAGCTTGCAAATATAAAAAGGTTAAAAAACCGGTGGCTTTGCACGGCTATTGTGCGCAATGCCTTGACAAAGTTGGCATGTGCCACTGACCATGACCACAATGTTTACCAAGTACCTTAAACGGCTATGAATCATAACACGGGTCAGCCACAGGCAGAGTGTCCAATCACAGTACAGATATACTGGGCATGAACTTACAGGTACAAACAAGGTAGAATTCTGGTGGCTTGGTGTGGCTATTGTGTGCAATGCCTTGACAAAATTGGCATGTGCCACTGACCATGACCACAAATGTATCCAAGTGACTTTTACTTCTATTGATCATAACACGAGTCTGCCATAGTCAGAGTGACCAATCACAGTGCAGATGTACTAGGCATGACCTTGTAGGTGCAAACAATGTAGAATATTGGTGGCGCGGTGTGGCTATTGTGCGCAATGCCTTGACGAATTTGGCATGTGCCACTGACCATGACCACAAAGTTTAAAAAGTGACTTTAACTTCTACGAATCATAGCACGAGTCAGCCACAGTCAGAGTACCCAATTATAGTGCACATCTAATATGCATGACCTTGTAGGTATAAACATGGTTAAAAACGGGTATCTTGGCACGGCTATTATGTGCAATGCCTTGACAAAGTTGGCATGTGCCACTGACCATGACCACAGAGTTTACCAAATACCTGAAACGGCTATGAATCATAACACGGGTCAGCCACAGTCAGAGTGTCCAATCACAGTACAGATATACTGGACATTACCTTACAGGTATAAACAAGGTAGTATACTGGTGGCTCGGTGTGGTTATTTTATGCAATTCCTTGACAAAGTTGGCATGTGCCACTGACCCTGACCACAAACGTATCAAAGTGACTTTTACTTCTATTGATCATAACACGAGTCAGCAGCGGTCATAGTGTCCAATCACAGTGCAGATGTACTAGGCATGATCTTGCAAGTGCAAACAAGGTAGGATACTGGTGGCTCAGTGTGGCTATTGTGCGCAATGCCTTGACCAACTTGGCATGTGCCACTGACCATGACCACAAAGGTTACAAAGTGACTTCAACTTCTATGAATCGTAACACGAGTCGGCCACAGTCTGAGTGCCCAATCACATTTCAGATGTACTAGGCATGACCTTACAGGTAAAAAAAAGGTAAAAAACCAGTGGCTTGGCATGGCTATTTTGCGCAATGCCTTAACAAAGCTGGCATGAGCCACAGACCATGACCACAAAGTTTACCAAGTACCTTAAACGGTTATGAATCATAACACGAGTCAGCCATAGTGAGAGTGTCCAATCACAGTGCAGATATTCTGGACATGACCTTACAGGTATAAACAAGGTAGAATACTGGTGTCTTGGTGTGGCTATTGTGCGCAATGCCTTGACAAAGTTGGCATGTGCCACTGGCCATGACCACAAATGTAACTTAGTTACTTTCAATTATATTGATCATAACACAAGTTAGCCACGGTCAGAGTGTCCAATCACAGTGCAGATGTACTAGGCATGACATTGCAAGTGCAAACAAGGTAGAAAACTGGTGGCTCGGTGTGGCTATTGTGCGTAATGCCTTGACGAGGTTGGCATGTGCCACTGACCATGACCACAAAGTTTACCACGTGACTATAACTTCTACGAATCGTAACGCGAGTCAGCAACAGTCAGAGTGACCAATCATTGTGTACAACTAATATGCATGACATTGCAGGTATAAAAAAGTTAAAAAACCGGTGGCGTGGCACGGCTATTATGCGCAATGCCTTGACAAAGTTGGCATGTGCCACTGACCATGACCACAAAGTTTACCAAGTACCTTAAACGGCTATGAATCATAACACGAGTCAGCCACGGTCAGAGTGTTCAATCACAGTACAGATACTGCGCATGACCTTGCAGGTACGAACAAGGTAGAATACTGGTGGCTTGGTGTGGCTATTGTGCCCAATGCCTTGATAAAGCTGGCATGTGCCACTGGCCATGACAACAAATGTATCCAAGTGACTTTTACTTCTATCGATCATAATACGAGTCAACCACGGCCAGAGTGTCCAATCACATTGCAGATGTACTAGGCATGAAATTGCAGGTGAAAATTTTGTCGAATACTGGTGGATCAGTGGGGCTACTGTGCGCAATGCCTTGACAAAGTTGACATGTGCCACTGGCCATGACCACAAAGTTTACAAAGTGACTTTAACCTCTAGGAATCATAACACGAGTCAGCCACAGTCAGAGTACCCAATCACAGTGCACATCTAAAATGCATGACCTTACAGGTATAAACAGGGTAAAAAACCGGTGTCTTGGCACGGCTATTGTGCGCAATGCCTTGACAAGGTTGGCACGTGCCACTGACCATGACGACAAAGTTTACCAAGTACCTTAAACGGCTATGAACTGTAACACAAGTCAGCCACGGTCAGAGTGTTGAATCACAGTGCAGATGTACTGGGCATGACCTTACAGGTATCAACAAGGTAGAATTCTGGTGGCTCGGTGTGGCTATTGTGCGCAATGCCTCGACAAAGATGGCATGTGCCACTGACCATGACCACAAATGTATCCAAGTGACTTTTAATTCTATTGATCATAGCACGAGTCAGCCACGGTTAGAGTGTCCAATCACAGTGCAGATGTACTAGGCATGACCTTGCAGGTATAAACAAGGCAAAACCCGTGGCTGGGCTTGACTATTTTGCGCAATGCCTTGACAAAGATGGCATGTGCCACTGACCATGACCACAAAGTTTACCAAGTACCTTAAACAGCTATGAACTGTAACACAAGTCAGCCACGGTCAGAGTGTTGAATCACAGTGCAGATATACTGGGCATGACCTTACAGGTATGAACAAGGTAGAAGTCTGGTGGCTCGGTGTGGCTATTGTGCGCAATGCCTCGACAAAGATGGCATGTGCCACTGACCATGACCACAAATGTATCCAAGTGACTTTTAATTCTATTGATCATAGCACAAGTCAGCCACGGTTAGAGTGTCCAATCACAGTGCAGATGTACTAGCAATGACCTTGGTGGTGCAAACAAGGTATAATACTGGTCGCTCAACGTGGCTATTGTGCGCAATGCCTTGACGAAGTTGGCATGTGCCACTGACCACGACCACAAAGTTTATCAAGTGACTTTAACATCTACGAATCGTAACACGAGTCAGCCACGGTCAGAGTGCCCAATCATTGTGCACATCTAATATGCATGACCTTGCAGGTATGAACAAGTTTAAAAACCGGTGGCTTGGCACGGCTATTGTGCGCAATGTTTTGACAAAGTTGGCATGTGCCACTGACCATGACCACAAAGTCTACCAAGTACCTTAAACGGTTATGAATCAAAACACAAGTCAGCCACGGTCAGAGTGTCCAATCACAGTGCAGATATATTGGGCATGACCTTACAGGTACGAACAAGGTAGAATTCTGGTGGCTTGGTGTGGCTATTGTGTGCAATGCCTTGACAAATTTGGCAGGTGCCACTGACCATGACCACAAATGTATCCAAGTGACCTTTACTTCTATTGATCATAACACGAGTCAGCCACGGTCAGAGTGTCCACTCACAGTGCAGATGAACTACGCATGACCTTGCAGGTGCAAACAAGGTAGAATACCGGTGGCTCGTTGTGCCAATTGTGCGCAATGCCTTGATGAAGTTGGCATGTGCCATTGACCATGACCATAAAGTTTACCAAGTGACTTTAACTTATACAAATCGTAATACGAGTCAGCCACGGTCAGAGTGCCCAATCACAGTGAACATCTAATATGCATGACCTTGCAGGTATAAACAAGTTTAAAATCCAGTGACTTGGCACGGCTTTTGTGCGCAATGCCTTGACAAAGTTGGCATATGCCACTGACCATGACCACAAAGTTTACCAAGTACCTTAAACGGTATGACTCATAACACGAGTCAGCCACGGTTAGAGTGTCCAATCACAGCACAGATATACTGCACATGACCTTGCAGGTATGAACAAGGTAGAATACTGGTGGCTCGGTGTGGCTTTTGTGCGCAATGCCTTGACAAAGTTGGAATGTGCCACTGACCATGACCACAAATGTATCCAAGTGACTTTTACTTCTATTGAACATAACACGAGTCAGCCTTGGTGAGAGAGTCCAATCACAGTGCACATGTACTAGGGACAATCTTGCAGGTGCAAACAAGGTACAATACTGGTGGCTCGGTGTGGCTATTGTGCAAAATGCCTTGACAAAGTCGGCATGTGCCACTGACCATGACCACAAAGTTTACCAAGTGACTTTAACCTCTACGAATCATAACACGAGTCAGCCACGGTCAGAGTACCCAATCACATTTCAGATGTACTAGGCATGACCTTACAGGTATAAACAAGGTAAAAAACCGGTGGCTTGGTACGGCTATTGTGCGGAATTCCTTGACAAAGTTGGCATGTGCCACTGACCATGACCACAAAGATTACCAAGTACCTTAAACGGCTATGAATAAAAACACGAGTCAGACACGGTCAGAATGTCCAATCACAATGCAGATATACTAGGCATGACCTTGCAAGTATAAACAAGGTAGAATACTGGTGGCTCAGTGTGTCTATTATGCGCAAGGCCTTGACAAAGTTGGCACGTGCCGCTGACCATGACCACAAATGTATCCAAGTGACTTTTACATGTATTGATCATAACACGAGTCAGCCACGGTCAGAGTGTCCAATCACAGTGCAGATATAGTAGGCATGATATTGCAGGTGCAAACAACGTAGAATACTGGAGGCTCGGTGTGGTTATTGTGCGGAATGCCTTGACAAAGTTGGCATGTGCCACTGACCATGACCACAACGTTTACCAAGTGACTTTAACTTTTACGAATCGAGACATGAGTCAGCCACAGTCAGAGTGCCCAATCACAGTTCATATGTACTAGGCATGACCTTTCAGGTATAAACAAGGTATAAAACTGGTGGTTTGGCATGGCTATTGTGCGCAATGCCTTGACAAAGCTGGCATGTGCCACTGACCATGACCACAAAATTTACCAAGTACCTTAAACGACTATGAATCATAGCACGAGTCAGCCACGGGCAGAGTGTCCAATCACAGTGCAGATATACTGGGCATGACCTTGCAGGTATAAATAAGGTAGAATACTGGTGGCTTGGTGTGGCTATTGTGCGCAATGCCTTGAAAACGTTTGCATGTGCCACTCACCATGACCACAAATGTATCCAAGTGACTTTTACATATATTGATCATAACACGAGTCAGCCGCAGTCAGAGTGTTCAATCACAGTGCAGATGTACTAGGCATGACTGTGAAGGCTCAAACAAGGTAGAATACTGGTGGCTCGGAATGGCTATTGTGCATAATGCCTTGACAATATTGGCATGTGCCGCTGACCATGAACACAAAGTTTACATAGTGACTTTAACTTCTACGAATCGTAATACGAGTCAACCACGGTCAGAGTGCCCAATCACAGTGCACATCTAATATGCATGACATTGCAGGTATAAACAAGGAAAAAGACCGGTGGCTTGGCATGGCTATTGTGCGCAATGCCTTAACGAAGTTGGCATGTGCCACTGACCACCACCACAAAGTTTACCAAGTGACTTTCACTTCTACAAATCGTAACACGAGTCAGCCACAGTCAGAGTGCCCAATCACAGTTCAGATGTACTCGGCATGAACTTGAAGGTATAAACAAGGTAAAAGACCGGTGGCTTGGCATGGCTATTGTGCGCAATGCCTTGACAAAGTTGGCATGTGCAACTGACCATGACCACAACGTTTACCAAGTACCTTAACGGCTATGACTCATAACACGGGTCAGCCACGGTCAGAGTTTGCAATCAAAGTACAGATGTACTATGCATGATCTTGCAGGTAGAAACAAGGTAGAATACTGGTGGCTCCGTGTGGCTATGTTGCGGAATGCCTTGACAAAGTTGGCATGTGCCACTGACCATGACCACAAATGTATCCAAGTGACTTTTACTTCTATTTATCATAACACGAGTCAGCCACAGTCAGAGTGTCCAATCACAGTGCAGATGTACGAGGCATGATCTTGCATGTACAAACAAGGTAGAATACTGGTGTCTCGGTGTGGCTATTGTGCGCAATGACTTGACAATGTTGGCATGTGCCGCTGACCATGACCACAATGTTTACCAAGTGACTTTAACATCTACGAATCGTAACACAAGCCAGCCACGGTCAGAGTGCCCAATCACAGTGCACATCTAATATGCATGACCTTGCAGGTATACACAAGGTGAAAAACTGGTGGCTTGACACGGCTATTGTGCGCAATACCTTGACAAAGTTGGCATGTGCCACTGACCATGACCACAAAATTTACCAAGTGACTTTAACTTATACGAATCGTAACACGAGGCAGCCACATTCAGAGTGCCCAATCACATTTCAGATGTACTAGGCATGACCCTGCAGGTATAAACAAGGTCAAAAACCGGTGGCTTGGCATGGCTATTGTGCGCAATGCCTTGACAAAGTTGGCATGTGCCACTGACCATGACCACAATGTTTACCAAGTACCTTAAACGGCTATGAATCATAACACGAGTCAGCCACGGTCAGAGTGTCCAATCCCAGTGCAGATGTACTAGGCATGATCTTGCAGGTACAAACTGTCAGAAGTATGTAGGCACGAGAACGGCAGCAGCAGAAGCAGGCAGAAGCGTTAGGACAAGCAAGTGTGCAGCAGCAAAGTGACGTAACTAAGAGCGGTGCAAGGAGTTAGTTGCGAAGGCTGATAGGGGCTGAGACGCGAGATAGCCGAGGTAGACAGGTTGATGTGAGAGAGAGTGCTGGCGAGATGAGTGATGGTTGGCGGAGTATGAGAGCTGAGCAAAGGAGCAAGAGGGATGGAGCGAAGCGTTGAGAGGGACTGGCGAAGGCAAACAGTGCGAGGAGCGAGCAGAGCGAAGACACGGCGGCGAAGCCGCGGAACCAAAGGGGAACAGTATGAACACTAATAGTCTGGTTAAGCTGGAGGGAATGAACATCCTCCGTATATATATATAACATAACAAGACAAAATAAGCAACGTCTTCTTGTGCGCTAGCCGGACGCGCTTACAGGGTGACCACTTATTAGGGGATCGCTTGGTCCGATAGCCATTTTCAGGCTAAGGCGCCGACAACGGTTAGTGCATCGACAATGGCTAGTGTGTCGACCAAGGTGGTTTGGACCAGAGCTGAACCATTCTTGAGAATTTATTTTCTAGCTGGTGGGAGTCCTGTCAGGTTTACGAGAATAATTCTGACACCCCCCATTAAACTGACAGGACTCGAGAGTGCAGTTTGGCTGGTAGAAAGGGGAGAGAGCTGAGAGGAGGACTTGGTAGGGAAGACATCCAGTCGATGGAGAAGAGTCCTAGAGGGAAGTCATCATCTTGGTCTTGAGCGTCCGAGTCAAGAGGAACCGTTGATTCACATGGAGGGCTTCCTTGCAGTCCTTGTAGAAGATCCTGTATGAAGCCTTGAGTTGGTCGCACGTTTCTGTAGACTGTTGGACTCAGGGTGAGGGATATTTCCTTGTAGGTGTGACACAGTCGCATGCGTCACATTTTGCTTCTGTTCTCTGAGCTGGTTGGAGAAGTGCTGGTACTGGCAACATACCAGACTGGCGGTGAGTAAACGGGTTAGCTGCCATGGGAATATTCTGATGACAAATGGCTGTACATGTTATGCAAGGAGTAGAGGCGACAGGGGTGTCGCTAGAGGGATGCTTGTGAGATGCCGAAAAAAGCGTGTAGGAGTGGCAAAATTGACAGTGGTCGTTAGGCCAGGAAGAGGAGTGTGTAGATGAAAATGGTGTTAGTGGAGGACGCTGCCACAACGTCGCTTTGCAGGAGGCACTGCCACTTGCTTGTTCATGCAGTCTGGATGCAAGTGCTGAATGCGTTAGTTCAGGGTCCGTGGGCCGCGAGGTTCGGAAGGAGGTCAACCCGGGAGGTCACAATGGAGACCAGCAGGGAGTCGGTGGATGGTGAACTGCGAGTTATTCCTGTTGGTGTTGCTGGGGAAATGCTAGTGCAGAACAGGGAGGTTGCGATGTTTGCTGATAGATGACGACAGAGGTGGAGGATGAGAGGCGGTGAAAGCTCCCGAGTGAGACAAATTGGTGTGGGCGCGGGTCGTTGCGGAATGGGCGATGCAACCGGGCGGATCCGTGTGCCGGCCAAAGGATGATGCTGACAGAGGAAGAGTGATTGACGATGGAGTGGGCGCAGGGGCGAAACCACGTGCACTTCAAAGTTTTGGCATCGGTGCAGGTCGTCGCAGAACAGGCGATGCGACCGGGCGGATCCGTGTGCCAAGCTGAAAGCGATGCGGATGGTGAGGAACGATTGATGATGGAGTGGGCCCAGGGGCAAAACCACGTGCGCGATTGAATTAGGGGAGTAAGATGCGGCAAGGGGAAGGCAGGTGCCAATGCGCCGCAAGAATTCTGCTACTTGCGTGGGTGCAGGCTGCTGCGGAAGCGGGCAGCTAGCTCGTTCAGACCCTAGTCCCGTTCACAAATGCTGATAATTGCTAATGAAACGGAGGCTGATGATGATGGCGGAGTGGGCGCAGGGGCAAACCGTGTGCGCTGAAGGAAGTTTTTGGCGTGGGCGCAGGTCGTTGCGGAAAAGGGGATGCGACCGGGCGGATCCTTGTGCCGAGCTGGAACCGATGCGGAAGCAGAGGAAACAATTGATTGATGAATGGGCGCCGGGGCGAAACCACGTGCGCGAAGAGATGATGCTGATGAGGATGATTAATGCAAAGGCGGCGCAGAGGATGCTGATGACGGAGAAATGAGGCAGAAACAGGCGGCTCATGGAGCTGAGAAGACAGGCAAGAACAAATGATGCGAGGAGGACGAGGAGGGCTGATGGGGGCAAATGAGGATGATACAAGGAGTGAAGACTGAGGGATGATGATGATGCTAGAAAAGAGAGACAGGGAGCGATGCAAGCAGAGGGAGCCGAGATGAGACGCGACGCGACAGGGAGTTGGAGAAACACAACCACTTCTATTGTATGCAATGTCTTGACAAAGTTGGCAGGTTCCACTGACCATGACCACAAAGTTTACCAAGTACCTTAAACGGCTATGAATCATAACACGAGTCAGCCACGCTCAGAGTTTCCAATCACAGTGCATGACTAGGCATNAAGACTGAGGGATGATGATGATGCTAGAAAAGAGAGACAGGGAGCGATGCAAGCAGAGGGAGCCGAGATGAGACGCGACGCGACAGGGAGTTGGAGAAACACAACCACTTCTATTGTATGCAATGTCTTGACAAAGTTGGCAGGTTCCACTGACCATGACCACAAAGTTTACCAAGTACCTTAAACGGCTATGAATCATAACACGAGTCAGCCACGCTCAGAGTTTCCAATCACAGTGCATGACTAGGCATGACCTTACAGGCATAAACAAGGTAGAATACTGGTGGCTCGGTATGGCTATTGTGTGCAATGCCTTGACAAACTTGGCACGTGCCACTGACCATTACCACAAAGTTTACCATGTGACTTTAACTTCTACGAATCGTAACACGAGTCTGCCACGGTCAGAGTGCCCAATCACAGTGCACATCTATTATGCATTACCCTACAGGTGTAAACAAGGTAAAAAACGAGTAGCTTGACACGGCTTTTGTGTGAAATGCCTTGACAATGTTCGCATGTGCCACTGACCATGACCACAAAGTTTACCAAGTATCTTAAAGGGCAATGAATCATAACACGAGTCAGCCACAATCAGAGTGTCCAATCACAGTGCAGATGTGCTAGGCATGATCTTGTAGTTCCAAACAAGGTAGAATAATGGTGGCTCGGTGTGGCTTTTGTGCGCAATGCCTTGACAAAGTTGGCATGCGCTACTGACCATGACCACAATGTTTACCAAGTGACTTTAACTTATACGAATTGTAACACAAGTTAGCCATACTCAGAGTGCCCAATCACAGTTCAGATGTACTAGGCATGACGTTGTAGGTATAAACAAGGTAACAAACCGGTGGCTTGGCACGGCTACTGTGCGCAATGCCTTGAAAAAAATGGCATGTTCCACTGACCATGACCACAAAGTTTACCAAGTACCCTAATCGGCTATGAATCTTAACACAAGTCAGCCACGGTCAGAGTGTCCAATCACAGTGCAGATATACCGGGCATGACCTTGCAGATACAAACAAGGTAGAAAACTGGTAGCTTGGTGTGACTATTGTGCGCAATGCATTGACAAAGTTGGCATGTGCCACTGACCATGACCACCAATGTATCCAAGTGACTTTTACTTCTAGTGATAATAACACAAGTCAGCCACTGTCAGAGTGTCCAATCACAGTGCAGATGTACTAGGCATGATCTTGCAGGTGCAAACAAGGTAGAATAGTGGTGGCTCGTTGTGGCTATTGTGCGCAATACCTTGACAAAGTTGGCATGTGCCACTGACCATGACCACATAGTTTAACAAGTGACTTTAACTTCTACGAATTGTAACACGAGTCAGCCACGGTCAGAGTGCCCAATGACATTGCACATCTAATATGCATGACCTTGCAGGTACAAACAAGGTAAAAATTTGGTGGCTTTGCACGGCTATTGTATGCAATGCCTTGACAAAGTTGGCATGTGCCACTGACCATGACCACAAAGTTTACCAAGTACCTTAAACGGCTATGAATCATAACACGAGTCAGCCACGGTCGGAGTGTCCAATCACAGTGCAGATATACTGGGCATGACCTTGCAGGTATAAACAAGGTAGAATATCGGTGTCTCGGTTTGGCTATTGTGCTCAATGCCTTGACAAAGTTGGCATGTGAACTGAGCATGACCACAAATGTATCCAAGTGACTTTTACTTCTATTGATCATAACATGAGTCATCCACGGGCAGAGTGTCCAATCACAGTGCATATGTACTAAAAATTATCTTGCAGGTGCAAACAAGGTAGAATACTTGTGGCTCGGTGTGGCTATTGTGCGCAATGCCTTGACAAAGTTGGAATGTGCCACTGACCATGACCACATAGATTACCAAGTGACTTTAACTTCTACGAATTGTAACACGAGTCAGCCACAGTCAGAGTGCCCAACGACATTGCACATCTAATATGCATGACGTCGCAGGTATAAACAAGGTATAAAACCGGTGGCTTGGCACGGCTATTGTATGCAGTGCCTTGACAAAGTTGGCATGTTCCACTGACCATGACCACAAAGTTTACCAAGTACCTTAAACGGCTATGAATCATAACACGAGTCAGCCACGCTCATAGTGTCCAATCACAGTGCAGATATACTAGGCATGACATTGCTGGTATGAACAAGGTAGAATACTGGTGGCTCAGCATGGCTATTGTGTGCAATGCCTTGACAAAATTGGCATGTGCCACTGACCATGACCACAAAGTTTACCATGTGACTTTAACTTCTACGAATCGTAACACGACTCAGCCACGGTCAGAGTGCCCAATCACAGTGCACATCTATTATGCATGACCTTACAGGTATAAACAAGGTAAAAAACCGGTGTCTTGGCACGGCTATTATGCGCAATGCCTTGACAATGTTCGCATGTGCCACTGACCATGACCACAAAGTTTACCAATTACCTTAAACGGCTATAAATCATAACACGAGTCAGCCACGATCAGAGTGTCCAATCACAGTGCAGATGTACTAGGTATGATCTTGCAGGTGCAAAAAAGGTAGAATACTGGTGGCTCGCTGTGGCTATTGCGCGCAATGCATTGACAAAGTTGGCATGTGCCATTGACCATGAGCACAATGTTTACCAAGTGACTTGAACTTATACGAATCGTAACACAAGTTAGCCACATTCAGAGGGCCCAACCACAGTTCAGATGTACTAGGCATGACCTTGTAGGTATGAACAAGGTAAAAAACCAGTGGCTTGGCACGGCTACTGTGCGCAATGCCTTGACAAAGTTGCCATGTGCCACTGACCATGACCACAAAGTCTACCAAGTACCTTAAACGGCTATGAATCTTGACACGAGTCACCCACAGTCAGAGTGTCCAATCATAGTTCAGATATACTGGGCATGACCTTGGAGGTATAATCAAGGTAGAATACTGGTGGCTCGGTGTGACTATTATGCGCAATACCTTGACAAAGGTGGTATGTGCCATGACCAAAAATATATCCAAGTGACTTTTACTTCTACTGATCATAACACAAGTCAGCCACGGTCAGAGTGTCCAATCACAGTGCATATGTACTAGGCATGATCGTGCGGGTGCAAACAAGGTAGAATACTGGTGGCTCGGTGTGGCTATTGTGCGCAATGCCTTGGAAAAGATGGCATGTGGCACTGACCATGACCACATAGTTTACCAAGTGACTTTAACTTCTACGGATTGTAACACAAGTCAGCCACGGTCAAAATGCCCAATGACATTGCACATCTAATATGCATGACCTTGTAGGTATATAAAAGTTAAAAAACAGGTGGCTTGGCACGATTATTGTATGCAATGCCTTGACAAAGTTGGCATGTGCCACTGACCATGACCACAAATTTTACCAAGTACCTTAAACGGCTATGAATCATAACACGAGTCAGCCACGGTCAGAGTGTCCAATCACAATGCAGATATACCGGGCATGACTTTGCAGGTAAAAAGAAGGTAGAATACTGGTGGGTCGGTGTGGCTATTGTGCGCGATGCCTTGACAAAGTTGGCATGTGCCACTGACCATGACCACAAATGTATCCAAGTGACGTTTACTTCTATCAATCATAACACGAGTCAGCCACGGTCAGAGTGTCCAATCACAGTGCAGATGTACTAGGCATGATCTTTCAGGTTCAAACAATGTAGAATACTGGTGGCTCGGTTTGGCTATTGTGCGCAATGCCTTGACAAATGTGGCATGTGCCACTGGCCATGACCACAAAGTTTACCAAGTGACTTTAACTTCTACGAATTGTAACACGAGTCAGACACGGTCAGAGTGCCCAATCACAGCGCACTTATAATACGCATTACCTTGCAGGTATAAACAAGGTGAAAAACCGGTGGCTTGGTATGGCTATTGTGCGCAATGCCTTGACAAAGTTGGTATGTGCCACTGACCATGACCACAAGTTTACCAAGTACATTGAACGGCTATGAATCATAACACGAGTCAGCCACGGTCAGAGTGTCCAATCATAGTGCAGATATATTGGGCATGACCTTGTAGGTGTAAACAAGGTAGAATACTGGTGGTTCGGTGTGGCTATTGTGCGCAATGCCTCGACAAAGTTGGCATGTGCCACTGACCATGACCACAAAGTTTACCAAGTACCTTAAACGGCTATGAATCATAACACGAGTCAGCCACGGTCAGAGTGTCCAATCACAGTGCAGATGTACTAGGCATGATCTTGCAGGTACAAACACGGTAGAATACTGGAGGTTCGGTGTGGCTATTGTGCGCAATGCCTTGACAAGGATGGCACGTGCCACCGACCATGACCACAAAGTTTACCAAGTGACTTTAACGTCTACGAATCATAACACAAGTCAGCCACGGTCATAGTACCCAATCACAGTGCACATATAATATGCATGACCTTGCAAGTATAAACAGGGTAAAAAACCGGTGTCCAGGCACGGCTATTGTGCGCAATGCCTTGACAAAGTTGGCATGTGCCACTGACCATGATCACAAAGTGTACCAAGTACCTTAAACGGCTATGAAACATAACACGAGTCAGCCACAGTCATAGTGTCCAATCACAGTGCAGATAAACTGGGCGTGACCTTGCACATATGAACAAGGTGGAATACTGGTGGCTCGGTGTGGCTATTGTGCGCAATGCCTTGACAAAGTTGGCATGTGCCACTGACCATGGCAACAAATGTTTACCAAGTGACTTTATCTTATACGAATCGTTACACGAGTCACCCATGTTCAGAGTGCTCAATCACAGTTCAGATGTACTAGGCATGACCTTGTAGGTATAAACAAGGTCAAAAGTTGGTGGCTTGGCACGGCTACTGTGCGGAATGCCTTGTCAAAGTTGGCATGTGCCACTGAATATGACCACAAAGTCTACCAAGTACCTTAAACGGCTATGAATCTGAACACAAGTCAGCCACGGTCAGAGTGTCCAATCATAGTGCAGATTTACTGGGCATGACCTTGGAGGTACAATCAAGGTAGAATGCTTGTGGTTCGGTGTGACTATTCTGCGCAATACCTTGAAAAAGTTGGCATGTGCCACTGACCATGACCACAAATGTATCCAAGTGACTTTTACTTCTACTGATCATAACACAAGTCAGCCACGGTCAGAGTGTCCAATGACAGTGTAGATGTACTAGGCATGGTTGTACAGGTGCAAACAAGGTAGAATACTGGTCGCTTAGTGTGGCTATTGTGTGCAATGCCTTGACAAAGTTGGCATGTGCCACTGACCATGACCACAAAGTTTACCATGTGACTTTAACTTCTACGAATCGTAACACGAGTCAGCCACGGTCAGAGTGCCCAATCACAGTGCACATCTATTATGCATGACCTTACAGTTATGAACAAGGTAAAAAACCGGTGGCTTGGCACGGATTTTGTGCGCAATGCCTTGACAATGTTCGCATGTGCCACTGACCATGACCACAAAGTTTACCAAGTACCTTAAACGGCAATGAATCATAACACGAGTCAGCCACGATCAGAGTGTCCAATCACAGTGCAGATGTACTAGGCATGATCTTGTAGGTGCAAACAAGGTAGAATACTGGTGGTTTGGTGTGGCTTTTGTACGCAATGCCTTGACAAAGTTGGCATGTGCCACTGACCATGACCACAACTTTGTTTATACCTGCAATGTCATGCATATTAGATGTGCACAATGATTGGTCACTCTGACCGTGGCTGACTCGTGTTACGACTCGTAGAAGTTAGAGTCACTTGGTAAACTTTGTGGTCATGGTCAGAGGCACATGCCAACTTGGTCAAGGCATTGCGCACAATAGCCAACCTGCGCCACTAGAATTCTACCTTGTTTGCAGCTACAAGATCATGCCTAGTACATCTACACTTTGATTGGACACTCTGACCGTGGCTGACTCGTGTTATGATCAATAGAAGTAAAAGTCACTTGGATACATTTGTGGCCATGGTCAGTGGCACATGCCAACTTGGTCAAGGCATTGCACACAATAGCCACACAGAGGCACCAGTATTCTACCTTTTTTATACCTCTAAGGTCATGCCCAGCATATCTGCACTGTGATTGGACACCCTGACTGTGTCTGACTCGTGTTATGATTCATAGCCATTTAAGGTACTTGGTAAACTTTGTGGTCGTGGTCAGTGGCACATGCCAACTTTGTCAACGCATTGCGCACAATAGCCGTGACAAGCCACCGGTTTTGTAACTTGTTTATACCTGCAAAGTCATGCATATTAGATGTGCATTGTGATTGGGCACTCTGATCGTGGCTGACTCATGTTACGATTTGTAGAAGTTAAAGTCACTTGGTAAACATTATGGTCATGGTCAGTGGAACATGCCAACTTCGTCAAGGCATTGCGCACAATAGCCACACCGAGCCACCAGTATTGTACATTGTTTACACCTGAAAAATCATGCCTAGTACATCTGCACTGTGATTGGACACTCTGAACGTGGCTAGCTCGTGTTGTGATCAATAGAAGTAAAAGTCACTTGGATACATTTGTGATCATGGTCAGTGGCACATGCCAACTTCGTCAAGGCATTGCACACAATAGCCATACCGAGCCACCAGTATTCTACCTTGTTTATAACTAAAAGGTCATGCCCAGTATATCTGCACTCTGATTGGACACTCTGAAAGTGGCTGACTCGTGAAATGATTCATAGCCGTTTAAGGTACTTGGTAAACATTGTGGTCATGGTCAGTAGCACATGCCAACTTTGTCAAGGCATTGCACACAATAGCCGTGCCAAGCCACCAGTTTTTACCTGTTTTATACCTTCAAGGTCATGTATATTATATGTGCACTGTGATTGGGCACTCTGACCGTGGCTGACTCGTGTTACGATTCGTAGAAGTTAAAGTCACTTGGTAAACTTTGTGGTCATGGCCAGTGGCACATGCCAACTTTGTCAAGGCATTGCGCACAATAGCCACACCGAGCTACCAGTATTCTACCTTGTTTGTACCTGCAAAATCATGCCTAGTACATCTGCACTGTTATTGGACTCTATGACCGTGGGTGACTCGTGTTATGATCAATAGAAGTAAAAGTCACTAGGATACATTTTTAGTCATGGCCAGTGGCACATGCCAACTTTCTCAAGGCATTGCGCATAATAGCCAGACCAAGCCACCAGTATTCTACTTTGTTTATACCTGTAAGATCATTCCCAGTATATCTGCATTTTGATTGGACACTCTGACCGTGGCAAACTCGTGTAATGATTCATAGCCATTTAAGGTACTTGGAAAACTTTGTGGTCATGGTCAGTGCCACATGCCACCTTTGTCAAGGCATTGCATACAATAACGGTGCCAAGCAAAGGGATTTTTTACCTTGTTTATACCTGCAATGTTATGCCTAGTACATCAGAACTGTGATTGGGTACTCTGACTGCCGCTGAATCGTGTTATGATTCGTAAAAGTTAAAGTCACTTGGTAAACTTTGTGGTCATGGTCAGTGGCACATGCCCACTTTGTCAAGGCATTGCGCACAATAGCCACACCGAGCTACCAGTATTCTACCTTGTTTATACCTGCAAGGTCATGCACAGTATATCTGTACTGTGATTGGACACTCTGACCGTGGCTGACTCGTGTTATGATTCATAGCGGTTTAATGTACTTTGTAAACTTTGTGGTCATTGTCAGTGGCACATTCTAACTTTGTCAAGGCATTGCGCACAATAGCCACACTGAGCGACCGGTATTCTACCTTGTTTGTACCTGCAATATCATGCTTAGTACATCTGCACCGTGATTGAACACTCTGATTGTGGCTGACTCATGTTATGATCAATATAAGTAAAAGTCACTTGGATACATGTGTGGTCATGGTCAGTGGTACATGCCAACATTGTCCAGCATTGCGCACAATAGCCACACCGAGCCACCAGTATTCTACCTTGTTTATACCTGCAAGGTCATGCCTACTATATCTGCACTGTGGTTGGACACTCTGACTGTGGCAGACTCGTGTTATGATACATAGCCGTTTAATGTACTTGGTAAACTTTGTGGTCATGGTCAGTGGAACATGCCAAATTTGTCAAGGCATTGTGCACAATAGCCGTGCCAAGCTACCAGTTTCTTACCTTGCTTATACCTGCAAGGTCATGCATATTAGATGTGCACTGTGATTGGGCACTCAGTCTGTGGCTGAATTGTATTACGATTCGTAAAAGTTAAAGTCACTTGGTAAACTTTGTGGTCATGGTCAGCGGCACATGCCAACATTGTCAAGGCATTGTGCACAATAGCCGCACCAAGCTACCGGTTTTTATCATGTTTATACCTGCAAGGTCATGCTTATTAGATGTGCACTGTGATTGGGCACTCTGACCGTAGCTGACTCGTGTTACGATTCGTAGAAGTTAAAGTCACTTGGTAAACTTTGTGGTCATGGTCAGTGGCATATGCCAACTTTGTCAAGGCATTGCGCACAACAACCACACTGAGCCACCAATATTCTACCTTGTTTGTACCTGCAAGATCATGCCTAGTACATCTGCACTGTGATTAGACAATCGGACCGTGGCTGACTCGTGTTATGATCAATAGAAGTAGAAGTTACTTTGATACATTTGTGGTCATGGTCAGTGGCACATGCCCACTTTTTCAAGGCATTGCGCACAATAGCCACACCGAGCCACCAGTATCCTACCTTTTTTGCACCAGCAAGATCATGCATAGTACATCTGCACTGTGATTAGACACTCTAACCGTGGCTGACTCGTGTTATGATTCATAGCCGTTTAAGGTACTTGGTAAACTTTGTGGTCATGGTCAGTGGCACAAGCCAACTTGATCAAGGCATTCCACACAATAGCCGTGCCAAGAAACTGGTTTTTTACCCTACTTATACCTGCAATGTCATGCATACTAGATGTGCACTGTGATTGGGCACTCGGACTGTGGCTGAGTCGTGTCATGATTCGTAGAAGTTAAAGTCACTTGGTAAACTTTGTGGTCATGGTCAGTGGCACATGCCAACTTTGTCAAGGCATTGCGCACCATATTCGTGCCAAGCCACCAGTTTTTTACCTTGTTTATACCTGCAAGGTCATGCATATTAGACGTGCACTATGATTGGGCACTCTGACCGTGTCTGACTCGTGTCACGATTCATAGAAGTTAAAGTCACTTGGTACACTTTTTGGTCAGGGTCAGTGGCACATACCAACTTCGTCAAGGCATTGCACACAATAGCCACACCAAGCCACCAGTATTCTACCTTGTTTGTACCTGCAAGAACATGCCTAGTACATGTGCACCATGATTGGACACTCCGACCGTGGCTGACTCGTGTTATGATCAATAGAAGTAAAAGTCACTTGGATACATTTGTGGTCATGGTGAGTGGCACATGCCAATTTTGTCAAGGCATTGCGCACAATAGCCACACCGAGCCACCAGTAGTCTACCTTGTTTATACTTGCAAGGGCATACCCAGTATATCTGCACTGTGATTGGACACTATGACCGTGGCTGGCTCGCGTTATGATTCATAGCCGTTTAAGGTAGTTGGTAAACTTTGTGGTCATGGTCACTGGCACATGCCAACTTTGTTAAGGCATTGCGTACAATAGGCGTGCCAAGCCACCATTTTTTTACCTTGTTTATACCTGCAAGGTCATGCATATTAGACGTGCACTGTGATTGGGCACTCTGACCGTGTTTGACTCGTGTTACGATTCATAAAAGTTAAAGTCACTTGGTACACTTTGTGGTCATGGTCAGTGGCACATGCTAACTTTGTCAAGGCATTGCGCACAATAGCCACACTGAGCGACCAGTATTATACCTTGTTTGTACCTGCAATATCATGCCTTGTAAATCTGCACCGTGATTGGACACTCTGATCGTGGCTGACTCGTGTTATGATCAATAGAAGTAAAAGTCACTTTGATGCATGTGTGGTCATGGTCAGTGGCACATGCCAACATTGTCACCACATGCCGCAAAATAGCCACACCGAGCCACCAGTATTCTACCTTGTTTGCACCTGGAAGATAATTCCTAGTACATCTGCACTGTGATTGGACACTCTGACCGTGGCTGCCTCGTGATATGATCAATAGAAGTAAAAGTCACTTGGATACATTTGTGGTCATGGTCAGTGGCACATGCCAACTCTGTCAAGGCATTGAACACAATAACCACACCAAGCCACCAGAATTCTACCTCGTTTATACCTATAAGGTCATGCCCAGTGTTTGTGCACTGTGATTGGACACTCTGACCGTGGCTGACTTGTGTTATAATTCATAGCCGTTTAAGGTACTTTGTAAACTTTGTGGTCATGGTCAGTGGCACATGCCAAGTTTGTCAAAGAATTGCGCACAGTAGCCGTGCCAAGCCACGGATTCTTACCTTGTTTATACCTGCAAGGTCATGCCTAGTACATCTGAACTGTGATTGGGCACTCTGACTGTGGCTGACTCGTGTTACGATTCGTATAAGTTAAAGTCACTTGGTAAACTGTGTGGTTATGGTCAGTGGCACATGCGAACCTTGTCAAGGCATTGCGCACAATAGCCATGCCAAGACACTCGTTTTTTAACGTGTTTATACCTGCAAGGTCATGCAGATTATATGTGCACTGTGATTGGGTACTCTGACCGTGGCTGACTCGTGTTATGATTCGTAGAGTTTAAAATCACTTGGTAAACTTTGTGGTCATGGTCAGTGGCACATGCCAACTTTGTCAAGGCATTGTGCACAATAGCCACACCGAGCCACCAGTATTCCACCTTGTTTACACCTGCAAGATTATGCCTTGTACATCTGGATTGTGATTGGACACTCTCACCGTGACTGACTCGTGTTGTGATCAATAGAAGTAAAAGTCACTTGGATACATTTGTGGTCATGGTCAGTGGCACATGCCAACTTTGTCAAGGCATTGCGCACAATAACCACACCGAGCCACCAGTATTCTACCTTGTTCATACCTGCAAGGTCATGCGCAGTACATCTGTACTGTGATTGGACACTCTGACCGTGGCTGGCTCGTGTTATGAGTCATAGCCGTTCAAGGTACTTGGTAAACCTTGTGGTCATGGTCAGTGGCACATGCCAACTCTGTCAAGGCATTGCGCACAATAGCCGTGCCAAGCCACCGGTTTTTTAACTTGTTTATACCTGCAAGGTCATGCATATTCGATGTGCACAATGATTGGGCACTCTGACCGTGGCTGACTCGTGTTACGATTCGTAGAAATTAAAGTCACTTGGTAAACTTTGTGGTCATGGTCAGTGGCACATGCCAACTTCGTCACGGCATTGCGCACAATAGCCACACCGAGCAACCAGTATTCTACTGTCTTCGCACCTGCAAGGTCATGCCTAGTACATCTGCACTGTGATTGGACACTCTGACCGTGGCTGACTCGTGTTATGATGAATATAAGTAAATGTCACTTGGATACATTTGTGGTCATGGTCAGTGGCACATGCCAAATTTGTCAAGGTATTGCACACAATAGCCACACCAAGCCACCAGATTTCTACCTTGTTCATACCTGTAAGTTCATGCCCAGTATATCTGCAATGTGATTCGACACTCTGACCGTGGCTGACTTGTGTTATAATTCATAGCCGTTTAAGGAACTTGCTATATTTTGTGGTCATGGTCAATGGAACATGCAAACTTTGTGAAGGCATTGCGCACAATAGCCGTGCCAAGCCATGGATTTTTTACCTTGTTTATACCTGCAAGGTCATGCCTGGTACATCTGAACTGTGATTGGGCATTATGACTGTGGATGACTCCTGTTACGACACGTTTAAGTTAAAGCCACTCGGTAAACTTTGTCGTCATGGTCAGTGGTACTTGCCAACCTTGTCAAGGCATTGCGCACAATAGCCGTGCCAATACACAGGTTTTTGACCCTGTTTATATCTGCGAGGTCATGCATATTAGATGTGCACTGTGATTGGATACTCTGACCGTGCTGACTCGTGTTATGATTCGTAGAGGTTAAAGTCACTTGGTAAACTTTGTGGTCATGGTCAGTGGCACATGCCAACTTTGTCAAGGCATTGCGCACAATAGCCACGTCGAGCCACCAGTATTCTACCTGTTTTGCACCTGCAAGATCATGCCTAGTACATCTGCACTCTTATTGGACTCTCTGACCTTGGCTAACTCGTGTTATGATCAATAGAAGTAAACGTCACTTGGATATATTTGTGGTCATGGTCAGTGGCACATGCCAACTTTGTCAAGGCATTGCGCACAATAGCCACACCGAGCCACCAGTATTCTACCTTGTTCATACCTGCAAGGTCATGCGCAATATATCTGTACTGTGATTGGACACTCTGACCATGGCTGACTCGTGTTGTGATTCATAGCCGTTAAAGTCACTTCATAAACTTTGTGGTCATGGTCAGAGGCACATGCCAACTTTGTCAAGGCATTGCGCACAATAGCCGTGTCAAGCCACTGGTTTTTTAACTTGTTCATACCTGCAAGGTCATGCATATAAGATGTGCACAAGTATTGGGCACTCTGTCCGTGGATGACTCGTGTTACGATTCGTATAAGTTAACGTCACATGGTAAACTTTGTGGTCATGGTCAGTGGCACATGCCAACTTCGTCAAGGCATTGTGCACAATAGCCAAGTCGAGCCACCAGTATTCTACCTTCTTTGCACCTGCAAGGTCATGCCTAGTACATCTGCACTGTGATTGTACACTCTAACCGTGGCTGACTCGTGTTATGATCAATAGAATTAAAAGTCACTTGGATACATTTGTGGTCATGGTCAGTGGCACATGCCAACTTCGTCAAGGCATTGTGCACAATAGCCAAGTCGAGCCACCAGTATTCTACCTTCTTTGCACCTGCAAGGTCATGCCTAGTACATCTGCACTGTGATTGTACACTCTAACCGTGGCTGACTCGTGTTATGATCAATAGAATTAAAAGTCACTTGGATACATTTGTGGTCATGTTCAGTGGCACATGCCAACGTTGTCAAGGCATTGCACACAATAGCCACACCGAGCCACCATAATTCTACCTTGTTCATATCTGTAAGGTCATGCCCAGTACATCTGCACTGTGATTGGACACTCTGACCGTGGCAGACTTGTGTTATAATTCATCGCCGTTTAAGGTACTTGGTAAACTCTGTGGTTTCGGTCTGTGGCACATGCAACTTTGTCAAGGCATTGCGCACAATAGCCATGCCAAGCCACGGGTTTTTTTACTCTGTTTATACCTACAAGGTCATGCCTACTATATCTGAACTGTGATTGGGCACTCTGACTGTGGATGACTCCTGTTACGATTCGTATAAGTTAAAGTCACTTGGTAGACGTTGTCGTCATGGTCAGTGGCACATGCCAACCTTGTCAAGGCATTGCGCACAATAGCCTGGCCAAGACACCGGTTTTTTACCCTGTTTTTATCTGCAAGGTCATGCATATTAGATGTGCACTGTGATTGGGTACTCTGACCCTGGCTGACTCGTGTTATTATACGTCGAGGCTAAAGTCACTTGGGAAACTTTGTCGTCATGGTTATTGGCACATACCAACGTTTTCAAGGCATTGCGCACAGTAGCCACACCGAGCTACCAGTATTATACCTTTTTTGCACCTGCAATTTCATGCCTAGTACATCTGCACTGTGATCGGACACTCTGACCGTGGCTGACTCGTGTTATGATCAGTAGAAGTAAAAGTCACTTGGATACATTTGTGGTCATGGTCAGTGGCACATGCCAACTTTGTCAAGGCATTGCGCACAATAGCCACACCCAGCCACCAGTATTCTACCTTGTTCATACCTACAAGGTCATGCGCAGGATCTGCACTGTGATTGGACACTCCGACCGTGGTTGACTCGTCTTATGATTCATATCATTTTAAGGTACTTGGTAAACTTTGTGGTCATGGTCAGTGGCACATGCCAATTTTTTTAAGGCATTGCGCACAATAGCCGTGCCAAGCCACCAGTTTCTAGACTTGTTTATACCTGCAATGTCATGCATATTAGATGTGCACAATAATTGGTCACTCTGACCGTGGCTGACTCGTGTTACGATTCGTAGAAGTTAGAGTCACTTGGTAAACTTTGTGGTCATGGTCAGTGGCACATGCCAACTTGGTCAAGGCATTGCGCACAATAGCCACACTGCGCCACCAGTATTCTACCTTGTTTGCAGCTTCAAGATCATGCCTAGTACATCTACACTTTGATTGGACACTCTGACCGTGGCTGAATCGTGTTATGATCAATAGAAGTAAAAGTCACTTAGATACATTTGTGGTCATGGTCAGTGGCACATGCCAACTTGGTCAAGGCATTGCATACAATAGCCACACCGAGCCACCAGTATTCTACATTGTTTATACCTGTTAGGTCATGCCCATCATATCTGCACAGTGATTGGACACCCTGACCGTGGCTGACTCGTGTTATGATTCATAGCCGTTTAAGGTACTTGGTAAACTTTGTGGGCGTGGTCAGTGGCACATGCCAACTTTGTCAAGGCTTTCCGCATAATAGCCGTGGGAAGCCACCGGTTTTGTAACTTGATTATACCTGCAAGGTTATGCATATTAAATGTGCACTCTGATTGGGCACTCTGATCGTGGCTGACTCATGTTACGATTCGTAGAAGTTAAAGTCACTCGGTAAACTTTATGGTCATGGTCAGCGGCACATGCCAACTTCGTCAAGGCATTGCGCACAATAGCCACACCGAGCCACCAGTATTCTACCTTGTTTGCACTTGCAACCTCATGCCTAGTACATCTCCACTGTGATAGGACACTCTGACCGTGGCTGACTCGTGTTATAATCAATAGAAGTAAAAGTCACTTGGATACATTTGTGGTCATGGTCAGTGGCACATGCCAACTTTGTTAAGGCATTGCGCACAATATCCACACCGAGCCACCAGTATTCTACTTTGTTTATACCTGTAAGGTCATGCCCAGTATATCTACACTATGATTGGACACTCTGACCGTGGCTGACTCGTGTTATGATTCATAGCCGTTAAAGGTACTTGGTAAACTTTGTGGTCATGGCAGTGGCACATGCCAACTTTGTCAAGGCATTGCGCACAATAGCCGTGCCAAGCCACCAGTTTTTTACCCTTTTTATACCTGCAAGGTCGTGCACATTAGATGTGCGCTGTGATTGGGCACTCTCACAGTGGCTGACTCGTGTTACGATTCGTAGAAGTTAAATTCACATGGTAAACTGTGTGGTCATGGTCAGTGGCACATGCCAACTTTGTCAAGGTATTGCACACAATAGCCACACTGAGCCACCAGTATTCTACCTTTTTTATAAACCTGCAAGATAATGCCTAGTACATCTGCACTATATTTTGACACTCTGACCGCGGCTGACTCGTGTTATGATCAATAGAAGTAAAAGTCACTTGGATACATTTGTGGTCACGGTCAGTGGCACATGCCAACGTTTTCAAGGCATTGCGCACAATAGCCAAACTAAGCCACCAGTATTCTACCTTGTTTGCACCTGCACGATCATGTCTAGTACATCTGCACTGTGATTGGACACTCTGACCGTGGCTGACTCGTGTTATGATCAATAGAAGTAAAAGTCACTTGGATACATTTGTGGTCATGGTCAATGGCACATGCCAACTTTTTTTAGGCATTGCGCACAACAGCCACACCGAGCCACCAGTATTTTACCTTGTTTATACGTGTTAGGTCATGCCGAGTATATTTGCACTGTGATTGGGCACTCTGACTGTGGCTGACTCGTGTTATGGTTCATAGCCGTTTAAGGTACTTGGTAAACTTTGTGGTCATGGTCATTGGCACATGCCAACTTTGTCAAGGCATTGCGCACAATAGCCGTTCCAAGCCACCGGTTTTTTAACTTGTTTATACCAGCAAGGTCATGCATATTACATGTGCACTGTGATTGGGCACTCTGACCGTGGCTGATTCGTATTACGATTCGTAGAAGTTAAAGTCACTTGGTACACTTTGTGGTCATGGTCAGTAGCACATGCCAACTTTGTCAAGGCATTGCGCACAATAGCCACACCGAGCCACCAGTATTCTACCTTGTTTGCACCTGTAAGATCATGCCTATTACATCTTCACTGTGACTGGACACTCTGACCGTGGCTGACTCGTGTTATGATCAATAGACGTAAAAGTCACTTGGGTACATTTGTGGTCATGGTCAGTGGCACATGCCAACTTTGTCAAGGAATTGCGCACAATAGCCACACCGAGCCACCAGTATTATACTTTGTTTATACCTGCAAGGTCATGCCCAGTATATGTACACTGTGATTGGACACTCTGACCGTGGCTGACTTGTGTTATGATTCATAGCCGTTTAATGTACTTTGTAAACTTTGTGGTCATGGTCAGTGTCACATGCCAACTTTGTCAAGGCATTGCGCACCATAGCCGTGCCAAGCGACCTGTTTTTTACCTTGTTCATAATTGCAAGGTCATGCAGATTAGATGTGCACTGAGATTGGGCACTTTGACCGTGGCTGACTCGCGTTATGATTCGTATAAGTTAAAGTCACTTGGTAAACTTTGTGGTCATGATCAGTGGCGCATGCCAACTTTGTCTAGGCATTGTGCACCAGAGCCACATGGAGCCGCTAGTATTCTACCTTGTTTGCACCTGTAAGGTCACGCATAGTACATGTGCAATGTGATTGGACACTCTGACCGTGGCTGACTCGTGTTATGATCAATAGAAGTAAAAGTCACTTGGATACATTTGTGGTCATGGTCAGTGGCACATGCCAAATTTGTGAAGGCGTTGCGAACAATAGCCACACTGAGCCACCAATATTTTACCTTGTTTATACTTGTAAGGTCATGCCCAGTATATATGCACTATGATTGGACACTCTGACCGTGGCTGACTCGTGTTATGATTCATAGCCGTTAAAGGTACTTGGTAGACTTTGTGGTCATGGCAGTGGCACATGCCAACTTTGTCAAGGCATTGCGCACAATAGCCGTGCCAAGCGACCGGTTTTTTACCTTTTTTATACCTGCAAGGTCGTGCATATTAGATGTGCGCTATGATTGGGCACTCTCACAGTGGCTGACTCGTGTTACGATTCGTATAAGTTAAAGTCACATGGTAAACTGTGTGGTCATGGTCAGTGGCACATGCCAACTTTGTCAAGGTATTGCGCATAATAGCCACACCGAGCCACCAATATTCTACCTTTTTTTAACCTGCAATATCATTCCTAGTACATCTGCACTGTATTTTGACACTCTGACCGCGGTTGACTCGTGTTATGATCAATAGAAGTAAAAGTCACTTGGATACATTTGTGGTCACGGTCAGTGGCACATGCCAGCTTTTTCAAGGCATTGCGCACAATAGCCAAACTAAGCCACCAGTATTCTACCTTGTTTGCACCTGCACGATCATGTCTATTACATCTGCACTGTGATTGGACACTCTGACCGTGGCTGACTCGTGTTATGATCAATAGAAGTAAATGTCACTTGGATACATTTGTGGTCATGGTCAGTGGCACATGTCAACTTTCTCAAGGCATTGCACAAAATAGCCACACGGAGCCACTAGTATTCTACCCTTTTTGTACCTGCAAGATCATGCATAGTACATCTGCACTGTGATTGGATACTCTGACCGTGGCTGACTCGTGTCATGATCAATAGACGTAAAAGTCACTTGGATGAATTTGTGGTCATGGTCAGTGGCACATGCCAACGTTATCAAGGAATGGCGCACACTAGCCACACCGAGCCACCAGTATTCTACCTTGTTTGTACCTGCAAGGTCATGCCCACTATATCTGCTTGTGATTGGACACTCTGACCGTGGCTGACTCGTGTTATGATTCATAGCCGTTTAATGTACTTGGTAAACTTTGTGGTCTTGGTCAGTGGCACATGCCAACTTTGTGAAGGTATTGCGCATAATAGCCGTGCCAAGCCACCAGTTTATTACCTTTTTTATACCTTCAAGGCCATGCATATTAGAAGTGCGCTTTGATCGGGTACTCTGACCGTGGCTGACTCTTGTTATGATTCGTAGAAGTTAAAGTCACTTGGTAAACTTTGTGGTCATGATCAGTGGCACATGCCAACTTTGTCAAGGCATTGCGCACAATAGCCATATGGAGCCACCAGTATTCTACCTTGTTTGCACCTGCAAGCTCATGCCTAGTACGTCTGCGTTGTGATTGGACACACTGACCGTGGCTGACTCGTGTTATGATCAATAGAAGTTAAAGTCACTTGGATACATTTGTGGTCATGGTCAGTGGCACCTGCCAACTTTGTCAAGGCATTGCGCAAAATAGCCACACCGAGCCACTAGTATTCTACCTTGTTTGTACGTGCAAGGGCATGCCTAGTTTATCTTCACTGTGGTTGGACACTCTGACCGTGGCTGACTCGTGTTATGATCAATAGAAGTAAAAGTCAATTGGATACATTTGTGGTCATGGTCACTGGCACATGCCAAGTTTCTCAAGGCATTGCGCACAATAGCCACACCGAGCTACCAGTATTTTACCTTGTTTATACCTGTAAGGTCATGCACAGTATATTTGCACTGTGATTAGACACTCTGACCGTGGCTGACTCGTGTTATGATTCATAGCCGTTAAAGGTACTTGGTAAACATTGTGGTCATGGTCTGTGGCACATGCCACTTTTGTCAAGGCATTGCGCACAATAGCCGTGCCAAGCCACCGGTTTTTTTATATTGTTCATACCTCCAAGGTCATGCATATTAGATCTGCCCTGTGATTGGGAATTCTGACCGTGACTGAATCTTGTTACGATTCGTATAAGTTAAAGTCACTTAGTAAACTTTGTGGTCATGGTCAATGGCACTGCCAACTTTGTCAAGGCATTGCGCACAATAGCCACACCGAGCCACCAGTATTCTACCTTGTTTGCACCTGCAAGATCATGCCTCATAGTCCCGAGGGTGCTCCCACCCGTGGTTTGCGTAACGTGCTGCAGTGCGAGGAGAATCGGGCTCCTCGTTCGGTGGCCCGTCAAGGGGTGGTGAATCCAGGGTGCCTGGTGTGGCTGCAGAAGCAGCCAAGGGTGAGGGAGAGTGAGGAGGTGCCAACGGGGAGAGAGAGATGAAGTAGCAGGGTCCGATGGCGAGTGTTAAAGGATGCACCGCACTTCGGGATTGGAGCAGTAGATTAGGCTATGCGTCCGCCGAGAGGCCGTCACCTTCAAGGATATGTACTGCTGGCAGAGGGCAGCCAGCAGTAGTGCGGAATGCGAAAGAGAGCGCAAAGTGAGCAAGAGCAACCAAGAACGGCCGAGGGTAGTGCAGAGTGCTGCAACGTGAAAGAGAGCAGCTGGGAGAGAGCTTTATGGTTGAGGAGAGCCCGAGAGGGGCGAGAGGGATACCCGAGAGTCACGGACAGCCGAGGGCAGCTGAGTGCAGCCAAGAGTGACCACAGAGAACGTGGAGAGGAGCTGAGAGCAGTTGCAAAAGATGCCGAGAGTCAGGAGAAGACAAGCAGTTGAGATCAACAAGGGCTGTCAAACATGAGCGGGCAGGCAAGAGAGCACCCGCGGGCCTCAGAGAGTCGAGACGAGCAGCAAAAAACAGGTGCGGTGTTCTGGCCGGGGAGGACGGTAGCAGCCCCCAGATGTGCTGCAAGCCAAAGAGATGGCCGGATGGACAGACTGTCTGCTATGGTAATGCACCGGCCACAGAAACTGTCGGCCACACGAGGATTCAAGGAGCCAAGATCGACGAGCGGCGGGAGTGAATTCACGCTGCTCTGATACCAGTAGTTACTAGGACAATGCTTGGTTAGCCTGTGTTGTACGAGGCGGGTGAGAGCAATGGGCAACAGTGCGTGAGACACGCCATGGATGCGGTAAGCTTCCCTTAGAGACATTCGCACACAACCAAGACTGGTGAGGGGAGGGGGAGCGAGAGAACCTAGAACTAGTAAGCGCTCACCCACGACGAGCGATGAGCTCGAGCGGGTGAGTGCCGCCACCCGGGGTTGAGCCCGACCACTCGGAATTAACCGAGGACGGCTACTCACCGATGCACGGCAAAAACCGGCACGGTGGCCCCCTGAGGATCAGCACCCGGGAAATATGCAGCTCCCCCATCACATGCAAGGCAAGGCAATATGAAGCAGGGCACGGCAGTGAGAGTGTACGGGCCCTAGCATCTACCACATCACAGAGAGTCCTAGAAAGTCATAGAGAGTCATGTAATCGTCACGGCTGTGCCCGAGGGCACTCCTGGGTCCAGCAGCAGCAGCAGCTTGAGGACGTCAATGGCTCCAACCAGGATGGGCACATCGGACGCTTCCCCAGGTGGGACCATTGTCACTTAATCTGTACAGAGTGTGTGCAGAGTGTGAGAGGCAAGAGGGCACAGATTTGTGAGTGGAGAACGAACTTCAACACCAGGCATCCTCTCTGCATGCACGGTTGTTGCAGATATGTGGTTTGTAGGCAGGGTATGGAGCATAGAGTGGGGTCACAATGTTCTCCTAGTCTTAGATATTTTTCAAACAACGTTGAAAGTGGAGAAGTTAAACTTGTATCATGTATGGGGTTCAGTGGTGTAGGTTGGAGACTTCGTTCATCAGAAGTCTAGGTGCAAGGTCTCACATAGTTCATGTTGTCGTTGCCCGGTTGTTCAGTTTTCCAGGACGAAACAGGGTTGACGTAAGTTTGAACCAACAGCCTTGCATCTTTACTTTGCGGTGTTGGGGGTAGACTACAAGGCTCAAATCAGGATCGAGCCATGGTTTGCTTGAACTCGCACTGAAAGTCATGGACCGGCAGCATGTGCTTGAATTGCCACTAAGGCCCAACTATTGAAGTACACGAAGATAGAGCACTTAGTTAAAATTACTTTACAACCCTGCAGTTTCTTGCTCCAGGTACACTCATCAAGGATGCATTTGTGGTCATGGTCAGTGGCACATGCCAACTTTGTCAAGACATTGCGCAAAATAGCCACACCGAGCCACTAGTATTCTTCTTTGTTTGTACCTGCAAGATCATGCCCAGTATATCTGCATTGTGATTGGACACTCTGACCGTGGCTGATTCGTGTTATGATTTATAGCCGTTTAATGTACTTGGAAATCTTTGTGGTCATGGTCAGTGGCACAAGGCATTGCGCACAATAGCCGTGCCAAGCCACCGGTTTTTTACCTTGTTTTTACCTACAAGGTCAAGCATATTATATGTGCGCTGTGATTGGGCATTCTGGCCGTGGCTGACTCGTGTTATGATCCGTAGACGTTAAAGTCACTTGGTAAACATCGTGGTCATGGTCAGTGGCACATGAAAACTTTGTCAAGGCATTACGCACACTAACCACACCGACCCACCAGTATTCCACCTTGTTTGCACCTATAAGAGCATGCATAGTATATCTGCATTGTTATTGGACACTCTGACCGTGGCTAACTCGTGTTATGATCAATAGAAGTAAAAGTCACTTGGATACATTTGTAGTCATGGTCAGTGGCACATGCCAACTTTGTCAAGACATTGCACACAATAGCCACACCGAGCCACCAGTATTCTACCTTGTTTGTACCTGTAAAATCATGCCCAGTATATCTGCACTGAAATTGGACACTATGACCATGGCTGACTCGTGTTATGATTCATAGCCGTTTAATGTACTTGGTAAACTTTGTGGTCATGGTCAGTGGCACATGCTAACTTTGTCAAGGCATTGCGCAAAATAGCCACACCGAGCCACAAGTATTCTACCTTGTTTGTACCTGCAAGATCATGCCCTGTATATCTGCATTGTGATTGGACACTCTGACCGTGGCTGACTCGTGCTATGATTTATAGCCGTTTAATGTACTTGGAAATCTCTGTGGTCATGGTCAGTGGCACAAGGCATTGCGCACAATAGCCGTGCCAAGCCACCGGTTTTTTCCCTTGTTTTTACCTGCAAGGTCATGCATACTTCATGTACACTGTGATTGGGCACTCTGACCGTGGCTGACTCGTGTTATGATCCGTAGATGTTAAAGTCACTTGGTAAACATTGTGGTTATGGTCAGTGGCACATTCAAACTTTCTCAAGGCATTACACACAATAGCCACACCGAGCCACCAGTATTCCACCTTGTTTGCACCTGTAAGATCATGCCTAGTACATCTGCATTGTTATTGGACACTCTGACCGTGGCTGACTCGTGTTATGATCAATAGAAGTAAAAGTCACTTGGATACATTTGTGGTTATGGTCAGTGGCACATGCCAACTTTGTCAAGGCATTGCGCACAATAGCCACACCGAGCCACCAGTATTCTACCTTGTTTGTACCTGTAAGATCATGCCTAGTACATCTACATTGTGATTGGACACTCTGACCGTGGCTGACTCGTGTTATGATCAATAGAAGTAAAAGTCACTTGGATACATTTGTGGTTATGGTCAGTGGCACATGCCAACTTTGTCAAGGCATTGCACACAATAGCCACAACGAGCCACACGTATTATACCTTGTTCATACCAGCAAGGTCATGCGCAGTATATCTGTACTGTAATTGGACACTCTGACCGTGGCTGACTCGTGTTGTGATTCATAGCCGTTGAAGGTACTCGGTAAACTTTGTGGTCATGGTCCATGGCACATGCCAACTTTTTCAAGGCATTGCGCACAACAGCCATGCCAAGCCACCGGTTTTTTAACTTTTTATACCTGCAAGGTCATGCATATTAGATGTGCACAATGATTGGGCACTCTGACCGTGGCTGACGCGTGTTACGATTCGTAGAAGTTAAAGTCACTTGGTAAACTTTGTGGTCATGGTCAGTGGCACATGCCAACCTCGTCAAGGCATTGCACAAAATAGCCACGTCGAGCCACCAGTATTCTACCTTCTTTGCACCTCCAAGGTCATGCCTAGTACATCTGCACTGTGATTGAACACTCAGACCGTGGCTGACTTGTGTTATGATCAATAGACTTAAAAGTCACTTAGTTACATTTGTGGTCATGGCCAGTGGCACATGCCAACTTTGTCAATGCATTGCGCAAAACAGCCCCACCGAGCCACCAGTATGCTACCTTCTTTATACATGTAAGGTCATGCCCAGTATATCTACACTGTGATTGGAAACTCCAACTGTGGCTGACTCGTGTCATGATTCATAACCGTTTAAGGTACTTGGTTAACTCTGTGGTCATGGTCTGTGGCACATGCTACCTTTGTCAAGGCATTGCGCACAATACCCATGCCAAGCCACCGGTTTTTTACCTTGTTTATACCTGTAAGGTCGTGCCTAGTACATCTGAACTTTGATTGGGCACTCTGACTGTGGCTGACTCGTGTTAAGATTCATAGAAGTTAAAGTCACTTGGTAAAATTTGTGGTCATGGTCAGTGGCACACGCCAACTTGGTTAAGGCATTGCGCACAATAGCCACACCCAGCCACCTGTATTCTACCTTGTTTTCACCTACAAGATCATGCCGAGTACATCTGCACTGTGATTGAAAACTCTGACCGTGGCTGACTCATGTTATGATCAATACAAGTAAAAGTCACTTGGATACATTTGTGATCATGGTCAGTGGCACATGCCAACTTTGTCAAGGATTTGCACACAAAAACCACACTGAGCAAACAGTATTCTACCTTGTTTATACCTGTAAGGTCTTGCCCAGTATATCTGCACTGTGATTGGACACTCTGACTGTGGCTGACCAGTGTTATGATTCAAAGCCGTTTAAGGTACTTGGTAAACTTTGTGGTCATGGTCAGTGTCACATGCCAACTTTGTCAAGGCATTGCGCACAATAGCCATGCCAAGCCACCGGTTTTTTACCTTGTTTTTACTTGCAACCTCATGCCTAGTACATCTGAACTACGATTGGGCACTCTGACTGTGGCTCACTCGTGTTTCGATTCGTACAAGTTAAAGTCACTTGGTAAACTTTGTGGTCATGGTCAGTGGCACATGTCAACTTTGTCAAGGCATTGCGCACAATAGCCGTGCCAAGACACTGGTTTTAAACCCTGTTTATACGTGCAAGGTCATGCATATTAGATGTGCACTGTGATTGGGTACTCTGACTGTGGCTGACTCGTGTTATGATTCGTAGAAGTTCAAGTCTCTTGGTAAACTTTGTGGTCATGGTCAGTGGCACATGCCAACTTTGTCAAGGCATTGCGCACAATAGCCACACCACACCACCAGTATTCTACCTTGTTTGCACCTGCAAGGTCATGCCTAGTACATCTGCATTGTGATTGGACAATCTGACTATGGCTGACTCGTGTTATGATCAATAGAAGTAAAAATCACCTGGATACATTTGTGGTCATGGTCAGTGGCACATGCCAACTTTGTCAAGGCATTGCGCACAATAGCCACACCGAGCCACCAGTACTCTACCTTGTTCATACCTGCGAGGTCATGCACAGTATATATGCACTATGATTGTACACTCTGACTGTGGCTGACTCGTGCTATGATTCACAGCCATTTAAGGTACTTGGTGAACTTTGTGGTCATGGTCAGTGGCACATGCTAACTTTGTAAAGGTATTGCGCACAATAGCCATGCCAAGCCACTGGGTTTTTAACTTGTTTATACCTGCAAGGTCATGCATATTAGATGTGCACTGTGATTGGGCACTCTGACCGTGGCTGAATCGTATTACGATTCGTAGAAGTTAAAGTCACTTGGTAAACTTTGTGGTCATTGTCAGTGGCACATGCCAACCTCGTCAAGGCATTGCGCACAATAGCCACACCGAGCCACCAGTATTATACCTTGTTTGCACCTCCAATGTCATGCCTAGTACATCTGCACTGTGATTGGACACTCTGACCGTGGCTGACTCGTGTTATGATCAATAGAAGTAAAAGTCACTTGGATACATTTGTGGTCATGGTTAGTGGCACATGCCAATTTTGTCAAGGCATTGCGCACAATAGCCACACCGAGCCACCAGTATTCTACCTTGTTCATACCTGCAAGGTCATGCACAGTATATCTATACTGTGATTGTATAATTAGAATGAGGAATGAGCCTGGTACATAAAGTCCTAGGCCTGGCTTCTAAGGTGTGTGGGTAGTGACACTTTTGGGGTGGTCACTCCACACCACCTCACCAGTCCGCCAATTGGCGTATCCACTGACCGCCAAGTGGCGCACTCTCCTCATGCATGGAGAAATATCTGAGAAACTTCCCCTGTGCTAGAA
>SZWC01001265.1:198048-232123 GCA_023375785.1 Penium margaritaceum | reverse complement strand
CCCCGCCCCCTCCCCCCTTGTCCTCTCCGTTCCCGCAGCTTTTTCCTCTTCCCCTTCCCTCGCATCGCTGCCTGCCCCTTCTGCCCTGCCCCTTGGCCTGGACTTGTGCCCTGTCTCCTCCCCGTCTTCCGCCTCTGGTTCCCGCCCTCTGTGTCCATACACCTTTCACCCCGGTCACGCTCACGGTCGTCACTTCTTTCACCTTGAGTTCCGCCGAGCGGTGGATGTTTGCACTAACCACCGCTTTGCCGGCGCCCCCGCGACTGTCCCTCACGTCCTCGCCGTCACCTCCGTCCCTCCTGCGGCTTCCTCCTCCTCGCCTACTGATGCCTCCGACCCTCTCACTCTTGCCGAGGCCCTGTCCCGTCCCGACGCCGCCGACTGGCATGCGGCGTACCTGGCCGAGTTAGCTGCACTCTCTGACCACGGCGTCTTGGAGCTCGCTGACCTTCCCCCCGGTCGCAAGGCGATCAAGGCTAAATGGGTTCTTTGTCGCAAGTTCACCGCCACCAGTACGCTCGATCGCTACAAGGCTCGTCTCACCGCCAAGGGATACTCTCAGGTCTCTGGCGTTGACTTCCGCGAGACCTACGCTCCGGTCGGTCGGTTTACCACGAGTCGCGTCGTCATCTGTGTGGCCGCCTCCTTCCAGTGGGAGCTTCACCAGATGGATGTCAACAATGCCTTTCTTCATGGCCACCTCGATGAGGAGCTGTACATGGTGCAGCCTCCCGGTTTTTTTTACGGCTCCACGAAGGTGTGTCGCCTCCGTCGGGCGCTCTACGGCCTCCGCCAGTCCCCTCGTTGTTGGAACGAGGAGCTTACCTCCACCCTTGTCCATGGCGGCTTCCGTCCCAGCCAGTCTGACCCCTCCCTCTTTATTGGCGGCACCTCTGTGGTGCCTGCCTTCATCTTGGTGTACGTCGACGACCTCCTCATTACCTCACCGTCCTCCACTGCGATCGTCGAGGCTAAGGGCCTCCTCTCCTCGACGTACCGCATGAAGGACCTCAGCCTCGCCACCATGTTTCTTGGGATGCAGCTCAAGCATCTCCTTGGCTGTCTCCTTGTTCACCAGGAGCGCTATGTCCTTACTCTTGTCGACCGCTTCTCCTCCATTGTTGACCTGTCGCGGCCTCTCCCCGCGGCCTCCTCCCCCATGCCGCCAGGTATCCAGCTTGCCCTCCGGGTCGCCCACGACACGGTGGCTGGCGAGCTCGAGTCCGCCGTCGCTTTTCAGTCCATCGTTGGGGCTCTCACATACCTCGCCGGCACCACTCGTCTGGACATCGCCTGTGCGGTGAACGTCCTCACCCAGTACGCTCGAGAGCCCCGCACGGTCCATCTCCGTGCGGCTGCGTATGTCCTGCGCTATGTCCTTGGCTCTGCCCGGACTGGCCTCGCCTTTCCGGCCGTCTCGGGTGTGCCGTTCCTTGAGGGCTATGCTGACAGCGATTACGCCCTTGACGCAAACGCTTGGAGCCGCAGTGGCTTCGTCTTCCCTCTCGGTGCCGCCGCCGTTTCCTGGCGCAGCGGCAAGCAGGGTTGCGTCGCTCGCAGCACGGGAGAGGCCGAGTACATGGCCCTGGGTAGCGCAGCCGCTGAGGCTGTGTGGCTTCGCCGCCTTCTTGGCGAGTTCCATCTCCCCACGCCACCCGTGCCCCTATACACTGACAGTGAGAGCGGTCTGGCAATCTCCAGGAATGCAGGTGCGCTTCATCGTCGCACAAAGCACATCAATGTCGAGCACCACTACGTCCGCGACGTTGTTGCCGCTGGCGACGTGTGCCTGCGGTTCATATCCGCAGAGTTTCAACTTGCCGACTTCCTCACTAAGGCCCTTCACCAGCCCGCCTTTGCCTCCAGCATCGCTGCAGTCAGTCTTCGCACCCTGCTCCCGGCTGACTGACTCTCCTCCCTCCTCTTCCTCCCCCGTCCCCTGCTGCTTGCGAGGGTTCTCCGGCCATTCGCTCGATGACTGTCTACCTGCTGTTCTCCTATCTCCCCTCTCCTTTCGCTGCGTGCAGGTTGTGTCCTCTGACCTCCCTCATCACTACCGCCCCTCGCCGCCGGCTCGTCTCGCTCCTCGGTTCCTGCCCATGTCCCTTGTCCCCCCCCCCGTTTTTCCCTCTCCCTCCTTGCCCTCGTCTGTTCTGTGCCACTGCTCGGTCATGTGCAGGTCCCTGATGCTCTCGCTGTGGTGCCTCGTCTTGGGGGCGCGCGTCGCCGAGGAGGGCCGACACCAGAGGTCCCTGATTCTCCCCATCCTCGCTGCGTGCGTTGGGACTACCACTCGTCGCCGCCTGGCACTCCTGGCAGGGGTGTGGCGACTGGGGGCTCCTGGTCGGGTGCTTCTAAATGGGGGCTGCTGGTGGGAGCCTCGATGGCGTCCTTCTGATGGGGTGCTACTGGTGTGGTGCTCCTGGTGGGGGGTTGAGGATGGACGCTCCTGGTGTGGTCCTCCTGGTGGGATGACGTTAGCAGGGTGCTTCTTGCCAGGCTCTCCTCGCGGAGTCTCCCTGGCCGCATTCCTCCCTTACGCTCCCTTCGGCCGCGCACTTCCGCGATGGTGCCGCCTGGCGTACTCCGCCCGTTGGTGCCTTGTGCCTACCGTCTTTCTCCATGTTGCTCTGCGCTGTTGGGGCTTGTGGTGTGATGTTCAAGCTCTTTGCTTGGGACATGCACCCTTCCTTGTGCTGTCATGTTAAAGCAGCAAACATTTCTGTGTCTACTTGCGTTAGCTAGCCTAGTTTAGTCTCATTTCTTTGTCTGTGCTGACTTCTTACGAGACGTAGGCCTCGCTGCGTCACCCCGTCTGGGTCGCACGAGACATTGTGCGCGAGGAGACCCTATGCACCCCTTATGTGGTTCGCCACACTTTAGGGCGAACCGCAGTCTGGGGAGCGAGGGCGACCCGATAGGGGTCACTCTCGCTCCCCCGTCACACTCACTTTTTTCTAGAAAACACATCTATTCTCGCCTCGATCTCCTCTTTCGACTAAGTGTTCCGGCGTCATCTCCTCCCTCACAGTCCTCGAGAGCAATCCCCCCACAAGCTCTCGAGAGCCCCTCTCCCTCACAAGTTTCGAGAGGGACAGTTAGTCCCGCGACTAACTCCCGGCTCCACCCGCCCCAACCTCCTCACTCTCCATCCTCTCTCTCTCCCACCCTCACTACGTCCTATTTCAACAATTTCTTTGTCATTGTGTATTGTAGCCACACTGTGCCACTACTTGTTGAAGGTTTGTGCACTTTCTATTCAATAACTAGTATTCCCAAACCATTGTTTTCCCCCACCAACCATTTGTAACTTGTATGATTAGTTGTCAACGTTGACCACACATAGTGAAATTCTTTGGTCATGGGCTGTAACATATGGCTACTTTAGTTGGTCATTGTGCATGGTAGCCACACTGTGCCACTATGCATTAAAGGTTTTCTCCACTTGCTAGTTGATAACTAGTATTCTCAAAACATTGTTTCCCCCTTTGATCATTTGTTACTCATACTATCAGGTGTCAACATTGGCCACACATGGTGAAATTCTTTGGCCATGGTCAGTGACATATGCCTTCTTTGGTTGGTCATTATGCATGGTAGCCACACTGTGCCACTACTTATTGAAGTTCTTTTTACTTTCTAGTCGATAACTAGTATTTCCAAACCACTGTTTCTTCTTATGAGCATTTGTGCCTCGTATTATGATTTGTCTATGTTGACCACACATAGTAATTTTTTTGTGTTCTTGCTCAATGTCATATCCCTAGTTTGGTTGGTCATTGTGCATACTAGCCACATGGTACCACTATGCATTGAAGGACTTTGTTCTTGGTAGTCGATACCTAGTGTTCCCAAGCCATTGTTTCTCCCTCTGACCATTTGTGACTCGTATTATGAGTTCTCAACGCTGACCACATATAGTGAAATTCTTTGGTCATGGTCAGTTCCATATGCCTTCTTTGGTTGGTCATTGTGCATGGTAGCCACACCGTGCCACTTCATGTTTAAGGTATTTGTACTTGTTAATGATAACTAGTATACGCAAATCATTGCTTTCCCTTCAAACCATTTGTGACTTGTATCAATAGTTGGCAACGTTGACCACATATAGTAAAGTTCTTTGGCCATGGTTAGTGACATATGCCTACTTTGGTTGGTAATTGTACATGGTAGCCACACCATGGAGCTTCTTGTTGAAGGTCTTTGTACTTGCTAGTGGATATCTAGTATTCCCAAATGATTGTTTTCCCCTCTGACCATTTGTGACTCGTGTTATGAGTTGTCAACATTGACCACACAATGTGAAGTATTTTGGTCATGATCCCTGACATATTGTGTATTGTAGCCACACCGTGCAACTGCTTATTGCAGTTCTTTGTACATGCTAGTCTATACCGAGTGTTCCAAAACCATTGTTTCCCCCCATAACCATTTGTGACTCGTTTATTGAGTCGTCAACGTTGACCACACAGTGGAATTCTTTGGTCATGATCAGTGACATATTAATACTTTGGTTGGTCATTGTCCATGGTAGCCACACCGTGCCACTACTTATTCAAGGTCTTTGTAATTTCTAGTCAAAAACTAGTAGTCCCAAACCATTGTTTCCCCCCTGACCCTTTGTTACTTGTATTGCGAGTTGTCAACGTTGACCACCCATAGTGAAATTCTCTGGACATGGTCATATGCCTCCTTTGGTTGGTCATTGTGCATAGCAGCCACACCGTACCACGACTTATTGAAGGTATTTGTACTTGCTAGTCGATAAGTAATACTCCCAAACCATTCCTTCCCCCTTTGACCATTTGTGACTGTTGTTATGAGTTTTCAACGTTGACCACCCATAATGAAATTCTTTGGTCATGATCAGTGACATATGCCAACTTTGGTTGGTCATTATGCATGGTAGCCACGCCGTGCCACAACTTATTGAAGTTATTTGAACATGCTAGTCAAAACCTAATGTTCCCAAACCATTATTTACCCCTCTGACCATTTGTCACTTGTGTTTTGAGTTGTCAACGTTGACCACATATAGTGGAATTCTACGGTCATGGTCAGTGACATATGCATTCTTTGGTTAGTCATTGTGTGTGGTAGCCACAGTGGGCCACTTCTTACTGATGGTCTTTGTACTTGCTAGTTGATAACTAATCTTTCCAAACCATTGTTTTCCCCTCTGACCATTTGTGACTCATATTACAAGTTGTCAACATTCACCACCCATAGTGGAATTCTTTGGCCATGGTCAGTGACATATGCCTCCTTTGGTTGGTTATTGTGCATGATAGCCACACCGTACCACTACTTATTGAAGGTCTTTCTACTTGCTTGTCAATAACTCGTATTCCCAAACCATTCTTTCCCCCTCTGACCATTTGTGACTTGTATTATGAGTTGTCAACGTTGACCACCCATAGTGAAATTCTTTGGTCATGGCCAGTGACAAATGCCTAATTTGGTTGGTCATTGTGCATGGGAGCCACACCATGCCACTAATTATTAAAGGTCATTGTACTTTCTGGTTGATAACTAGTATTCTCAAACCAATGTTTTCCCCTCTAACCATTTGTGACTCGTATTATGAGTTGTCAACGTTGACCCATCATAGTTGAATTATTTGGTCATGGTAAGTGACATGCGCCTACTTTGGTTGGTCATTATGCATGGTATCTACATCGTGCCACTACTTATTGAAGGTCATTGTACTTGCTAGTCGATAACTAACATTCCCAAGCCGTTGTTTCCCCCTCTGACCATTTGTGACTCGTATTATGAGATGTCAATGTTCACCACACATAGTGATTTTTTTTTTGTCATTGTCAATGACACATGCCTACTTTGGTTTGTCATTGTGCATGTTGGCCACACTGTGCCACTGCTTATTCAAGGTATTTTTACTTGTTAGTAAATAACTAGTATTCCCAAACGATTTTTTCCCGTTGACCATTTGTGACTCGTATTATGAGTTTTCAACGTTGACCACACATAGTAAAATTATTTGGTAATGGTCAGTGACATATACCTACTTTGGTTGGTCATTGTGCATTGTAGCCATGCCATGCCACTGCTTATTGAATGTTTTTGCACTTACTAGTTGATAGCTAGTATTCCCAAACCATTGTTTCCTCCTCTGGCCATTTTTAACTTGTATTATGGATTGTCAATGTGGACCACACATACTAAAATTCTTTGGTCATGGGCATTGGAATATGCCTTCTTTGTTTGGTCATTGTGCATGGTAGCCACACTGTGCCACTACTTATTGAAGGTCTTTGTACTTGCTAGACAATAACTAGTGTTTCCAAACCATTGTTTCCCCCTCTGACCATTTGTGACTCGTATTATGGGTTGTAAACGTTGACCACACGTAGTGAAATTCTTTGGTCATGGTCAGTGACATATGCCTACTGTGGTTGGTCATTGTGCATGGTAGCCACATTGTTCCACTACGTATTGAAGGCATTTATGCTTGCTAGTCGACAACTGATACATCCAAACCATTGTTTCCCCCTCTGACCACTTGTGACTACTATTATGGGTTGTAAACGTTGACCACACATAGTGAAATTCTTTTCCATGGTCAGTGACATACCGTACTAGCATCCAAAAGGTGTTTGTTTTCCATGTTTTGCCATTCCTTTTGGTTTTGTCCCAAATTGGCCTCCTTGTATTGGTTTTTGTCCCTAACTTGTCCCCAGGCCATTTTTGTTAATCTGTCCTTTTGTTTGTTCCCGTGTGTTCGACATTCAGTTCGGTCCAACGGCTCATTTGTGAAGGGAAGCGGCATTACTGTCTGCGCTATCCGCCGATGCACTTTGCGGGACTTGCGCCCCACTGAATTCGCTCAATGAAGTTCCAAACGTCAAACTTTGAACTTCATAAATATTGTGCATAGAAGGAGTTGATCCCACCCTTGTGGATAAAACACTATTTTATCCTCGTGTCCAAAGGCCCCCCTCTAATTTGTCTTTGTGTGAAATACCCCTATCCCCACCTCATTTTGTCTTCATACCTTTTTCAAAAACAGTCCAACCTTTCAAGTACTGGTACGGTATGCCTACTTTGGTTGGCCATTTTGCATGGAAGCCACACCGTACCACTAGTTATTGGAGGTCTTTGTACTTGCTTCTTGATAACTATTGTTCCCAAACCATTTTTTCTCCCTCTGACCATTTGTGACTCGTAGTATGAGTTGTCAACATTGACCACACATAGTGAAATTCTTTGGTCATGGTCAGTGACATATGCCTACTTTGGTTGGTCATTGTGCATGCTAGACACACCGTGCCACTACTTATTGAATTTTTTGTACTTGCTAGTCAATACCTAGTACTCCCAAACCATTTTCCCCCCTCTGACCATTTGTGATGCATATTATGAGTTGTCAACGTTGACCACACATAGTAATATTCTTTGGTCATGGTTCGTGACATATGCCTACTTTGGTTGGTCATTGTGCATGGTAGCCACACCGTGCCAATACTTATTGAAGATCTTTGTACTTGCTAGTTGATAAGTAATATTCCCAAACCATTCTTTCCCCCTCTGACCATTTGTGACTGTTATTATGAGTTGTCAACGTTGACGACCCATAGTGAAATTCTTTGGTCAATATCAGTGACAAATGCCAACTTTGGTTGGTCATTGTGCATGGTAGCCACACCGTGCCAGTACTTATTGAAGGTCTTTGAACTTGCTATTCAAAACCTAGTGTTCCCAAACCTGTGTTTCCCCCTCTGACCATTTGTCAATTGTGTTATGAGTTGTCAACGTTGACCACATATAGTAGAATTCTTCGGTCATGGTCGGTGATGTATGCATACTTTGGTTGGTCATTGTGTGTGGTAGCCACAGGGGGCCACTAATTACTGATGGCTTTTGTAATTGCTAGTCGATAACTAACATTTTCAAACCAGTGTTCTCTCCTCTGACCATTTTTTACTCATATTACAAGTTTTCAACATTCACCACCCATAGTGGAATTCTTTGGCCATGGTCAGTGACATATGCCTCTTTTGGTTGGTCATTGTGCATGGTAGCCACACCGTACCACTACTTATTGAAGGTCTTTGTACTTTCTTGTCAATAACTAGTATTCCCAAAACATTCTTTCACCCTCTGACCATTTGTGACTTGTATTGTGAGTTGTCAACATTGACCACCCATAGTGAAATTCTTTCGTCATGGCCAGTGACAAATGCCTGCTTTGGTTGGTCATTGTGCATGGTAGCCACACCATGCCACTATTTATTGAAGGTCATTGTACTTTCTAGTTGATAACTAGTGTTCTCAAACCATTGTTTTCCTCTCTAACCATTTGTGAATTGTATTATGAGTTGTCAACGTTGACCCATGATAGTTCAATTCTTTGGTCATGGTCAGTGACATGTGCCTACTTTCGTTGGTCATTATGCATGGTATCCACACCATGCCACTACTTATTGAGGGTTTGTGTACCTTATAGTTGATACATGTTATTCCCAAATCATTGGTTCCCCCTCCGACCATTTGAAACTTTCATTATGATTTGCCAACGCTGACCACTCATAGTGAAATTCTTTGGTCATGGACAGTGACATATGCCTACTTTGGTTGGTCATTGTGCATGGTATCCACACTGTGCCACTACATATTGAAGATTTTTGCACTTTCTAGTCAATAACTAGTATTACCAAACCATTGTTTCCCCATCTGATCATAGGTGACTCGTATTATGATTTGTCAACATGGGCCACACAGAGAAATTCTTTGGTCATGACTCATGACATATGCCTTCTTCGGTTGGTCATTGTGCATGGTAGCCCCACCTTGTCAGTACTTGTTGAAGGTCAGTGTACTTGCTAGTCAACAAATAACATTTCCAAACCATTGTTTCCCCCTCTGACCTTTTGTGACTCATGTTATGAGATGTCAACGTTCACCACACAGTGTGATTTTTTGGGTCATGGTCAACGACACATGCCTACTTTGGTCTGTCTTTGTGCATGTTAGCCACACTGTGCCACTACTTATTCAAGGTATTTTTACTTGCTAGGAGATAACTAGTATTCCAAACCCATGTTTCCTGCTAAACATTTGTGACTCGTATTATGAGTTTCAACGTTGACCACACATAGTAAAAATATTTGGTAATGGTCAGTGACATATACCTACTTTGGTTGGTCATTGTGCATGGTAGCCACATCGTGCCACTACTTATTGAATGTCTTTGCACTTACTAGTATTCCCAAGCCATTGTTTCCTCCTCTCACCATTTGTAATTTGTGTTATGGATTGTCAATGTTGACCACACATGGTGAAATCCTTTGGTCATGGGCAGTGACATATGCCTTCTTTGGTTGGTCATTGTGCATGGTAGGTACACCGTGCCACTACTTCTTGAAGGTCTTTGTACTTGCTAGACAATAACTATTATTCCCAAACCATTTTTCCCTCTCTAATCATTTGTGACTCGTGTTATGGGTTGTCAACGTTCACCACACATAGTGAAATCATTTGGTCATGGTCAGTGACATATGCCTACTCTGGTTGGTCATTGTGCATTGTAGCCATACCGTGCCACTATGTTTTGAAGGCATTTATACTTGCTAGTCCATAACTGGTATTCCTAAACCATTGTTTCCCCCTCTGACCACTTGTGACTGGAATTATGAGTTTTCAACGTTGACCACACATACTGAAATTCTTTGGTCATGGTCAGTGACATATGCCTACTTTGGTTGGTCATTCTGCATGGAAGCCACACCGTACCACTACTTATTGGAGGTCTTTGTCCTTGCTTGTTGATAACTATTATTCCCAAACCATTGTTTCTCCCTCTGACCATTTTTTACTCGTAGTATGAGTTATCAACATTGACTACACATAGTGAAATTCTTTGGTCATGGTCAGTGACATATGCCTGCTTTGGTTTGTCATTATGCATGGTAGACACACTGTGTCACTACTTGTTGAAGGTTTTTGTACTTGCTAGTCGATACCTAGTACTCCCAAACCATCGTTTCCCCCTCTGACCATTTGTGACTCATATTATGAGTTGTCAAAGTTGACCACACATAGTGAAATCCTTTGGTCATGGTTCGTGACATATGCCTACTTTGGTTGGTCATTGTGCATGGTAGCCACACCATGCCAATACTTATTGAAGGTCTTTGTACTTTCTATTCAATAACTAGTTTTCCCAAACTTTTGTTTTCCCCTTTGGTCACTTGTGACTCGTATTTTTAGTTGTGAACGGTGACCACCCAGTGAAATCCTTTGGTCATGGTCAGTGACGTATGCCTTCTTTTGTTGGTCATTGTGCATGTTAGCCACACCCTGCTATTGATTATCAAACGTCTTTGGACTTGCTAGCTGATAAGTAGTATTTCCAATCCATTGTTTCCCCCTTTGACCATTTGTGACTTGTATTATGAGTTGTCAATGTTGACCACCTATAGTCAAGCTCTAGTGCGTGTACTAGTGGACCTCCCTTGCAAATGGATTGCTCATTCTACAAAATCTCATCATCATGCAGGGGAATGAGGGGGATTCAATCCCCAATTTCTTACAGGATTTTGAAGGAATTCTTGGTAAGGCTTGCCAGATGAATTGGGACCTTGAAGAAAATATGCAAGCCATGATCCTCCTCATGGCGCTACCGGAGAGCTGGAGCCCAATGATCGGCATCATGGATGGTTGGAAGGAGGATGACCTGATGTACACGGCATGTCCGAGTACGTGAAAAACAAGGCCATGCGCCGTAGCGGCAGCAAACTGGCTAACTTCACAGCCTGTGCCGTACGCAATGGTGGCCACGGAAGCAAAGGGTCAGCCTCTTGTGAGAACGGCGGTAGCGGAAGCGGGGGCAGCAATGGGCAACAATGGAGGCAAGGCTCCCAAGAGACAAGACAACTGCAGCATTGTGGCAAACAAGAGCACTGGGCAAGAGAGTGCAGGTCGCCAAAGAAGGAAGACGGAGGAAGCGGTGGGAACAAAGGCAGCAAAAAAGGTGGCAAAAAAGCTACCAACATGATGGCCCAAAGCACGCCTCCAAAAAAGGGAGCGGCGCTGCTCAGGCCACAAGCCTTTGGGTTCAACTCCAGCACTGATCACCACTCCAGCAAAGACAAGGTTGGATTTATCTCCATCGGCCCTACTGATTGGCTATTCAGATGCGCAAACAGCAGCATTGTGAACACAAAATGGTGTTGGAGACAAGCTGTTGAGCATTATTCTTAACAGTGTGAAGAAGGATCTATGTCTTTGTGACTTATTCTTCATTTCCTCGTTTGTGGCAAACCTCCTGTCCGTGTCCAAAATCACAGAAAACAACATGACGCTGGTGTTCACACAGAAGAAGGCGGTCATTGTGAAGAACGAGGAGATCAGGGTCCTCTATGCCAACAAAGATCTCGAGCTTTACGTACTTCAGACAACCACAACAGAAATCTTGGAAGACGAGGGTCATGAAGGCGTAGTGGAGGTAGTGGTCTCGGCACCTACGCATGAGAACACACCAACAAAAACTCAGAATGCATCCTCTTCCACAAAGGATGAAGACGCTGAGCTGTAGCATGGACTCTTTGGGCATGTTGCAAATAGCTGCTCCAATGTCTAGTTTGTGCACTCCGTCTGCCCATCGCTCCATGGGTGGTATGCTGTGGTCAGCTGCACCCGCGTGCCCAGCTTCTCCATGAGATCTCTCCAGAACCGCGAGGTGAAACGTGGATCGCAATCTGAGACTACCGACTACGGCACTCCATGTAGCTTGATGACATGATAAAGGAGGAGTTGAGCTGTCATAGCAACCGTAACGCTCTCTGGACATGCAATGAAATGTGCCATCTTGGAGAACCGTTCCACCACCACCAACACTATGTTGTTACCCTGTTGCGTCACAGATAAACCACCGATGGAGTCAAGCGAGATGTCTTTCCATGGCCTCTCTCGTATAGACAATAGTTGTAGCTCCCCAGGTGGCTTGGTCCTCCACGCCTTGATGCTTTGGCACATATCGCAACTGCCCACAAATCTCTTGAATTCAGTCACCATTGAAGACCACCAGCATTAGTGTGCCAAGGCCTTGAGCGTCTTGTCAAAGCCAAAGTGACCCGAGTAGTGGGTGTCATGCGCCTCCTCCAGCAACAACTGCTTCAATTGCGCATAGTCCAGCATGGCATTCCTCTGCTCTTGTCCCCTTTGCCAGTACACTCCATCCTACGTGGCGTCTTTCAGCGTACCACTCATGAACTCACCGTTCACGCCATAGTCCTGCTTGAACAGGCTATGCATGACTGGAGATCCTATCAGCATTGAGATGGCATTGAGGCTCAAGTCTAGCCTCCTTGACAGAGGATCTGCCGGGTTCACCTTCCCAAGCTTTTACTGGATCTCGTAGTCAAAACTTCCTTCCAAAAACTCCATTCAGAGAGTTTGCCGGCGACTTAGATTCTGCTAAGATTCATTGCGAAATGATCCTTGAAGACCACGCAACGCCGCGACTCCAGGTAGCACCTCCAATGTTTGAATGCATCACAGCTAGAATTTCCTTTTCATGGATTGTGCAGTTCAGCTCCGCACCATGTAGATTACGCGACACGTACACAACCAACTACGGTCCCTTTCCGTGATCTTGCATTAGCATTACCCCAATGGCATAGTCGCTTGCGTCTGTCGCCATGACGTACTCCTTCGATGAATCTGGATGCACCAATACTGGAGCATCACACATTGCAGCCTTCAGCTCCTCGAAGTTCTTCTGCTCCTTCTCGCCCCATTCCCACTAGTGATCCTTCCTCAATAGTTGAGTCAGTGGCGTACCCTTCTCTGCATACCCCTGGATGAACTTCCAGTAGTAATTGACAGACCCCATGAAGACCTAGATATCACGCACGCACTTTTGGTCTCGGCCATTACTTCACTGCTTCTACTTTCTTTGGATCCATACATAGACCCTTGCCGCTCACGATGTGTCCAAGGAACTCCACCTTCGTTTTCTCGAACTCGCACTTGGAGGGATTTGCAAACAATTTTTCTCTCCGAAGAAAGTCTCACACCTGCCAAAGATGTTGCGGATGCTCGTCCAGAGTTCAAGAGTAGATGAGGATGTCGTCGAGGAACACCACCACAAACCGGTCCAAGTGAGGTAGAAGATCTTGTTCATGAGGCTCATGAACGTTGCAGGAGTGTTGGTCAACCCAAATGGTATCATGGGGTACTCGAAATGGCTATTCCGCGTCCGAAATGCTGTCTTCTCCACATCCTGCTCTACAATCCGGCCCTGATGGTACCCCGAGCGCAAGACAATCTTGCTAAAGCATTGCGCTCCCCTCAGCTGGTCAAACAACTTTTGACCCTTGGCAGCGGGTACCTGTTCTTGATCGTTACGTTGTTTAGTGCGCGATAGTCCACGTATATCCGTAGCTCCCCTGACGTTTTCTTCACAAAGAGAACTGGTGCAGCATAGGATGGCACCGACGGTCTAATGTTCAATTAGCTCCTCCAACTGCTTCTTCAGCTCACCCAGCTCATTATCGCTCATGTGATAAGAGGCCCGCACCATTGGACTTGCTCCCAGAACCAGCTCAATTCTGTGGTCGATATCCCACTTCGGTGGTAAACCCTTTGGCAACTTAGCAGGAAACACATCACTGTAGCTATCCAACACTCCCTTGACGTGTTCTGACAACTCCACCATTGGTGCTTTGTACTGCTCTCCTTCTTGCCTCTGCTGCCAACGCTTCCACCTCTTTAGCTGCTTCCTTCTGTCGCATCCACACCAGGTACACTTGGTCCCCCTTGCACTAACAATGCTTCAACTGTACGTAACTCAACTACGGCACGTTGCCTGGCTTGGAGTCCTTCTCCTCTGTCCACAATGGCAAAACGCTTTGCTCTCCGTATTTCTTCACTTTCACCTGGCTCCACACCCAATCCACAATAGGATTCCATCGGTGCAACCATTCACGCCCCAGAATGGCGTCATAGGTATCCATCGGGCACGTGCGAATGTTCACCTCGCACGACAGCTTGCCCAGACAGATCCTCAATGGCTTCAGAGGCAATCCGCACTATAGCTCCCCTTGCACCAACTTGGCCTTAGCTGGCTTTCCAGGTAGTCATGCAAGCCTCAACCTTTCTACAAGCGCGTCACTGAAGAATGAGTGCAACGTGTTGCAATCGAGCAATGCTTTAATCTACCAGCAAGTTTGGCGCCCCTCGCCGTCCACAGAACCAGCCGATGAAATTTCAACTTTCAACAGGATTCCCGGAACGCTCCCGCATCCTTTGCTCCGCAGCAATACACTCGGCAGCTTCCTAGTTGTCAAAGGACTTTCGGGGCTGGTGTTTGCTAATACAAACGAAGCTTTCCCTGCATTTGGCCGTCCACCAATCACTGCTTGTTATCGTTTCCATGCTGCTTCTTCTTGCAGTCTTTCTTGTGGTGCCCAGGCTTCACATAGATCCAACAGTTCCCATCACGTGGCTTGCTTTGCTGCTTGCCTCCTTGTATTGCGGCGATTTCCATTGGGTCAGCTTGTTGGTGCTGTGCTCGATGCTGACAATTCTCTTGCTTCTTAGGAAAACCCCTCAATGGTAGTGTAGCGCGTCAACACGCTCAGTAGTGGCCACCATGACCTGAAACTCCATGATTCCACTCAATGCCAACGTGCGCTGAACTTCTGCCTTCAAGTCGTCATGGTACTTGTCTTCCATCTCCGGCTTGCTCATGTCGTCGATCTCTGAGCACAACGCCAAGAAACAATGTGTGTACTCTTGCACTGAGCCGATCTGCTTCAGCTGTTTCAGCTTGTTGCGTAGGACCATGGAGGCGTTCACCAGATTGAATTGATATCTGATGGATTTCTCTAATTGCTCCTATGTTGTCGGCCGGCGAGCTTCAGCTTGCCCCACGCCTGGCTGCCACAACATGGCATGTTGCAGAGCTACGTTCCCACCCCCACCTCGAGTGGCCAGTATATTCAGCTCTAAACAACAATACTAATTGAAAGGGACCAACGGCGCTTTGTTTCGTTAAATGTGGAGCGCATGAGCTCCAAAACCCTAGGGAGAACACACGGATTTGCAATTCCTTTAGTAAGAAGTTAGTCCCTTGATACGGGTGAGACTCGCTAGTCGAGTCTCACCCATCGGCGGCGAGTGAAGCTTGCCGCCGCTCGATGGGGTGCGAGGGCGAAATCGCCCTGTGTACCCTGAAAAGGTGCGATCGCACCTGCAAAGTCACATCGTATGTCAGAAACTAGGAAACCTAAAAGCATACCTACAAACATGCAAGTTGAGGGTATAATCTAGGTTGCGCATCACACCGAGAACAGTATGCCACATGAATCTCAAGGACAAAACTAGGTCTGCTAGCGGGGGCAGGCAAGGGTCGATGGTCGGCAGAGTGCGTGAGACAAGAGAGTGATGCCGCCACGTGACAGGATTGGTGAGCACGTATCTCCGCTATCAGCGTGGATAACCACGAACCGCCGAGTCCTCATGCATTGCACACCCCAGGGTACATATGCACCAGTATATGTATACGGAGGGTTTAGGTACCTCCACCACTCCAATGCTGCTCCACGTAGTAGTATCATCACGAATGACACACGCACAGAATCGTCCTCTTGAGGGTGACCCAGAGTCCCAAAGTAGCTTTTCATCACAAACAGCCAATTCCGTATGCTCACACCCTTGACTCAGGGGTTGAACGGTCCCGGAGTCTTTGGCTTTGGTCTTGGTGGACTCCTTGGCCGGGCCGTCCAAACCTGTCCATTGTCATTCCCGTCCTGTAGGTTAGCCATCTGCCGATTAAACCGCTCATTCTCCATCTTGAGGGCTCCGAGCTGCTCTACAATCTGCTCCAAGGCCTCCTCCATGGCTCTAGCTGATTTCTTGCCATTGGAGATTCTCTGAAAGAATTTGGCAGTGCTTCGACAGCGATCAAGAAAATTCCGACAGCAATTCCGCAGTCCGGGATGAAAATTGGTCGTCTTCAAAGTGTGTGGGAGTCATCTATCGTCTCCCGCATGCACACGGTTGGCCTTGTGGATGCTCTGGAAACATAGAAGTTTTTTCTAGAGGTTGGCTTGTGCGTTGGCTTTGAAGTCTGGTCTAGCAATCTCCCTCTCAATCAGCCTCGACGTTGTCCAGCGTACTCCGTGCCTTCCGCTCCTTGAAGTTGGTAAAGCTCCGTCAGCGCTTCCGTCCAATGCATGGCTCTGGCTCTGATACCAGATGTGAGGGTGTGTTTTCTTTGAAGATTAATCCTTGGTGTGTGGAGAGCACAGTTGCAGGGGAAAGATAGACTTGGAGAAATTCTGGAAGCCAGAGCTGGAAAAACACAGGTTAACTACAATGCACATAGTACAAGGTATTCATACTGTTTGGCCGGCCTGTCTTGGCCCTTACCTAATGCTATCCTAGCTTGCTGTAGCAAGCTACTTGCTCCTGGACCTGGTGCTTTGCTTGCACCTGAACTTGGTGCTCTACTTGCACCTAATGCCTAGTGCAAAAACTCTTCGGCTGTCGATCGTCAAGATCGATTGTCTGTCCTTTCTCTCGGCAAGCCACTGCGTGTGTCGCAAGTCACCACATAAGCTTCCCGGCGGTGAGTGCAATTGTGGTGTTGCGCACGCTACCGAAATTGCTGCTGTCGTGATTGAATGCATCTGGTGTCGGAGATCCACTGTCCAGACACACCCTCGACGGGTAGCGTAACTAGTACGCTGCTCGCCGAGAGGAGAAAAGCCACCCTCGTGTGGTGTGTTCGGAACGCCACACGAAGGTGCGAGTGAAACATCCTTGGCGTGTGGAGATCGCTCGCTTGCTCCTCGCATCCTCACATCCTGGCATCCTCGCATCCTCACATCCTTGCATCCTCGCAGTCGCGGTTGAGCGGAGTCGAGCTTGACCATGAGCCAATTATCCGAAAAATCAGAAAATGGAACAAATGTCCCCTGAAACTCAGTCGAGGCCCCGATAATGCCAGAAAAGATGGGCACTTCATTACATTGCCGCCATAAACGTCGCTGGGGCATTTGAGAGTCCGAATTGCAAGACTGTGAACTCAAAGTACATGTAGCGAGTTTGAAACACCGTCTTCTCAATGTCGATGTACGCCATGCGTATCTGGTGATATCCACTACGTAAGTCGATTTTGTTGAAAATTCAAGCTCCTCAGAGTTTGTACAAAACCTTCGTCGGCTCGGGGGAGAGGGTAACAGTTCTTGATGGTAGCGTCATTCAACACCAAATAATCCACGCACATCCGCATCTCGCCAGTTTTCATTTTTACAAATAGTATTGGTGCAGCGTATGGTGATACAGATGGATGGATGAATCCCTGACCGAGCATCTCGTCGAGTTGCTTTTTCATCTCGGTCAGCTCTTGATCGCTCATCCGATAGGCCCCATGAACGTTAGGTGTGTTGTCCTGCTTCAGCTCGATACGATGGTTGATCATTGAGGGGATAGGTTTTTTTAGGAATTCGTCGGGGAAGACATTTGCAAACTCATCCATGAGTGGTGCAAACTCTTTAGGAACCATCGCAAATTTCATTGATGCCAATGAGGCAGACGAGGCGAATGGTGAGTCAGCTGCTACCACTTCCCCTTCTCCCATTGGTTCGAGATGGCCACGTTGGGCGGTATCGGCTACACAGGTTGTCACTTTTTAGATTTTGCAACTTCCTCTGCTGCTTCCACCTCTGCTACTTCCGCTGTCGGGTTCCGTCCCACACATGGAAGTTGTCACTTGGCACAGTCAATCTCCACATACACGTCGCCGCTATTCCAGTTGACCTGCGGATTGTGCAGGTACAGGAACTCTCATCTGAGGATGATTTTGTGATCGCTCATTGGACAATACCTCCAAACGGTTACATCCCGTAGATCTCCCACATGTCGCCGTAGTGGTTCTTGGAGTCTCCGTATCTATAGTCTCCCATTTACGGTTTTTCCTTCAAACACCCATGGTTTGTTCTGCAAACCCAGTTTGCAAACCATGTCGTTATTCACCAGGTTGTGTGAAGCTCCTCAATCCAATAGTGCCAATACCGTTCGGCGACTTCTACATCCTCAAGGCTGAAATTTTAGCAGTGCTGTCGGTTGATCATCCTCATACCCCTCGTAGAACTTTGCAATCTCAGAAACTCTCTGCGGCAATGTAGGTCATTCAGATGGATGATTGTTTGGCATAGATCGCTCCTCACGGACAAGAGTTACGCCTTTTACTCTTGTCCTTTGCTGTTTCCCAACTCATTTTTTTGCAACTTCCCCCGATAGTTGCGAGCGATGTGCCCAACTTTTTCACACTTCTAGCAGGTTCTCGTATCTCTCTGTTCAACAGCATCCACTTTCATCGGAGTCAAGGAGTCCGGCGGCTGGTTTTTTCTGTTTCCAGGATAATTGTGGTTAGGAGGTCGCCAGCCGCAGGATACCTGGATCCGAGCATTGTAGTCGGCACTGTCGATCCTTTCCACTACTGTGATCATCTTCGGCAAGTCATTCTAGATGCAAAAAATAGCGATTGCTTGCCAAATATCTCGCTTGAGACCGTTATTGTACTGAAAACAGAGTTTGTTGGGGACGATATCTGCTCTAGTGATGATCTTGTAGAATCTTCATGTGTACTCCGTCACACCGGACTACTGACGTAGGCGTTGGAGCTTATACCGTGCGTCGGACTTGTCGTTCAGTCGTCCAAAGCGTGCGAGCATCATGCGCGAAAATTTGTTTCAGCCAGTTGGTGGTGTCGGCGCGTCTTGCCACTGTGGTTTGATCTGCTCTAAGGGTAGAACGCCTGTGGTCGGTGATATGAGATAGGCGACATTAGCCGTTGATGAGGCTCCACCGGTCTCCTCGAACCGTTGGATGGTCTTGATATTGGACCACCAAGTTAACGCCGTGCCACGTAAAAGCGTGGCCGCGAGGTCAATCTTCTTCTGATTGTCTTTGACCCTAGCATTAGTGAAGTACTCCTCCAAACTCATCAGCCATATCTAAACCATCGATCCTTTTGAGTTTGCATGATCAAACGGTTCTGGTGGAGGTGGACGAATTTTGGGTTTGCTCATGAGTTAGGAATTACTCTGGACGAGCACTGCTTCACGCGCGCTTGCATTGCGAAGAGCCTCCATCACGACATTGAGTTGTTGGAGTAGGTGGTTGTTGATGCCCTCGAACGCGGAGTTCCAGTTTGCTAGTTCCTTATTGATCCGCGCCTGTCATCCAGTGCCACCTGTTATCCCTGTTGTCTTCATTGAGACTGTTGGTAGGGGCGGCTGGTTTGTCGCCATTGGGTTCATGACCGAATTGGTCGACAAAGCCATAGGAGTCGCTCCAGCTTCCGCATAGCCTGTCATGCCAGCGTTTGTTGCTGCTTCAGGGTTCGCGTGCATCAGCACGTTCTGCTCCTCCATCGCCAAAGTTGTCGCCAATGACCCGCTGCTAGTCCTCGGTTGCGCTCGCTCGTCTTTCATCATAGTCGCAAAGTTTGCAAAGTCTTGACGTGCGAGATGTGCTAACGGCTTGTACAAGGTGGTCCTGCGGATGGGTAAAGTAGTTGGATGCCTCTCGAGCACCACTGCACTTTCATACCAAGTGTTATGCAGAACGGAGCCTAGATGGTGAAAGAGTGGAAGTTGTGATGCAGAAAACAATTAAGAATTTGGGACACTTGAGCAATTGATGATTAGCGGTAAGTGTACTTTGATGACAAGTGTCGAAAAGATCGAACACATATACACAATTGTCTAGTTAACGAATGATGAATAGTTAGGATTGTTGGCTTTTTTGTCAAGTGGCGTGTACGGAATCGCGTCGTGAGTGGTTGGATTTGACAAGGACCACCGAGAGGTTGGGGGTGTTTGAGAATCAACAGTGAAGATGCGAGATGCATCTTTATATGTCCACATCCGTCTCGATGCGTCGAGAAGTCAACCGAAAGGTTGTGATACTTCTGTTTGTAGGTTCGCGAGAGTAGTCAATGCTGTCAGAAGGTTCAGGAATATCCACAGAGGGCGGGACACTTGGCCGGTTTTTCCTCGTCCATCAGAGTGAATATCGCAGTCTCGTGATGCAATGGGCTATTTCTGTAATAACAGAAATGCCCACTCGGCAAGATTAGGGACTCGTGTACGTCTCGTACGTACACGTTCTACCGGCCAACTGCCTCGCCCTCTGTGGATATTCCCAAACCTTCCGACAGCTTTCCGAGTAGGCAATCCTGTTGTTTCAGAGATAGCCCATCGTGTCGCAAGACCGCGATACTCACTCCGACAGACGAGGACAAACCGGCCAACTTCCTTGCCCTCTGTGGATATTCCCAAACCTTCCAACAGCTTCAACCACTCCCCAGAACCTACTAACAGAAATATCACGACCTTTTGTTCAACTTCTCAATGCATTAAGTCGAATCTGGATTTATAAAGATGCATGTCGCATCTTCACCGTCGATTCTCAAAGACCCACGACTTCTTGGTAGGTCTTCTCGAATCCGACCACTCACGACGCGGCGCCGCATGTGCCACTTGACAACCGACCCAACGACCATGACTATACATCATTTGTAGACTTGAGACTTGTAGATATATGTTCGATTGTTTCAACACTTGTCATCAAAGTACATTTACTGCTAGTTATGAATTGCTCAAGTGTTCCAAATTTTACATTGTCATCTGCCTCGCAACTTCTACCTGTTCACCATCTGTGCTCCGTTCTGCATGAAATTTAATAACAGAGCACAACGGTGCTGGAGAGGCATCCGACTACTTTACCCATCCGAAGGACTGCCTCACACAAGTCGTCAGTGCATCTCGCACGTCAAGACTTTGCAGAATTCACGACTACGATACAAGGCGAGCGAGCGCAACCAAAGACGAGTAGCGGGTCATTTGCGCTGACTTCGGCAATGGAGGAGCAAAACATGCCGATGCACATAAACCCTAAAACGGCAACAAACACTAGCATGGCAGGCTCTGCGGGGGTTGGAGCAACTCCTACAGCTTCGTCGACCAATCCGGTTGTAGACCCAACGGTGACTAACCAGGCACCCCTACCAACGGCCCGTCGACGATAGGAGGGACAACAGGTGGCACTAGATGACAGGCATAGATCAACGAAGAATTGGCGAACCGGATCTCCGCTCTTGAGGAGATCAACCACCACCTGCTCCAATAACTCAGCGTCGCAATGGAGGTTCTTCACAACACAAGCGCTCGTGAAGCGGTGCTTGTTGAGAGAAATTCGCAACTCTCGAGCGAACCCAAAATTTTTCTGGCTCCACCACAACCGTTCGATCCTGCAAAATCAAAAGGACAGACAAATGTGGCTGACAGGTTTGGAGGTGTACTTGAACTCCGCTGGTGTCAACGACAATCAAAAGAAGATTAACCTTGCGGCTGCGCTTTTGCGTGACACAGCGTTAACTTGGTGGTCTGATCTTAAGACTATCCAACGGTAGTAGGAGACCGGCGGCGCCTCATCAACGGCTAACGGTGCCCGTCTCATATCGCCGACCGCAGGCGTTCTACCCTTGGAGTTGTTGGAGTGAGCAATACCTGCGCTGAGCGACAGCTTCGACATGGCACAATTGGCTTAACAATCGGAGGTCTGTACGCAAAGTTAAGAATGTTTACCCGTAAATACCCGGGTGCGGCTTGACGAGGAGTTGTACTGTATATGCCAGATTTAATGCTGGAATTTGTCCAATGGGGGAAAAGGAACCTTGATTTAATTACTACATCTACAGCAGGGCTATGCATGCCTGCTGGCCCAGATTGGTCAGCAGTTGCATAACGCAAGCAAGCACTGCTGGGTACTTGGCCAAGAACAGTCAGGTGGGGCTAGACCTGACTGGACTCTTGGGACCGCTTACATCAGCACATGCAAGCAGATCTCTGGAACACGGACCACTTTGCATCAGGTGGTGCATGCACGACTCAGCATTGAATCAACTACCACATGCACGACTCAGCAACTGTATCATCTACTACATGCACGACTTAGTAGCTACATGCAAAGTGAAGAGTAGGGATCATCCTACGTCAACGACAACATGCGCGACTCAGTACCTGGGACCATTGCCAAGTTGCCAGGCTTTTAGAAGCTTCCTTGAGGAGGAAGTTGCGTGCCTTGGACCTCAAAGATTCCTTGAGGAGGAAGCTACAGCCTTGAATCAAAAAGTTTCCTATGGGCACAGAGCAGCTAGTCAGCTTGCCAAGATCCCACTATAAAGCAGACTGGACACAGTCAGTCCAATAACTCCAGCAGTAACTCCAACAACTCCAGCAGTAACTCCTACAGTAACTCCAACAACTCCATACAATACCTCAACAGATGCACCAATAGTCTACCTTTGCCAGAAAACGCCTCAGACCAAGACTCCATAAACACTCTCTCACCTGAAGACCTCTGTTAGCCTTGCATCCTTTTGCCAACTTTGGTTGGTTGACGCCCCTCACTACCTGAAGGCCTAACTACCTAGAAGAGGTGGCCAAACTATGTCCAAGACTGGAGAGTAGTCTTGCTAGATCTACCTCTCTGGGCATTGCTCATCTCTGAGCTAGGAGCTGTGTCTAGGCGTGGAGCTCAGAGTTAGTGTCTGGCGTCAGCTCTGCCTGTGCAATGCTGATCGAGTATGGAAGAACTTTGTAGGAGTTCCCCTCTGTCAACCCAGTAAGCCTAGAAGCACTGTGCCAGCTTGGCTAGGAGGGTCAGAAGTCCTCTGACGACCCAGTAAGTCAGGCAGTGGCTGCCAGCATGAAGAGGACGCTACCCTCACAACCTGGAGGCCATTTCACCTTTAAGCATGGTGACCGTACTGAGACCCTTGCAACAACAGCCTTGATGGCCTAGCAAAGTGTTATGCCTTTGGATGGGACAGATTGTGTCAGAGCATTGAGCTGAGTTGTATTTTGCCGCTATTTCCTTGTACCATGCTTGTACTTGACAGTCTTTTTTAACTACACGTTCAATCCAAGCCTTCCGCTTCCGCACATTTGAGTACAAGGTTTGCTTGCTGGACACACAAATCCTGGACATCACCAAGACCCCCTTCTCACATCAGAGCACATAGTAACTTTGTCACTACAGGCTCCAAAAAACCTAACATGGTATAGCGTGACAAGCTGACTCCTCATCAGCTTGTACGGAGCTAGCATAACAATAGCATGCACGGCCAATGCAAGAATTGGCCAAGGAGAAGTTGGAGTTACGATCATATGGGAGCTCACAAAATGAGCTCACGAGCTACAATTGTATCGACACAGCATTGGTATACAAGGAAGGATCATGGTGGCAGCTCCAGGGTAGCCCATCACCATCGGCGCAGTAGTGACGAGTACACCAAGGCAGAGATGCTCGTCAGCAATCAAACATGTGCTTCTCAGCACCGCAAGATCCATTCTATGACACGAAGCAGGCAACAGTGGAAGAAGAAGAAGAGGAGGAAAATGAGAGGGCTCCTTAAGAAAAGGGGGATCAGGAGCCCAACGTAGCAGTTAGTTGCAACATTGACATCGGCTTCAACAGGAGCAGCTGTGACATCGCCAACAGCACATTCCCCCAGCAGCAGCTCACTTTGCTGAAGGAATAGCAAAGGAGGACCCGGAGTGAGAGGAAGGTAGACTAAAGGTGGTTTTCAAGCCCTTGAAGCAACCCACAATGCAGCAAGCAAAGAAGCTGACAAAATCCTACTAGAGGTGTAGGTGGACTTAGTAAGACCACCTGGTGTCAGGTGGTATACATAAATCGAGGAGTTGTGCTCCATGTCAAAGTCCTGCCAGAGTGGCAAGTGAAGGCAATAAGTCCACCTGGTGTCAGGTGGCGTGCACAAATGAAGCACTTGAGCCCCATGTCAATATCCTGTCGGAGTGGCGGGTGGAGGCATTCAGCCTAGCATGTGACAGGTGGCATGCAAAATTGAAGTAGTTTAACTCCATGTCAAAATCCTACCGGGGCGGCAGGTGGACATAGTAAGTCCATTTGGTGCCAGATGGCATGCACAAATGGAGCAGCTGTCCTCCACGACAAAATCCTGTCAGAGCAGTAGGAGGAGGCAGTAAGCCCACCAAGTCAGGTGGCATACATAAATGGAGCAGTTGTGCTTCATGCCAAAATCCTACGAAGGTAGTATGTGGAGAAAGAAGCGTTGACGTTGTTTGGACCTCTGAAGCAAACAAGGACCTCATCCTCGGTTTTCAACCCAAAGGTAAAGCTTTGTAGAGGGGCAAGCTTGCTCCTCACGACCACAAATCTCACTCTCAGTCTTGAAGCAGCATGTTGGAAGGCAACTGGACATGCAGCAGAAACCGGAGCAGCACTACGATAGTTGCAGCAGTTGTAAAAGTGGAGAGGAGTGCGAGGTCCAGGAATGACCTCAAAACAGCTCATCACCATCACGAGCTACGTGGCTAAGCCTGTCCGTCATGGAGAACAAAGCTATAATCTGGCCCAGTTTGTGGTGCCTTCTGGAAGGTGGAAGAAACAGCAAACAACAACAGCATATCAGTAGCAAAAAAACTAGGAGATGTCTCATGTTTGCTGGAGACAGCTTGGTGTTTAAGAAAACCGTCGGAACACAAAATCTGGTTTTGGAAGTGGTCAAAACCCAGTTTTGAATTTCATCTCCCCCAAAAAAGGATCGGAGGGCAAATTTACTTGTCGCCACCGTGGATCCTCCTTCGTCAGGAATCGATGCAGCAGCGAAGAAGTGACAGGACCTGGAGAAGCAAAAACCGACAGTGGCAAGAAACTGCTTCAATCCTTGTCAAAGCAGCTCTCATCATAAGTGGATCTCACCACTTTTTTTCTTCTGGATGCGGCGTGCAAAGCAGAGGTTTAAAAAAAAGGCATACTGGAAGCTGACAATGGCTGCTGAGCTGCAGTTGGGAAACGGAGCCCCAGCAGGTTGAGCAGTGGAGTGCAAGTTACGCAAACAGCGCAACCAAAAAAAGAAAAAAGAAAGATGTATGCTCGCTCTTGCGAGCGAAACAAGGGCTGAGGAGGGGAGCGCTGAGTGAGGGGGAGGGGAGCGACGTCCATGTTGGACGTTGCACCAGCTCGCCTCGACAGTGAGCTGGGCCAAAGGGATGAGAACGGTGGAAGAAGTCGACCCACATGAGCCAAAACGGCGAGCTCAGAAGCCACGATGGCGATTGCGGCAAAAATCACTGGATCTAGCCCCAAGAACGATGTTTCCAGCTCCAAAGACGCCATGGACATCTGGAGAGTCCTAGAAATCATCCAAGAATAGACGTGGGGACACCATCGCTACCTAATCCATGGTGGAATCAAGCCTCATCAGCTGTGACTAAAGCATGTGGCGGAAGCAACAAAGCAGAGCCGTCAAAGCAAGTTACTGAGGCGACAGGGGGAGCAATGCTCAGTAGCATCAGGAAAGAATGACTGGCGACGAGCTTTTATGCTCGTTTGTCAAAGGTGGCTGCAGTAGGACGGTGGTCCAAGCAAGCGGTCCCAAGCGGCGGTCCCGCCTCGCAAGCGCCTCTTTAGTAGAAGCCTCTGGAGCCTTCCACTATATAGCCAAGCACATAAATGGGAGGCACCGTGGCATGGGCTGTGGTAGGTTGCTTCTGCATGAAGCAACCTTAGTGGTGGGTAGGCATGTGAACCCAGCCTCACCTAATATAATCTTTCTGCTCCACCCAACCTACTCCGACAAGACAACTGCCCCAAAAACATCCGGAAAAGCTCAGAACAAGCGTTTCCAATGTGATATTGAACCGATTCAAGCCGTATTTTTTTGAAAAAAAATCCTAGCAGCCAGAGCGCACCTTAGAGCAGCCCGAAAGTCTCTTCTCGCAACAGATTCTTTTCTCAGGCAGCTGGAACTTCCACCCGTCACTCAATTTCTCCACTCAAAAAAGTATACATCTGTCTCTGCATTCATCAACGTAGCCGGATTGACGACTGGAGGACTGTATGCTAAGTTACGAATGCTTATTTGTAGATACCCGAGTGCTGCTTGACCAAGAATTTCCTACCGTACATGCTAGATCTAATTCTCGCATCAAGGCCTCACAGGGGGAAGGAACTTGGATTTGTGTGGGTTGTACATGCCTGCAAGCCCAGCTTGGTCAGCAGCTGCGTACTGCAAGCAAGCACTGCTGGGTACTTGGCCCAGACCAGTCAGGGTGGGACTATACCTGACTAGACTCTCGGGACCGCTTGCATCAGCACATGAAAGCAGAGCTCTGGAGCAAGGACCACCCTGAATCGGGTGGTACATGCACGACTCAGCATTGCATTAACTACCACATGCACGACTTAGTAACTGCATCAGCTACTACATGCACAACTCAACAGTTGCATGCGGAGCGAAAAGTGGAGATCACCCTACATCAGCGGCAACATGCGCGACTTAACAGCTGGGACCACTGCAAAGTTGCCAGCCTTTAGAAAGCTTCCTTGAGGAGGAAGCTGCATGTCTTGGACCTCAAAGATTCCTTGAGGACGAAGCTACAACCTTGCATCAAGAGGTTTCCTATGCGCACAGAGCGGCTAGTCAACTTGCCCAGATCCCACTATGAAAGGAGACTGGACTCAGTCAGTCTAGTAACTCTAGTAGTAAGACCAGTAGTAACTCCAACAAATCAAGCAGTAACTCCAGCAGTAATTCTAGTAACAACTCCAACCACTCCATACAATAACTCAGCAGTTGCACCAACGGTCCACCTTTGCCAGACAACGCCTCAGACCAAGACTCTATAGAAATTCTCTCACTTGAAGACCCAAGTCATCCTCGCAGCGTTCAGCTAGCCTAGGTTGGTGGATGTCCCTCACTACCTGAAGGCCTGACTACCTAGAAGAGGTGGCCAAAATACGTCCAAGGCTGGAGAGCAGTCTTGCTAGAGCTGCCTCTCTAGGCGTTGCTCATCTCGGAGCCAATAGCTGTGTCTAAGCGTTGAGCCCAGAGTTAGTGTCTAACGTCAGTTCTACATGTGCAATGTTGATCGAGTGAGAAGGGACTCTATTTGAGTTCCCCTCTATTGACCCAGTAAGCCTGGCAGCACTCTACCAGCTTGGCTTGGAGGGTCAAAAGTCCTCTGACGACCCAGTAAATCTTGTAGTGGCTGCCAGCGTGGAGAGGAGGCTACCCTGACAACCTGGAGGCTATTTCTCCTTAAAGCATGATGACCGTGCTCAGACCCTTGTAACGACAGCCTTGATGGCCTATCAAGGTGTTGTGGCTTTGAATTGGGCAGCGTCTGTCAGAGCATTGAGCTGAGTTGTGTTTTGCCGCTATTCCCCTGTACCATACTTGTACTTCATGGTCTGTTTCAATGACAAGTTCAATCCAAGTCTTCCGCTTTCGTACATTGGAGTACATGGGTTTGTTTTTTGGGCACACAGATCTTGGACAGCAGCAAGACCCTCTTGTTGCATTGGAGCACATGGTGACTTTGTCACTACAGGCTCTAAAAACCCCAACAGGAGTAGATCAACCAATAGTGGCAAGACGCGCTGACGCAACCAACCGACTGGAACAAATTTTTGCGTGCGATGCTCGCATGCTTTGGGCAACTAAACGAGAAGTCCAAAGCCCGGTACGAGCTCCAACATCTACGTCAGTAGTCCATCGTAGAAGAGTACACGCGGAGGTTCCGCAAGATCATCATCGGAGTAGACATCACCTGACGAACTCTATTTTCATTTCAACGGCCTCAAGCGAGATATCTTGTGAGCAATCACTATTTTCGGCATCCAGAACGACCTGTCGCGGATGATCACAGCAACGGAAATGATCGACAGCACCGACTACAATGCTCGGATCCACGAATCCTACGACTGCCAACCTCTAGCCACAATCATTGTGGAAACAAAAAACCCAGTCGGTGGACTCCTCGACCCTCATGGAAGTGGATGCCGTCGATCAGAGAGATATGCTAACCTAGTACAACTACAAAAAACTCGGGCACATCGCTCACAACTAACAGAGCAAGCAGCGGGAAGAGAAGGAGAAGTTGTAGAAAAAGGAGTCGAGAAACGGCAAAGGAGAGGAGTAAAAGGTGTAACTCTTGTCCAAGAGGAGCTATCTGCGCCAGACGATCGCCAATCTGAATGGCCTACATTGCCGCAGAGGGTTTTGGAGATCGCAAAGTTTGACAAGGGGTGCAAGGACCACCAACCGGCGATACTGTTAAAAGTTCAGCCTCGATGATGCAAAGTCGTAGAACAGTACGCGTATTATTGGATGGAGGAGCTTCACACAGCTTCGTGACGAACGATATGGTTCACAAGCTCGGTTTGCAGACCAAACCAGGGGTGTTTGAAGGAAAAAGCGTTAATGGGAGACTACAGATACGGAGACTCCGAGAACCAGTACGAGTACAAGGGGGAGATGTACAAGATGTAATGGTCTGGAGGTCTTGTCCAATGAGCAATCACAAAATCATCCTTGGACAAGATTTCCTGTACTGGCACTATCCACAGGTCAACAAGAACAGCAGGGACGTCTATGTGGAGATCGACGGTGCCAAGTGACAACTTCCACGCACGGTACGGAAGCCGACAGTGGAAGCAGCAGAGGTGGAGGCAGTAGAGGAAGTCACGAAACCTGAAAAGTGACAACCTCTGCAGCCAATACTGCTCGACGTGGCCAGGTATTGTATACGACAAGGAGCTCATGCGTGGCTCATACATCTCGAGCCAATGGGAGAAGGGGATGTGGTAGCAGCTGGCTCATCATCGCCATCGTCAGCGTCATCGGCATCAACAAAGTTCGCGATGGTACCCGAAAGTTTCGCACCACTCATCCAGGATTTTACAAACATCTTCCCTGACAAACTCCCGAGAACCCTATCCCCTCAACAAGACATCGACCATCGCATTAAGCTGAAGCCGGACACCAGACCTACCGTTTGCGGGACCTATCAAATGAGCAATCACGAGCTGACCAAGCTGAAAATGCAGCTCGACGAGATGCCCGGTCAGGGGTTCATCTGCCCATCCACATCACCATACACCACACTAGTACTATTTGTAAAAACAAAAACTAGCGAGATACGGATGTGCGTGGATTATCATGCGTTGAACGACGCTACCATCAAGAATCGTAACCCTCTCCCCCGAGCTGTCGAACTTTTTGACCAACTCCAAGGGGCTCGAATTTTCAGCAAAATTGCCTTACATAGCGGATATCACCAGACACAAGTGGCAAACGCCGACATAAAAACGATGACGTTCCGAACCCGCTATGGACACTTTGAGTTCACGATCATGCCATTCAAACTCACAAATACCCGAGCGACATTTATGGCGGCAATGAACAATATTTTTCGTCCGTACCTCAACGATTTTGTCGTGATGTATTTCGACGACATTCTGGTGTATATCCGCACCCCGGAGGAGCACGATGGACATCTTCAGAAATTCCTCGAAGTTTTACAAAGAGAGAAATTTTTCAGAAAACTCTTGAAATGCAACTTTGGTTGTTGTTTGATCGAGTTCTTGGGCCACGTCATCAACGGCGGACGGATCACCATGGATCCGAAAAAGGTGGCAGCAGTCGCTGATTGGCCAAAGCCAACCAATGCTTGAGAAATTCTGGTTTTCTCGGATTCTACAATTACTACCGGTGATTCGTATGGGACTACACCCCAGTGTCAGCGCCTCTCTTCGACCGCACTCGAAAGGAAATTGAGTGGCGGTGGAGAGACAACGAAGAAGAAGCAATCACAGCTTTGCAAAACGCTCTGACCTTGGCATCAGCCATACGATTAGTTGTTCCAATGATCGACTACGTCATGGCCACGGATGCATCAGATTAAGCCATAGGTGCAGTCCTTCTGCAAGACCATGGCAATGGCAAGCAAGCAGTTGCCTACATGTCTCAAAACCTGCGATGACTGGAACTCAAATACGTAATACATGAGAAGGAGATGCTTGCGATCGTGCACGCGTTCAAGACGTGGTAGTACTACTTGGAGTGTCGCCGATGCATCGTGTGTGCCGACCACCACACATTAAAACATTTGAAGACGTACCTGAATTTCAGTCGACGTCAAACCCGATGCATGGAGTTCCTTGAATCCGGATTTGTCTATGATATCGAGTACCGGTTAGGCAAAAACAATTCGGTGTACGCACTCAGCCGCCGACCAGATTTTATGGCTGACAAGGCAATGCTACAGCTACAGCGAGACCTATACCTCAAACGATTGTTTGTACGAGGCTACGACCAGCACGGCAGATATGATAAAACAAAATTCTGGGTCGACTCACACTACCGGCATCGGCGCTTCACTTGCCAAGTGGTCGTTCCCCCGAACGACAAACTTGGACATATGCTACTCGAAGAGTACCACGACACCGGACCAGGTGAGAACTTCAGAGAGGAGAAGACGCTAAACAAGCTCGCGAAAAACTATTGGTGGGACAAGATGCAATCCGACGTGGCCAACTTGTGCAAAACCTATGACACATGTGAGGGACAAAAATCTAGCCGCACGAGGCCACCCGGACTTCTACAACTGCTCCCTGTTCCGACACAACCATGGGCGGACATCTCCATGGACTTTGTCACAGGATTATCGGTCAAAATGGAAGAATATGTCGCTATCTCCGTGGTCCTCGACAGGTTTTCCAAAATGTCTCACTTCATCCCAACAACAGCCACCGTCACTGCCGAAGGAACAGCGCGGTTGTTTCTGAACATCGTACGGCTACACGGCATATCGAGAACCATCACGAGCGACACAAACGGTCGATTCACCAGTTGTTTTTGGTGTTAACTGATGACTCGCTACGGCAGTAGAATTCAACTTTCAATGGTGTTGCATCCTCAAACGGACTGTCAAACCGAGCAGAAAAATCATATGCCCGAACAACTTCTCTGAACAATATCCGAGCCTCACGGGTCGGATTGGGCACAAACTCCCGACCGTCAAAATCGCATGCAATTCGACAGTTTCTACCACAACATGTAAAACTCGGTTTGAACTGGTGTATGGCAAAGTTTCCGCCACACCAGCCGGGCTACAAAGTCGTAGCAACATTCCGGCAATCGACGTTCAACGTTGGGACCTCACTACCATCTGGGAGGAAACACGACAGACTCTCGCGAAGACTCAAGCAGCGATGAAGCGAGCTGTTGACCGACATCGTAGCGACGATGCATTTGCCGCTTGCGATCGAGTCATCCTTAGCTCGGCAAACACCAAACTCCGAGGAGCCGACTGTTCAAAGCTCAAACCCCGATGGTTGGGACCATTTGAGATCGAGCGCATGCAAACCCTTGTGGTTGCACGACTCAAACTCCCCGACAATATGCAAGTTCATCCGGTGTTCCATGATTGCAGACTCAAGCATTACCAAGATCCCGGAGAGAACTTCCCTGGCAGGGATGTCCCTCCTCCACCTCGCGTTCAAGTGGTCGAGGACACGAAGTACGTCATCCAAGACATCCTCGGCCATTGCCGACGAGGCAAGACGACAGAATATCTTATCACGTGGCACGGCTACGAAGCATAACAGCTGGGAACCCTACGAAAACCTCCGAAACGTCGATCATCTCATCCACGGCTACTACCGCGGACACCGGGCTACATCTGTACGCGCTCCGGGGCGTCACCACTAAAAAGGGGGGAAGTGTTGGGTACTAGAAGTACACGAGTCCCTAATCTTTCTGAGTTGGCATTTCTGTTATCACACAAACCGCCCATCGGGTAGCGAGACCACGATGTTCACTCCGACGGACAAGGACAAACCGGCCAACTGTCCCGCCCCCTGTGGATATTCCGGAACCTTCTGACAGCTTCGACCACTCTGGCGAACCTACGAACAGAAGTATCACGACCTTTCAGTCGACTTCTTGACGAATCGAGACGACTCTGGACTTATAAAGATTCATCTCGCATCTTCAACGTCGATTCTCGAAACCTCGAACTTCTCGGCGAACCTTCTCGACTCCGACCACTCACGACGCGACTCCGCACGCGTCGCTCGAAAACCGACTCAACGACCCCGACTATACCTCATTCGTAAACTCGACACTTGTATATATATGTTAGATCATTTCGACACTTGTCATCGAAGTACACTTACTACTAATTAGAAAATTCTCAAGTATCCCAATTTCTAAATCTTGTTTTGTATTACAACTTCTACCTGTTCACCATCTACGCTCCGTTCGGCATAACAGTAGATGCACTAATCTGTAGTCTGGAAGCCACTCCCCGCTGCAGTCTTCCGCGTACCCCATCTCGGCCCTCCACCCCCATCGCGTAAGCCAGGTAACGCGTGAGGAGCCTTCACAGCCACCTTCCCGCACATACTCTCCGACGACGACGTCTCACCCTCTGCAACTCTCGCTTGCACCAGCCGCCACAAACGCACTCTTGCTCCCGTGCGCTGTCCCACTTCCGCTGCTGTCCTGCTTGCCGCCGCTTCGGCAACCGAACCGACGGTTCCGCAGCGGAGAGTAATCCTACGGATCTTCCTGTTCTTGGTTTCAGGTGACGATTCGGCCGCGGAAATCACCCCTGAAGCCCGATTGCCTCGTTTACTGCTGCCTCTCTCCGCCTCGCTGTCGTGAACATCCTGAGTCTGCCCCCACCCATCTGTTCTGGATGTTCATTCGAAGCTGTGTGAAACGCCGAGGCAGTCCGCGAGCTCCCTCCTGCCGCGCTTGTCCAATGCGCTGTCCTGTCGCTGCGAGAATATCGTCGTGCCATGCCACGTTGGATCGCCGACAATCCGACGTGGCGTCTTGGCAAGGCCACGTGAAGACAGTCACGGCCGAATCAACCCTAAACATTTTCTTGAGAGGGAAAACGACATGACTGCCCGCGCACGCCTGCACTGATGTTAGGCGTCACCGTCTCGACCAGCGTCGCATTCGACCTCCCGGCAGATTCAACCCTGTGCACTCGACGAACAGCGAGGGCGGGCAGAGCCCGAGTCACGACCACAGCTTTTCTTGTAGAGCAGGAATGCGCTGCGCCAGCACCTGGCGAAGCTGACGCAGCCCATTCTGCGCTTTTTAGGATGAACCCAAAGGGTAGAGCGACAAGCAGAGGGGGCTAACTTGCTAACGCTTTTCCCTTGCTCTTCTGTTTTCCTGTCTCCGTTTGTCCCCATGCAGCTCGTGGCACCACAATCAGCGGCAGCGGCGTCACCGTAACCAGCACCAGCAGCAGCAGCAGCAGCACTAGCAGCAGCACCACCAGGGGCAGTCGCAGCTTCTTTAGCTACTGCACGACCAGCAGCAGAAACAGGAGCAGCACCAGGAGCAGCAGAAGGAGGAGCGGGAGCAGCAGAAGCCGGAGCAACAGATGAAACAGGAGGAGTTGGCATCTGTTCCTCCTCTAACTGATGCCTCCAGGACCACCTTTCGCTTTCGCTCCTTGTTCCTGCTTTTGAGCTTAATATTTTGACCCTTGGTTCTGGTTGGACGGCATACCAGAAAGGGAGGGAGAGGGAGGAACCCTCTGCTCCTGAGAGTGCCGTAGCGGGGGAGGGAGAGGGAGGAGGAGCCGGGGCGGGTGGAATGTACACAGAGGGACGAAGGAAGTGGAAGGCCAGTGGGAGGTATGGGAGGGATGACAACTGAGTCACAGACAATGATGCAAATGCTGATGATTCCTCAGACACAAACACAGACACAGACACAGACACAGTCACAGTCACTGTCGCAGTCATGAGCACAGGCACAGGCACAGACGCGGACACACGCAACTATGTCGACACCGGCAATGTCGGCAGAGCCAATGACGACTGCGCGGGCGGCATCGACCCGGATGAGGGATGAGGAAGGAGTTCAGAACGATGGTAGCCATGAAGGCTCAGGGACTGACATTGTGGGGAGAAGGACGACTGGTGGAGGAGGAAGAGTAGGAGGTGTGAATGCGGAAGAGTATCGACTGGCAATGACTTCGTCCTCGCGGCAATGGGATGTTGGTGGAGGTGCACGTGGGTTCGGAAGGGGAGGAGGTTCGGCAGGAGGAGGAAGAGGAGGAGGAGGAGGAGGAGGAGGAGGAGGAGGAGCAGGGAGGCCAGAGTTCATCTCCGGAGGCAGGGGGCCACACAATCAGGTGATGCGCACAGCTCAGATCATCAGAGAGGTCAC
>SZWC01001265.1:164362-174603 GCA_023375785.1 Penium margaritaceum | reverse complement strand
ACTCGTGACTCATGATGACACATGTGGGGGAGCACACTCCGCATGTGATGATGATGGGCCTGACTGCACTGACTGGATTCATGAGTCTCACCTTCGTGATGTACGTCGTTCCTTCCCACTGACGGCTCAGCGTCCCTCTGATGCCGAGTGTTCCATTGCTTGTTGTACAGTGACGTCCACCAGTCGTGACTTTGGTGGCACTTGGATCATCAGTTCCGGTGCCACCCATCACATGACGTGTCATCGTAGTGACTTTGTGGTACTTGGTCCTGTCATGACTGTTCGTTCTGTTTGTACAGGCTCTCGTCAGTCCTTGCCGGTCCACGGTGTTGAAGTTGTATGCTTTGATGGTCCGTCTAGCCCCCTGTATCTCTCTGACGTGCTCTTTGTGCCTGATCTTGAACTCAGTCTGGTGTCTGTGCGTTCCTGCAATCTGTTGGGTCTCTCCATTGAGCATTCCGCTTATTCAGCGACTGTGACTGCTCTTGACACCCGTAGCATTGTCCTGTGTGCTTCAGTTATAGATGATTTGTATCGTATTTCTCGGCTCTCCTCCCCTTGCTCTCCCTCCTCCTCTGGTCGCGTTTTTTTCACTGGTGTTCTTTCCCCGGAACACCAGCGGTTGCTTCACCGTCGTCTGTGTCACGTGGACTCCGACACTGTGTCGAAGCTCATTCGGACACAGCCTGCTCTCGGTCTTGACCTGGCTTCTTTTGAGAAGCCACCCAAGACTGACTGTCTTTTTTACGCTCAGGGGAAGATGCACCGGTGCACTTACCCTGGTTCGTGTTCCCGAGCACTGAGGCCTCTCGAGTTGGTCCCCTCGGACCTGCTCGGTCCTCTCCCGGTCGAGTCCCTATCCGAGAGGGGCCGGTATGTTCTGACGCTGACTGATAACTTCACCCGGATGCGGTGGATCTACAGTCTGCGTCAGAAGAGCGACGCCGCCCTTGCGGTTCGGCTCTGGCTCGTGATGGCTGAGCGTCAGTCTCGCCACACGCTACATACTTTTCGCTCGGATCGCAGCGGCGAGTTCCTTGGTGAGATGGACTCCTTCCTTGTTGAGCACGGCATTTTTCACCAGGTCTCCGCTCCTGCTACCCCATAGAAGAACGGTGTATCCGAGCGCTGGAACCGCACCATGGAGGATGCGGTTCGCGCCATGCGGTTTGAGTGCGGTCTCCCGGAGTCCTTCGCCTTCGAAGGCTTCGCCTACATGACTTGGGTCTGGAACTGCCTCCCGCATGGTCCGCTTTCGGATCATGTTACACAGTACGAGCTTTGGTTTGGCCACCATGCTGATCTTCGTCTTGCTCGCGTCTGGGGTTCCCTTGCCTCCGTGTGGTACACCGAGGATCAGCAAGGGTCAAGGGTCTCCCCTCGGGGTTGCTTGTGTGCCTTCATCGGCATCTCCCCACGGTCAAAGGCCTGGCGCTTTTGGGACCCTACTCGCCGTCGTGTCATTGAGTCCCGTGACGCGCTATTTTTTTAGTCACTCATATACCGTGATCTGACTTCGATCACAGCCCTCTCTGCCGCTCATGTCCCTTCCTGTGAGGGTCCTTGGCGGATGGGGGAGACTTCTCCGCCAGCGACCATTCCTCGTCAGGCTGATGTGTCCGCTCGAGTCCCCTTTCGGTCTCCAGTACTTGATGATCCGGCTATCATTGCCGTCGGTCCAGAGATCCCGCTTGTTCAGCCTGTTTCACACCCCACAGGTACCGGTGCTCTCACGCCTCCTCCTGCACCATCACCTGTGTCTACTGGCACCCCTATTCCGGCGTCTGACCCAGTCCAGCCCACTCCTATCCCTACGTCGGCTGACACTCTTGTCTCAGTGTCCGGGCCAGCCTTGCCTGCTGTCACACCCAGCTCTGTGTCCCCCACACACGCATCTCCTCGCACGGTATCTCCGGCTGCCTCGTCTCAGCCCTCACCAGGTGTGGTCGTACCTGTCCCTGTGGTCGTACCTGTTCCTGAGCCTGAGGTGCGCCCCTCGACCTCCGGTTACTCCCGTGAGCCCGGTGGCCGCCTTCGACCACTGGATTCCAGAGCTCAGCAAGCGTCGGGTCCCGGACCGAGGCGTTCCTCTCGCAGCATCACGAGCGGTGATCAAGGCACAAAGGCCTTAGGCCTGAGTGTCCGCACTGAGCTTTCAGGGGTACACCCTGCATGCCCCATAGGGCACGACCTGGTCACTCGCGAGTTCCATATCGCCTGTGACGCAGCAGCTGATCTCGTGGCCGTCAAGCCTGAGACTGAGGCGTGTGCACTTGCCACGCAGAGTTCCCCCTCTATGGCGCTTGACCTGGGCACATTGAGGGAGGCTTTCTCATCGCAAGATACTGATGCCTAGCGAGCTGCTTGCGAGGATGAGCTTCGTGCTATCCGAGAGCACAGAGTCTACGAGCTGGTCGACCTTCCCCCTGGGAGGAAGGCGATTCAGGTCAAGTGGGTCTTTCGCAAGAAGGTGAAGCCGGATGGCTCACTGGAACGCTACAAGGACCGCTTGGTCATCAAGGGGTACTCTCACATTGAGGGAGTTGATTACACTGACACCTTTGCCCCTGTCGGCCGCATGACCTCAGNTACTGATGCCTAGCGAGCTGCTTGCGAGGATGAGCTTCGTGCTATCCGAGAGCACAGAGTCTACGAGCTGGTCGACCTTCCCCCTGGGAGGAAGGCGATTCAGGTCAAGTGGGTCTTTCGCAAGAAGGTGAAGCCGGATGGCTCACTGGAACGCTACAAGGACCGCTTGGTCATCAAGGGGTACTCTCACATTGAGGGAGTTGATTACACTGACACCTTTGCCCTTGTCGGCCGCATGACCTCAGCTCGAGCTCTGTTCGGTGTAGTGGCTCAGCATGATTGGGAACTGCACCAAATGGATGTGAACAACGCGTTCCTCCATGGCTCTCTAGATGAGGAGATCTACGTGGCTCGGCCACCAGGCTTTGAGGACGGTGACAAGCTCTGGCGCTTGAGCAAGTCCTTGTACGGCCTCAAGCAGTCTCCACGGTGTTGGAACCGGGAGATCACTGGCACCTTGACTCGCGCAGGATACGTACAGAGCGAGGCAGACCCCTCGCTCTTCATCGTATTGACACCCGAGCGGTTCACCGCCATCCTCGTCTATGTTCATGACCTTCTGATTGCGTCTCCATCCTTGGAGGCCGTGAAGGAGGCCAAGGCTGTCCTGTAGACTGCCTACAAGATGAAGGACCTCGGTCTTGTATCGGTGTTTCTTGGTATGGAGATCGTGCGAGATCGCAGACATCGGACACCGTTGCTGCATCAGGAGCGATACGCACGAGTCGTGGGGGAGTGCTTCAACGATCTCCTTGGTGCAATGCCATCCGCTTCCACACCTCTTACACCCGATGGGCAGGATGCCCTGAAGGTGGATGATCCTACACAACTAGGGGAGACAGTGGACATGACCTTGTACCTCTGTCTCATCGGATCTCTGATGTACCTCGCCACCACCATGCGTCCTGACATCGCATTCGTCGTCAACCTCCTCGCTCAGTTCTCGCAGGCTCTACGTACGAGAGCCCTTCACGCGACTGTGCAAGTGGTACGGTACATGCTCTCCACACCGTACCTCGGACTCTGCTTTCGTCGGCAGTGTTCGGTGGTCCTTGACGGCTACACTGACAATGACTGGGCTTGGAGCCCTGATGGGCGCAATCGTACTGGCTACGTGTTTCTACTCGGTGGTATCGCTTTGTCTTGGCGAAGTGGGAAGCAGGGCTGCATTGCATGTAACTCGTCAGAGGCATAGTATGTTGCTTTGGGCGCAGGGGCTGCTGAGGCACTATGGCTGCAGCGCTTGTTTCTTGAGCTTGAGCAGTCACTACCCGCCATTGTGCTACGTTGCGATAACCAGAGTGCTCTCGCTATTGCAGAGAAGTCTTGTGTTTTTCATGCTCGCACAAAGCACATTGCGGTTGAGCATCACATCGTTCGTGATCTGGTGGAGCGACGCGTGATCTCCATCATGTGGGTTGGTACTGACACGTAGCGTGCTGACTTCTTGACGAAGGCACTTCCTCGCGGAAAGTTCCTGGTGGCCATTCGTTCGGTTGGGCTGCGCCCCGTGCGTGAGAGTGGTTGAGTGTGGGATGTTCGTCAGTGTCTCATTTGTTCGTGTCACTCAGTATTGTATTCGTACCTGTGTTGCACGCGTATGGACATGCGTACCATCGGGTCATGTGGGAGTGTTGTGCTTTGTGCCGTTCGTGTACAGTTTGCTGTGACCACTTGGCCGTGTCCATACTCGTGCAGATCCCTGAGGCGGGCGGCCCTGGTGACACCGGCTCGACAACAGGCGGCGGACTACTAGCTTGGAGCTGGCCGACTAGTGCACCAGAGCCCCAGATGCCACCGAGACTCTCTGTTGTGTCTTCTACATCTTGCAGGCGTCTTTCGGCAGACTGGCCATGAGGCCTATTTGCATGTTTTTGCATTATATGCTCACTGTCTGTCAATGGATGCATGCATATGACCATTCGTAGCGTCCGTCTTTTGATTCTCCATGTCTAGGTTCAGACGGCGTAGCATTCTGACATGTGTGCGCAGAGTTACGGCCAAAACAGTGGTTTTGGGCCGGTTTTAGGACAGCTCTTGGACTACCGCGTGCGACACCCGCCGTGCGCCGCGGCAGGTATTTATGCCTTGGACCTGTCATTTGTCATTTCTCTTTGCATATGCTATATTGAAGCATTCTGACACTGTGCCTTGTGTCTCCTAGCCAAACCCTTGCCGTTGTGTGTACGACCTGTGACTGTCGTCACCGTCTGATTAGGCACTAACGCCCGGTCAGCGGCTGTGTTGCTAGGAAGCTTCTACGAGCTTTCTCAGAAACATGACTACAATACCGGTATTTTGTGCATGATTCTGAAATGTGTGGACATTGTGGTCACAATGTTTTGGAATTCTATGAATTTGTTCTACTTTTAGTTCTAGTACGAGTTGCGTGCAAACGTGAGGCGAGTGACACCTTACAATTCATGTGTGTACGCGCATTCTTCGGTGTCATCAAAGGGTCCCGTGTCATTGTAAATTGCTGCAATCGTGTCGCCTAATGCTATTGCAAAACATGGGGGGTATGGTTTTTGCTCACAGAGGTCGTCATCTTCATAAAACTATCAGTCGTTATTGTCATCGCTACCTGTTGTAAACCTCACGATTGTGCATGTAAGAGAAGTATCGTCTTCTGTATTGGAAAGAGGCCCTCACTCTTAACCATGACGACGTTAACCTTAGCAACACTTGCACCACGTCGGCAGATATTGGCAGCCGACTGGCACAACCTGGGTTCCGGGCCCATGCATCCACCAAGGATGCTGCAGAATAACGTCCATAACGTCAATGGGCTCGGTGTCGTCATGTGCATAGGACGGTCGAACCATGTCTACTACAGAAACCATAGTGTGATTGGAGATGGCTAAAGACGATTGCCAGCTCCGTATCTGTACGAGGTCTACGAGCGGTTGCATCCGCATTGACAATTAGGATCGAATGAGATCCATGGCTCCCATACGTCTCGGCAGTTCAATGGTCTCAGATTGGGTAATGGCCAGTCGAGGGTCTGCGCCATGGCTTCAGGTGTCGGGGGCCATGTGGCCTTTGGCGGATGGCGGCCACGTACGCACCTCGTACGTGCCTCTCTGCGGTCCCATGTTTCCTTGATTGCGACCCATGCTCGTTGTGCAACAAAGGGATCCACCTAATATCCAGTATGCCATCCTCGACCTTCTCTTTACTTCATGCGCCCCTCGGATGACATGCCGTCGGAGCAAAGGTTGGTTTGTCCATCGAATGGAAGGGGCCTCGCTAAGTGAACAAGAATGCATTAGCGCAGTTCGATGTTATGTACTATCCAGTACGCCGAAGAACATTGCAAACCGATACATTCTACCGGTTCGTGAGGTAAATCCATCGCAAACATAATTGTTTGTTACCGTGTGCATCGCACATACGCGACGGTTGCAAAGAAACTGTTTCAGCGGAATGATTGGCCCATAACCCGTCAATCAGGGCTTCCTACGGCAGAGCATCGACGGCGTCCGTTCGTCGTGTCAGCTCATACTTGTTCGCAACTACATGTATGCTGGAATACATCGCCGGGACATATGAGTGGTCCTGCGGTACACACTTGAGGCCTGAAACGGTGGCATGCCACTTAACTGCTGTGACGCATACCCTTTCCTGATGCAGATAATTCTCCTACTAGGGACCCGTTATGCTGTTTTTCGCGCTTTGCGGGCCTGCCGCCTGCTACGAAGAAAAGTGGGTATCGGAGTCAGCCACGAAAAAGTGGGCAATTTGAGCAGCCTTTTTTAAACTTTGGACATTGTGGTCACCGATTAAAAAGTGTGGGGAGAACGGAAGGGACCTGCCGAAAAGTGGGCATAGTAGGCATCTTCTCCTAAGATTGGACAATATGTAACTAAAGGTCTCAACCGTGGGTAACCTGCGCAGAACGTTTTCAAATGGTGGGTAAAAAGGAATCCCCCCATCAGAAAATAGACATATTTTCTAGCAGGCAAGGTTTTCTCGGTGAGCCCTGCCAGATGGCGACAGCCAAAAACCCGGGCGTCGTGTATTTTGCCTCAAAACTGGACCATACCATAAAACTAACGCGGCAAACGTAGTCGTGCAATCAGAAACAACTACAAAACAACAACAAGGAGTTATGGCTACCCGAACCCAGGCAGTGCTTACTATGGTCCATGGTGCCAAACAGTGCCACGCTAACATGAGACTTGGAGCAGAGCATGATGTTGCAGATGCAATGGTAGAGTCAGATACAGGGTTGGGCGCATGCAGACATCATCTGTAGTGGCAATGACCGCCGATGGCCTGATCGCTGAGGAGGCCTGCCGATGGAGCTGAGCACGTCGCCGCAGGGAGGAGGCTCCAACGAACTGCGTGTTGGCCTCATCGTGCGTCGGCTCCACCGAACAATGCTCTAGCAGCGTCGAGTCTCGGCGTCAGTCATCTACATGCTGATGTACACAAGTCGGGAGGACACAACAGAGCACAACGAGAGATGCGAAAAAACCAACTCTAACGCGATTGGATGGGACTCTTTCCCCTCCCACCTTCGATACGGACTAGGTCCACCGTCGCGATGTTCACTCATCCTAGCAGTGGTTGAAGCAGTCACATGCGCTGCACCTACAGCAGCAGCTCTGCTCACGGCATGCAGCTTGCGTTTGCACGTGCCCGTGCTTCAACTAACCACTAGCTTGCCCTTTGTGATAGGATATGGAGGAAGCGTACGGAGTCCATGTCTTGCAAAACATCCACCGACATAGCTAGCAACTGAAGCCTTAAGGACAGTATGGAATTCTTAGACGACAAGTGTGTATCTCACAGCCGAGTAAGGGTGGACGACATAGACAACAAGGCCGAGTGCATCAAACCCAGTGCTTATGTCGAATTGTCCAAGACTATGGTAGGAGAGGTCATGGAGGATGATGAATTGGATCGTGTTTGGTGCTAGGAGGACTAAGAGAGTTGGGTGGCTGACCAGTTGGGGGAGAGAACGGAGCCTCCCTCTGTCTGTTCATGGCTCAGGGCCTACTGCAGGAGCTTGAGACTGAGGATGGGGCTTTGAGGTGTAAGTAGGTGCAGGAATAGGCAGCTCAGGAGTAGGAGGTGAGCCACAGAAAGAGTGTTGTGAGGATTGCAATGGGGTATTGGTAGAAGAGTGTTTTGAGGACTGGCCCATGAAATTGGTAGGTACAGACGCTGACTCAAAGAGTACTAGGGATGTAGAGGCAGATGGCGAGTCAGGTGGGGCAGACGAACTATTTGAATCATGGTCTGTGGAAGTGACTGCTAATGGCCATGGAGAGGACAGTGAGTCGTCTATGTCAACGGCACACACAGATGGATGAGTTTCCTCGAGACTGGAGGCGGACACAAACCCTCCCCTCCCAAGCTGACAGAGCAAGGATAGAGACAAGGATAGTGTGACGCGAGAGAAGACAGAAGGAAATACGTTCTAAAAAAATAGAGCGTCACGAGACTCAACGAGACGACATTGGTCAATGTTCGAAGAAGCGCCAAGCCTTGGACAAGGTAGAGACACCAAGATAGGTGCAGAGTTGAGAACGAGGAATGAGCTTGCCGCCCCGAAGGTCATCCTGCAACCAGACATTGACGACACAACCCTAGACATGAGCCAGATGCAAGTCAACGCGAAAAAAAATCCAGTGCTCAAAGGGGGCTCCACGTGATGGAGGCCAATCCCAGGGGTAAAGCGGCACAAGATGTACCACGAAAGTATTGTATGCAACGGCTACATGGGAGGTGGATAGACTACAACTTGACAGTGCGGTAGAGGTGGAGGAACGAGAGGCGAGTCCACCACTGCCAGTGGAACGCACCCATTGAGTTTGCATTGCAAAAGTAAGGCGACCATCATCCGGAGGAGCAGGCAATGACGGACGACGTACCCAATAGTGTCACAGTTCTAGCACATGACCGTGCTAGAGGATGAGGGTGAAGATGATGATGTGTTGGTTCCTCTTCCTTTTCCACACCCATCTTGTCCACCACTTGATCCCCCTCTTGTCTTTCCCTCTCTTGCGACCCCGGCCAGTGTCCTAAGTCACCAAGGAGGCAGCACGTGTAAAGGATGAGGATGAAGAAGAGGCAAAAGAGGAGGCGGTGATGGTGAGAGCGCGGTGGTACCTACACTGATACCAAGGTGGTGAATGCGCTTGTTCTGCAAATTGTTCCACCAGTCGGTGAGGTATTGTGCTATTTATTCCCTGAGTATGCCAATGTCAGGGAAGGCATCAGTTGGGACTAGCTCTATGGCAAGGTACTCAAGATCATAGGTTGTCATCCTTCTGAAGAAGTCAGAGAGCTCGGAAATGAGGATGTTGACAATGGGAAGGTCTGCTATAATCTGTCTTGGAGCCGGCTTGCAGAAGTCGCACAACCACAAGAGACTGAGAGCCCAAGTAACATCAACAGTCTCATCAACATGCATGGACAGTGCATTGAAGTGAATAGTGAGGATTTTCAGTGGCTCATGGCTTGTCACTTTGGTATGGCGCTTGATGAGAGCATATGCATGGAATGGGTTTGCAGGTGTTTAGCAAGGGGTGTCATTATTTAAGGACCCTATCTCATCTACGAGATCGCTTTTCCCTTCTGCGATGAAGGCATGCACCACCCTAGCTAATTCAGACTTGATGGGGGCAAAAGGAGAATTAGCCAAAGGATTGAGCTCATGGTAGTAATCCCAGAGTTGCTAAGCATGTGCCAGCTGCGACGGCGAGTGTCAAGGGGTCACACTGAACGATGCCATATGTGGTAGACTCGGTAGCGGGTGTAGTGGAGAATGTAGTAGCAACAAAAGTGACACTAGATTCAGATGGAATAGCATGCAGTGTGGGCTGAAAGCGGTTGAGAACCAAGTCATCTATAGAGTGAGTTCAAAACACGTGGATGTGAACACTGACTCTAGATGTAGACGGAGAAGAGGAGGCTAGTGACATAAAACTGTGGATAGAGGACAAGGCACTAGAGATTGAGGTAGATGAGGCTATTGTTGCTAAGGCCACTCAATCTGGTGCAACAACAACCTGGAAGGGATGTTGACTGCTACTTCAGCAGGAGGCCCATGATCAACTACACATGTTGTGTATATCTCAACACTTCTACGAGCAGTTGTGTTGGTACGGTGAATGAGTGGCAAGCTAGTGGTAGAAAATGTGGATGCATCAACTACACTAGACACTCATGCTACCTCAAAGACAGACACGACGTCACATGGTGCTGATGACGTTAAAGCTAGGCCAGAGAGTTTGGGAAGAAAGGGAGCAACGAGCTCAAGACTTATGAGTGGTTGCTATAGTTGTACATACTTTTTTGCCATAGCACAACGCCGACTCTGTAGACATATCCTACGGGCAATTGGTGAGATTTTAGGGGATTAGAGAGTCTGTTGATCGTGTGTAGGCACCGTGGCCGAGGTGATCTGCAACGTTGAATAGTCGTCCGCGGCTCACTCACAGTGGAGCATCCCCTCGCTTGAACCAATCTGTTGGGTCACACTCCTCACGTGTGTGTGTGTGTGTGTGTGTGTGTGTGTGTGTGTGTGTGTGTGTGTGTGTGTGTGTGTGTGTGTGTGTGTGTGTGTGTGTGTGTGTGTGTGTGTGTGTGTGTGTGTGTATGTGTGTGTGTGTGTGTGTGTGTGTGTGTGTGTGCGTGTG
>SZWC01001265.1:144124-164109 GCA_023375785.1 Penium margaritaceum | reverse complement strand
GTGCGTGTGTGTGTGTGTGTGTGTGTGTGTGTGTATGTGTGTGTGACTAGAGTCAAGATGTCACTTGCGTGTTTTACGTGCGTTAACAAAAATTCACACAGTTTTGGTGACAGCAATGTCACGCATCAACCTGAAGTTTTCCTTGTAAAGATGTTTTTTTCATTTGTTGTGTAATGAATATCCGCTCTTGGAGGGTGGCACACACCATGTCAACATTGTGTAGGAGTACGCCCATTACGATCATGACCAACGGAAGGTTCTCTAAGGAGATACGATTGTCATGCATGTTGAGTTGACCCTCAACCGTACTACCAAGCACGCATTATGACACTGCAGAATTTGGTGGACTTGCTTGATGGGCTTACTCACCTTCGGTAAAAGCACGAGCACGAGCATCATCTACTCTCCATGACTTGTATTGAAAACCATTGGCCTCCTTATAAGATTCTTTTAGAAAGCACGATATCGACTACAAGTATTGTGTTGTTTGTGGTGGAAACATCCGTCTCTTTCTTATGTTCCGTCTTAATCCTTGTATAGGGGGGTGGGTACAAGCCAGGGACTGTTTTTGGTCTTGGTGTCCTTTCCTAACGTTTGACGGTCACAAAAAAGGGCAAAGAACAAAGGGTAAATTGAGCACATTATCATGTTTTAAGCCTCTTCCTTATAATAAGTATCGTGTCCTAGTTCATCTCAAAAGTTTAGAATCATCTGGTTCGAAGATGATTCGAGACTCCTACCTGGTCATGGTGGTCAAGTTTTTATGCTCGCATGAGCCACCAGGAAAATTCTTTAATTCTATAGAGATGTGGGCTGTTAGCGACGGAGTCAACCATAAACATTCCATTTTAAGTTGGTGATGGCAGTAGCGTCGATAGGTTCATACCGGATGGATCGAGGGTCTAGTTTCCTCCCTCATTGTCTGAAAGAAAACAAGATAGCATGAACTGTAAGAAAAGTGAATGATTGAGAAATTTTGAGTCAAATCCTTGGTTGAAAGGTTGTGGTTTAGACGTCTTACCGTGTGTACCTTTCACATCTGGTGGGCATTTGGTATGGATGGAATGGACCGATGGATTGAAGAGATGGTCAATGGTGATCGTCACCCAATCTTTACGTGGTTTTTCTTTATCTGAACTTTCAGTCGCCGTGTGTCATGGCAGCTTCTTAGGACATTGCTTTCAATAAGATTGCCAAAAAAATGAAGTCATGTCTGGAGTATGTCTGTTTGAAGGCATACGCTTGCCGCACTTCAAACGATTCATTAATGTGATTAGTGGTGCACTACGTGGGACCCGACATGTTTGTTGTTTAAAGGGCAAGTTAGGCTTTGCTCGATTTTAGAACACGGATTCACGGATACAGTAAGGTATAGTGTGGTAGATTGTACGATGCTAATATGATAGATTGTGATATGCACCCAAGCTCGTGCGTTTTTGGACACAACTAGTATCGCATGTTTTATACGGCGAAAGGACATCAGCATCCATGGACGTCCCCTTTTTCCTGCCATCCGGGGACCTTTTTCCACGCTGGAAGCCCAATGTGGACTTCTATGGCCGCGGATGTGCTGTTTAGGACATTGACGAGTGATGCGTACTTCGAAAGACATTCCGAGTTGTTAAAAGGAAGTATTGTTACCAACACATGGAGCTAACCTTAGGGTTTGTGTACTTGCATTGGGAATGTTTACCTCGCAATTGAACCGCGGTCGGCTACAGTACCGTGATGTTTAAACTCATTTGAACATTGTAGAAGTACGAATCTGCAGGCTCTCGACTGTCCAAAAGCAATATGTCAAAAAGGGCGAAACATTTCTTGCAAAGAAACATTCATCTCGTATCGGAGGAAGTGGAGTGCAAGATCGATGGTGTTTTTTCGACTCCTGCTTTCTTCCTCGTTGCGACGCTATGACACGGAACCCACTTTCGTGCTTCAAACATTGTCATCCAAACCATGAAAAGGGTATTCTTCTGTTGCGTTAATGGCCAGGAAACAACGATGGACATTGTGACCATTCCGTGGTTCCGCGATATATATCGTCAAACTCGTTTTCTCTTTATTCCATCCTGGTGCGCAATGGTGCGATCACATTTTTGCTTGATGTTAACTCTGGCGAATATCACTTCGCAAAGCCGAATCGCGAGCGCAGAACATCACCAACATCAAAGAACTTTTTTTATTGTGAGCATGATGAAAATCTTTGCCGGTCGAATGATTCTTCCTGATGCCAACAATGCAATGGCTCCAGGCGTTGTCTAGCAAAGGCTGCGCAGAAATTATATGCATCGCGGACGAGATGTAAACCTCAGGACAGCAAGTACACGAACCCTTTTTTTTTCTTCCGGGCAGGGAAGAAAAAATAAGGTTTGAGAACGCTGACCGTACGCTCATGACAACCGGCTCAAATTGATTTAACTGGTAGCAATTAAGCGACATAATGGGTTGCGTTCAGCTTGAAATCGTAGCGGAGGTATCCAATTATGTATACCTTACGATCATACTATTGTTGACACGGTTCTCGTGTGATATTCCCGATTTTTGCATCACTTGTCGCAACACGAGTCGCACGAGAAATGAACCGTAAGAATCGGAGGGCTGGTATCCATCAACTAGGCGATGTAAATCCTAAGACCGTTCAACTAGATTTTCCTCGTGTCTGTTGTCCACCTGTTTTCTGTGACTGTAATATCACGAGAGATTTCAAGTACAGAGTCCTTCACTCTATACCTAAGGTGCAACACCGATTCATACTTGACACACAGCGACTGGTGGCATGGATGGGATCCCCATCGATGCATCCAGGATTAGTTCCAAGTCGGCAGCCTTACCTAGACGGCTCGGTTCTCGTCTTTGGAGTAGGAATTTGTCTGGCCAAGACGGATCCTTTTGGCTTTCGGCCTAGGTCAAAGGGGTCTTTGAAGAGTAGCATTCATTCCCAAATCGCCGTCCCTTGCCGAGCAACTCTACCTGGATGAGTAAGAGGCAAGAGTGTCGATGACGGCATCTTCCGATTATTTGAGTTGAACCGTGGAGCTCTACGCTTGAGAGCGTTCAGGCTCGCAAACCAGCGATTCCCATCCTCTCATACTTGGTAGCGCGAATGGCCTAGTCATCTGCGAATCGAACTGGCACCCCTTCGTAAAGCACCTGATTGATTATCCCGGTATGACAATCTGCCAGGTTGACGGTGTTCAAAGGCCCTGCATGAGGTAGGGTGTCATATTTCGGCAACTGTGTGGGCAGTCAAGCGATGGCCTTGTCCGATTGCCTCATTTTCTCGTCTTCCGGACGACTCAGTTGTTCCTAATCGGCAGTAGGTATCATAGATCATTCAAAACTAACCGGACGATCAAGCTTTCAGTTTCTATGGAGTCGTACTTTTATCCCGTCATTGCTGGGGCCCACGGTAGGAGGTCCTGACGGCAACTAGCACAAAACCAGCCCGGCCTGCCTTCCGCAATGCCTGCAATTAATTTTGCCGTCCTTGTGCGACCTTAACCTGCGGGCGCGCTTTCCCCAAGATGCGCCTCGCCTGGATGGCATGTTGGGCGACCTTCGATCCGCTTTCCCTGAAGTGAGGGATGAAAAGAGTTGTGGCTGGGATTGGATCTGGTTCTCACTAACCCACTGCCAGTCGCGCCCTCGGTAGTGGTGTGCATTCCGCCATTGGTCGGCGGCGTTATGACAGTGGGCAACAGTACCGTTTGGCGAGTCGAGTCGCAAAGTGCATGCCCTGCGTTCATCTCGGGTTCTCCCGAAGAACCCCTGCCGCATACCGGACCGCCATCGCTCTCTACTAAATTGCCGCCGTGAACGGATTCATCGTCGTCATTCGAAAGGGGCTAACATTCTTCCCTTCTCCAGTCCGCCGAAGGCTGCCAGTCAGAGTCTACATCGCAGTTATGGCTACCGCAATCGTCTTCGCTACGGTCTTCCTGTCTCTGGCAACTACATTACCCACCGCGATGGGCTGCGCAGTACCACCCTTCGGGTGCAGCAAAGAGTTTTGCAAGAGTCTTTCCAATCCCCCGGCCGTCTCCAAGCCGCGCTTTAACAAAGACTCCACTAGCACCTTCGATACGCGCCTCGGGTACTGGATGGGTCTTTACAACAAGCGCTACACCGAGGCACAAAAGAGGGTGGCGCTCAGAAAGAAGGGCGGTCCGTCCATCAACTACAAGAGCTTCTCCGAGATCGGCTTCGTCGTCAAGTACTCCACCGCGACGTCGCTGCGCGCGTGCTGCGACGACTGCCGCGTGACCAACGGCTGCTGGATGTACCAATACTTCGACTACGAGAGCTCCACGGGCCGCCCCAACCCCAAGGGATTCAAGAAGGGCACGCGCTGCTACCTCCTCAAGGGCGGCAACGAGAAGGTGGACAACGCGCAGTGGGGCACGCCCTACAGCGGCCGCTACAGCGAGCAGGTGACCCCTGGCGACGCATACAGCCCCGTGTACAACCCCAGCTGGGTGGGCGGCCTGTGCAACGGCAACACCTCCGTCGTGGACGACCCGCATTTCACCGGCGCGCTCGGCACGCCGTTCGACTTCAACGGCGAGCTGGGCAAAGCATTCTGCCTCTCCACCGACGAGCGGCTCCACATCAACGTTGTGCTCAACGGCTACAAGGACGCGCGCGCCGAGTCGGCCAAGGGCATCCGCTCTTGGATCAAGGAGGTGGGCATCATGTGGGCCGATGCGCGCGGCGCGCCCCACACCATGCACCTCGTTGCGCGCTCCGGCAAGCAGCAAGAGCGCGGCGATGGCTTCATGGCCTCCGTCTTCGTCGACGGCGAGCAGGCCGCTGTACCGTCCATCGAGGCGCCCCTCTCTTCCCCAGCCTCGGGCCTCATCCTCACCTTCCTTGGCACCTTCGAGACTGGCCCCTACGACGTTGACCGCTTCTCCCTCAAGATCGAGGGCCTGCTTGACCTCGGCGTCGCGCTTCGCGTAGCGCACCCGAAGCTCCAGACCCCCGAAGACGCAGAGGTGCACTTCAACCTGGCGCTGAACGACATCAGTGCCTCGGACAAGATCCACGGCGTGCTGGGGCAGACGTATCGCGCCACGGCGGAGCAGCAGAAAAAGGCGCTCAAGTATTCTGAGATTGCGCGCCTCGTCGGTGGCCGCGTCGCGGCTGATGGGAACACCGGCAAGGGTTTCTTGGAGGGCGAGACGACGGACTACGAGACGACCGGCGTGTTGTCGGCCAACTGCCGCTTTTCTGCCTTCTCTGCGTAGAACAGTCCTTGTTGAGCAGCTACGCATGCATGCTGCTAGGACTGTGACTCACTGACAGCGAAATGTCATTTCGAACTTGGCAGGCACGCAGGTAGTCATTCCGGCTGGCTCGCGGGCAGGCTGGCTGGCAGGCAAAAAGTCACGCCGGCTGGCGGGCTCAGGTTGTTTGCTTGGGTTGTGCTTGTGAGATTGTAGGGTAACGGGAGCGCTGTCCAAACGTACAGCCTTCTCTATATTCCGTAGTTCGGGACCCGAAGGGCATCATCTGACCCCCCGGGCGAAACATTGTTTGATATAGGGGCTGGGTGGTATCTCCTGGAACTTTATTATATTTACTTAGCTTCTTGCACTTATTCCTCGATGTCTTGCAACTGCCAGACCCATGATTACCCACAAAGCTTTCTGGATGTCAAAACATTGCTTGTTTGGATATCTCATGATGGGAGACTTGATAGGCTTCCTCGTGGGATGTCCGTCCGATACATCCACATCCCTATCCTATGCTTGCCAGAATCATCACAACTGCTGCTGACATGGACAAGCTAGTATGACAGAACCTGCCTATGTTAAGAAGACAGTAGCGGCTGTAAGGAAACAGAAGTAGCATCATACCTACTGGCACGGTGCCAGTAGCACCTATCAAGCCTGGAATAGGTCGTCGTCGTCAGACAATGACAGCGACTCGCTGTAGTTTTCACCATCATCGTCATCGTTGTCATCGTCGTTGTCGTCATCATCAGTCGTTGCCAACAATGTTCTAGTCTACGATGAGGACACCGCCGTCGCTGTCATCGTCTACACCTCCATGGTGGCCCTACACATGGAAATCATACACCTCTACGGCAGGCGTGCATAGAGCGGTTGTACACCTTAATGGCTCCCTTGCATATGAAAAACATACACCTCTATGGCTCCCTTGCATATGAAAAACAAACACCTCTATGGCAACCTTGCATATGAAAAACATACACCTCTATGGCTCCCTTGCATATGAAAAACAAACACCTCTATGGCGACCTTGCATATGAAAAACATACACCTCTAGGGCAACCTTGCATATGAAAAACATACACCTCTATGGCAACCTTGCATATGAAAAACATACACCTCTATGGCAACCTTGCATATGAAAAACATACACCTCTATGGCGACCTTGCATATGAAAAACATACACCTCTATGGCAACCTTGCATATGAAAAACATACACCTCTATGGCAACCTTGCATATGAAAAACATACACCTCTATGGCAACCTTGCATATGAAAAACATACACCTCTATGGCGACCTTGCATATGAAAAAAATACACCTGTATGGCAACCTTGCATATGAAAAACAAACACCTCTATGGCGACCTTGCATATGAAAAACATACACCTCTAGGGCAACCTTGCATATGAGAAACATACACCTCTATGGCAACCTTGCATATGAAAAACATACACCTCTATGGCAACCTTGTATATGAAAAACATACACCTCTATGGCAACCTTCTACGCAACAAACGCACACCTCTTTGGCGGCCCTGTACAGGACAATCGTGGACGTTTGCGAGCCATGCACGGATGAAACTGGGAAACTGTTGCAGTCGCGGTGCAAGCCTCTGGCTCACTTTGATTGCTGGAGGAGGAGGAGCATGTACACATGAAAAAAAAACTGTGGGAGGCAAATGCATAGCTTCATTGTGCTGCTCTAGCATAGCACTAGAACAGAGTAAAACACTTGGGATCTACGCAGAGTGTGGGAGACCAAAACACTCATTCAAGAGTGCACTGGGCACCAGGGCACTGGTGCACTAGTGTGCTAGTGCACAGCACAGGATTGTGAGGCACAAAACACTCAAGAGGTGGGTCCACGCAGATTTTATTCTCCTTGCAAAGTGAGCAATGACAAAGGCCCATGAGTGGCAGGGTTGACTGAGCGCATGCTCGCATTTTTACCATGCACGGAAGCGTGCATGCACCTAGGCCTGCGCACCTTTCCAGCTAATGGCGTGTAGGCATGCATGCCCTCGAGCCCGCATGCGGATGCACCGACGCACCTGCGTATGGATAAGCCATCCCACCTGCCTATCCAGCTACCATCTTGTTTTGCCGGCTTACCCAACCGGCAGTCGGTTCTGCACTTTCTGTAAAGCCCACGCTCCTACCGGTCGCCAACACCAGCCTGCCTAACCACCTGCCTATCTGCCTGCCAGCCCACCCGTCGGCTCACCGCCTGCGAGTCTGCCCACCCATCTGTGAAAGTGCTTGCCCGCACAACTGGATATACCCCTGCTAGAGTGCGTTGAAGGGGGGAGGTGCGCACATTTATTGAGGATTGGTCCCCGTTCTTGAAGGTAAAGAATGGCAGGTGCTATCACTGGCTCATGTTCAGTGCATTAGATACTCCTGCCAACCTGGTGCTCTTGTGCATCAGAGATTCAGCAAGAGATTTGATGGCTTTGCTCTAACAAGACTCTGCCTCCCTCTAAGCATACGTTGAATCCCTCACTACACATTTAGCCAACCTCTCGACCCTCCATGCGCATACGGGCCTTCTTCCAGGGAATGACTTCCGACACCTTCATTCGGGCCCTGTCAAGCCTGAGCTTGCAATGCAATGCCACTGAACGTCCCACAATCTCCATGTCCTTGAGGATACTTGACCCTCTACAACTCACATTCATCTCGCTGCATCCCACATCCCTGAATGGATAGCCAACCACCAACACAATCACTCCCTTCGATGAAGATGGATCGTGTACATCCATCACCTCGTGCTCCTCACCCTCACAAAACACAATATCCTGATCATGTTTCTCCATTAAAACAAAAAACGCATCATGATTCACCAGCACTTTGACCCATACTTTACCAGCAACTACCGATGCAGCAGCAGCGTCAGAGCTGGCCATTGCAGAGTAACCAGAGGCCAAAAAACATAGCCTGAATGCAATGTACGCAGTATGCCACTCTGATGTGCCACATGTTGAGGCGGAAAAAGCTCCATCAGAAACACCAGCTACAGTTGTAGCAGTAGAAGAAGTACCAGCAGTATTTGTACAATGTCGCCTGCGCCTTTCTGTCGGTAGCCAGTTGCAGCTTCTTATTGTGATTGCAAATGGGAATCCTCCAATCTTGTTTTCTGGTCATTTATGACCAGTCACCCCTAAAAAACACCGTTTTTAATGTGCACTTTAGAAGTACATAGGCACAGGAAGGTGATGAGAAGATTCCTTAGTGTATGGAGAAAGCCTTTCACAATCCCGGACAACAAAACCTTCAAAGTATCATATGTGTTTCTGAGGTGTTGCAAAAGGCTCAAGGAAGTTGCATTGAAACATGATTTCAACAGAAAGTTTTTCTACACAACGTATCAGATTGTAAAAGATGATGGTCATAAGTTGTGCTCTGATACGGGAGTGGTCACATTTGTATTTTCTATATGATACCCTCATTAGGATCAAAGTTGTATGCTACCTACCCACAGGTTATGCTAGCTCTTTTCACAAAACCAGTTTCAAATGTTGTCGTGCAGCAGTCAAGATGTAATAATCAAGTGAAACTGTTCAACTGTAGTGTACTGTACGTCGATGTTGGTCGAACAGGGACTTGTTCAGAACCTCTATCGTCTTTGTTTCTGACTTCACATTCAATTTCCACAGGCATCAATAGACACTCTTCCTCCATTGATGTTCCCGCGTTGCAGTGTGGACTTGTCAAAGGAACAACGTATCAAAAGTCTTATTTTTCTAAAACGCTTTGCAAAGCGTTTTAGAAAAAAATAAGACCTGCCGCGTTACAGTGTGGAGTTGTCAAAGGAACGGATCAAAAGTGCAAACAACCTGTATCGAGTGTTCAGAATGTTGAGCTCGGCGCTCAACGGTTCCATTTAATCACAGCATCGACCTCAGACTAGAGAGGATAGCATTCACCAAGTCAGACGGAGACTGAAAAATCGGTTGGACACAGCTTCAAAACCAGTTGGACGAGAGACAATGACCAAATGCGAACGAAGACAATGTTCTGAACAGTTTACATGGTGTTTATTGTGGAAGAAGAAACATTTCTATCAAAGAAAATATCTTAAAGACAAACCCTTCATGTAACATGCCTGATTAGCAGTTCATGGTTCCCGATGAAAATCATTTTGACAATCAAATACAGAACCTCGAATTTCCAAAGGAAGCTCGATCGATAAGTGTCCTCGTCGTTCCAGGTGGTGTTCACCAGTGAACAGTTTTCTTGCTTATTCCATACTTCCCTATGTTCATCGACATATACATTGGTCCAATACATTCTTCGGTTTGGGGGTGGGGGGGGGGGGCAACATGATATGGGTGCCGAAAACAGCGGAGCCCACCCCCCTTCCCCCCCCCCCCACCCCCCCCCCCAAGAAAAACCTAATATGGTGGATGTATCTGGCAGTACATCGGGAGGCTTCCACTGAAAGTTCACAAATGGATTTCCTTGACAGAATTCACTTGGAAACAAACTGGAATGTAGACTTGTGTGTGTGCTTGCAGATCACCAAGACACATCAGTCAACACACACTATACATATACCCACATCTCGTAACAAGTGTGAGAGGGGGGCTGGTTGTCGCTCGCATTTGCCACGCGGTAATGTCAGTTTTGTACAGGCGCCATCTGCCCCATAATGATGACTGCGAACACAAACGTGCATGGCATATGCTTGTTAAGTTTGCAATGTCAACTTTAGCAAGCTTTGTCCATCAATGTTGACACTTAGATGGACAAAGCAAGAACGAATGTTTGATTTGTTTAGTTCACGTGTGTACACATTTCTCTCGTTTCTCAGACTTCACGATGTACACATTCCAATACCTTCGCCAAATACAATCTCGCGTTTTGGGGGGGAGGTGGGGATCAGGCATGAGGTCCAACTGATATCTGTCCCCCCCCCCCCCCCCGCGGGCGCCCCCCCATGCCAAAAGTGTATTGTATCGTACACGAATGTCAAATGCATTCGTGTACGATACACAAATGTATTTGACTGAGAGAGGCTATGAAGAAACTACACATTGCTGCTTTCGCGCATGCATTTGTGAACTTTTAGAAATGTCCTCCGGATACATTGTACAATACACTAATCTAATATGGGAATGGGGGGGGGGGGGGGCTACAACTTTCCTTCATAAAACGGATGCACAAATGCACTAATCAATTCCCAAAAACTGCAAAATCTCTCGGATAAGGCAGTTTTTTCCAAACAACGTTAAGGGAACAAGTATGCCAATTATCTAGAAAGACCTAGATTGGACTTTACTGTTCTGGTAGTCTTCCTCACAACAACTTCACACAGTGCTTCTAATGTTCCACTTCCATAATCTGGGTCTTACATACTTGTTGTTCAACGAAGAACAGATTCATTCTTCAATGCACCTTACATTCATTGAAGCTTCCTACTTCTGCACATTTGAAAACACTATTCAAACATTTTATAAAGCACACACAGTTAACCAATACCTCTTTTTGGTTAATAGGAGTTGGTGTGTTTGAATGGTGGGCCTCGTGCTTCCTTCCTGTTTTGACACAACTCCCTCAAAACCGCCTCCACTACCTCAATTCTCCCCCCTTTTTATGCAGGTCCTCCTCCTTTTCCTCCCTACTCAGCACTGTTTTTCTGCCCATCTATTTCCTGCTCACCTCCCATTCCCACTCTTTGCTAGCAAAATTTCCAAGCTCAGTCACGATTCCTCTTCCCCAGCGCAACCTGCATTTCATATGTGGCATGCACTACCTTTCAAACAGGACCAGTCTCATGTCATTTCATGACCATTTGGATAGGATTCATGAAGAACTAATTCACGCTAGCTTGGAACGAATTCCACGTGTCCCAGTAATAACCGAAGCTAGCCTAACTGGCGAGACACACTTGCCAAGTCTCCCCTGTGAGCTATTGAGCACGCCTTCAAGCAAGGCTTGCTTGCTCACTTGAAGCTGCAAGGGTGAAACTGCCCACTTTTGCACAAAAACACGCCGCACAGCCGCAAATTCATGAAAGAGTCCGGAATAGGCCGGAAAGAGGTCTCCATCAACAGCCACTAAGATAAATGAGAGTCAAAGCTGGAACCCGGGCAGGTATCATTGAAGGAACTGTGGGTGGTTTGGTGGCAAGCTAGGACTTGCCGCTAGGAAGGCAGGTTGCACGCAGAAAGCCGCTCAGCACGCCGGTGTCGCCTCCTTGTGCATCACCTCTACTTGCTGATTCAGCATGCCCTAAACACTTACGGCCACACCCACACTAAAATATGCACACGGAGATCAACATACCACGCCTCCATGCCTCTTCACCTCTGTACACCAGAATGGACCCCGTCACACAACCTTCATCCATTTGGTGCAATTTCCATGATAGTTTTTCTCAGCATATACTAATATGTCCTCACATGAAATTTCCATGTAAGTTTTTGAACTGCTAAAAATGTTTTCATCTTTTCTTACAAGTTTGGTTTACGCATTGGAGTCCAAGTTTGCTTTGGGTTTGTTGCAATACTGCTCACTCTCTTATTAATGGACACCTCACAAAATAATTTCTACTTCATTATAGACCCCACCAAGGAAGCGCACGTGCTAATGTTGAGAGCGTCCACCACACTCACGGTGCCGGCCCAGCTCAACGCCTTCAAGCAAACCTGCCAGGGAGAGGTTTGTAGCAGCACCATATCGACCCCAGAGGGCGACGGGTAGCCATGTGTTCCGCGAGCCGGCTGGCTGCTACAATAGAGCATGCGGCGTGAACACCTTCCCCATGATCTTGGAAGTGCACCTTTGCAAGAGTGGGGCACTCAAGGAATGCTCTCCAAAGAGAAAAAACAACATTTTTACCCAACATGGGAGGAGAACTGTGAGGTGACATGTAAGTTTGACTCAAATCCTACAGATTCTCAAAAGGTCAAGAAAGAGCTGGAGGCCTTCACACAAGGGGTCGTGTTGGTGGAAGAATTATGCTAAAGCCTTCATCATGGTAGAAAATAAGGTACAAGACCACCACCTAGCGGAGTGGAAAAAGATTGACATAGTTTTTAATGGTATCTCCATCCCCAGCTGAGATTCTTCTACCTTCATGATAATAGGAAGGAGTGGGAGAGCCTGCAACACGTGTGTCATGTATACAAGTAAAACTATGCCCTTTGGTATTGTGATGCACGTGAGAGAATACCGACACGTAAAACAACACTCACGCCAATCGGCAATGCATTCAAGTATGCAGCGGATGCCACCTTTGAGTTGAACAAGAAAAATATTCATCAATGTGGAGATAACCGGTATCAATACATGTATGGAGTTGTACAGAGCTGTTCAAAGTTGTATGGATTTGTACGGAGTTGTAAGGATTTATATGGAGTTGTACGGAGTTGTACAAAATTGTACGGAGTTGTACAGAATTTTATGGAGTTGAACAAAGTTGTAGAGGAATGCATGGTGTTGTACTATTGTACAGAGTTGTAAGGAGTTGTACAGAGTTTTACGGAGTTTTAGAGTAATGTCTGCATATGTACAGAGTGGTACGGAGTTGTACAGAGTAGCATGGAGCTGTACGGAACTTTACGGAGCTGTACGGAGTTGGACAGAGTTCTACGGAGTTGTACAGAGTTGTACAAAGTTTTTCGGAGTAGCACGAAGCTATATGGATTTGTACGAAGTTGAACGGAGTTGTACGGCGTTCTACAGAGGTTTGCGGAATTGTAGACAGTTGTACGGAGTTGTACGGAGTTGTACAGAGTTGTCCGGGATTGTATGTATTCTTATTGAGATATAGAGATCTATAGAGAGTTGTACAGGGTTCTACAGAGATGTAAGGAGTTGGACTGAGTTGTACGGAGATGCAATTAGTTGTACGGATTTGAACCAAGTTTTACGAAGCTGTACGATGTTGTACTGAGTTGCACAAAGGTCAAGTGAGTTGCATGGAGCTGTACAGAGTTGTACAGCTTTGTATGGATACATACGGTATGGTACGGAGTTGTGCGGAGTTGTGCAGATTTATTCGGAGTAGTATGGAGTTGTACGGAGTTCTATGTAGTCCTGCAGAGTAGTATGGAATTGTGCGGGGTTGTACAAAAATGCACGGAGTTGTACCGAATTCTACGGAGTTGTACGGAGATGTACAACTTTGTACCGAGTTCTACCGTGTTGTACAGAGCTGTATGGAGTTGTACCAATTTGCAGCACGTTTCATGGAGTTGTATGGAGTTTTCCGGGGTTGTACAGAGTTTCATGGAGTTGTACAAAGTTTTAGTGAGCTGTACGGAGATGTATGTATCTCTATGGAGTTGTATGGATCTGTATGAAGTTGTACGGAGTTGTACTGAAATGTACGGAGTTTTACTTTGTACAGAGGTGCACGGAGTTGTACTGAGTTGTAATGAGTTGTATGGAGTTGTACGGGTTTCTATGGAGTTCTGTGGAGCTGTACAGGGTTGTACGGAGTGCTAGCAAGCTGCATGGAGTTGTACACTGTTGTACAGAATGGTACAGAGTTGTTTGGAGTTGGACGAAATTGTGCCCAGTTCTACAGAGTTGTACGGAGTTTTACAGAGCTGTACGGAGGTGTACAAAGTTGTATGGAGTTGTACAGATTTTTACAGGGTTTTGCAGTCTTGGACATAGTTGTAGAGAGTTGTACGGAGTTGTACGGAATTGTAGGGAGGTGTGCAGAGTTGTACAAATTTGTAAGGATTTTTACGGAGTTGTACAGAGTTCTACGGAGTTGTGTGGAGTTCTACGGATTTGTACAAAGTTGTACAGAATTGTGTTTAGTTTTACAGAGTTGTAGCAAGTTTTGAAGAGTTTCATGGAGTTGTACGGACTTTTCTCGAGTTCTACAGAGTTGTACCGAGTTGTACGGACTTGGACATAAGGTTTATAGAGTTCTACAGAATACTATGGGGTTGCATAGAGTTGTACGGAGTTGAAGGGAGTTGTACGGAGTCAAAGCAAGGTTTACAGAGTTGTATGGAGTTGTAAGGATGTGTACTGCGTAGTACGGAGTTGTAAGGAGTTGTACGGAGTTGTACAGAGTTCTACGGAGTTGTGTGGAGTTCTACGGATTTGTACAAAGTTGTACAGAATTTTATTTAGTTGTACAGAGTTGTAGCAAGTTTTGAATAGTTTTAAGGAGTTGTACGGACTTTTCTCGAGTTCTACAGAGTTGTACCGAGTTGTACGGACTTGGACATAAGGTTTATAGAGTTCTACAGAATACTATGGGGTTGCATAGAGTTGTACGGAGTTGAAGGGAGTTGTACGGAGTCAAAGCAAGGTTTACAGAGTTGTATGGAGTTGTAAGGATGTGTACTGAGTAGTACGGAGTTGTAAGGAGTTGTTCGGAGTTGTACAGAGTTGCACGGAGTTGTTCAGAGTTGCACAGAGCTGTTCAAAGTTGTAGGTAGTGGTAGGAAAATGTGGGGAAATGTGCGGAGATGTATGTAGTTGTACGGATTTTTACAGAGTTGTACGGAGTTTAACGGAGTTGTATGGAGTTGTCTGGAGTTGTACAGAGTTGTGCGGAGTTGTACGGATATGCAACAAGTTGTACGGAGCTGTACAAAGTTGTATGGAGTTGTACGGAGTTGGACAGAGTTGTACGGAGTTGTGTGGAGTTGTATAGAAGTGTACAGAGTTTTTCGGAGATGTAGCGGTTTGTACAGAGTTTTACAGAGTTTTACGGAGTTGTATGGAATTTTATGGAAATGTATGGATTTGTACGGAGCTGTATGTAGTTCTTCTGAGTTTTAGTGAGCTGTACGGATTTGTAAGGTATTGTACGGAGTTGTGCGGAGTTGTCCGGAATGGTGCAGAGTTGTACCAAGTTGTACAGAGTAGTACGGGTTTGTACAGAGTTGAATGGAGTCGTACAGAGTTGTACGGAGTTGTAGGGACATTTACAGAGTTGCACAGAGTTGCAGAGAGTTCTACGGAGCTGTAAGGAGTTGCACGAAGCTGTAGGGAGTTGGAAAATTTTTAACAGAGGTCTATGTAGTTGTTTCCAGTTGTATGGAGTTGTACGGCATTGTACGAAGTTGTATAGAGGTGTACGGTGTTGTCTAGAGTTTAACAGAGTTGTCGGGATTTGTACAGAGTTGTACCGATTTGTACAAAGTTATACGGAGTTGTACAGTGTTGTACATAGTTGTACAGAGTTGTACATAGTTGTATGAATTTGTACAGAGTTGTGCGGAGTTACAGTAAGTTGTACATATCTTTATGGTTTATGGAGTTTTACAGAGTTGTACGGGTTTCTCCAAAGTTGTGCGGGGTTGTGCGGAGTTGTATGAAGTAGAAGTGACTTTTCTGGAGCTGTACGGAGTTGTATGGAGCTGTACAGAAATGTATGGAGTTGGACGGAGTTATGCAGAGTTGTAGCAAGCTGTACAGAGTTGTACGGTGTTGTACGGAGTTGTACGGAGATGAACAGAACTGTACGGAGCTGTATGGACTTGTACGGAATTGTACAAAGTTAAACAGAGTTTGATGGATTTGTATCAAGTTTGACAGAGATGTACAGGGTTGTACTGAGTTGTACCGAGTTGTACAGGGTTGTACGGAGTTGTAAGGATTTGTACGGAGTTGCACGGAGTTGTATGGAGCTGTACGTATTCATACAAATTTGTACAGTTTTGTATGGAATCGAAGGGAGTTGTATGAACGTATAGGTATTCATACGGAGTTGTACAAAGTTGCACAAAGCTGTACAGAGCTGTATGGAGTTGAACAGAGCTGTACGGAGCTGTATCAAGCTGTGTGGAGGTATGGACTTGTACGGAGTTGTAAAGAGTTTTGAAGATTTGTACGCAGTTCTATGAGAATGTACAGAGTTGGAGTGAGTTACCGTACTAGCACGTGAAAAGATCAAGCGTTTGAATTTTAGTTTTAATATAAATGATGCTCAGCTCTTTGCAATTTGACACAAATACAAAATCCGGGTTCTCAATTTGACACAAATACAAATTAGAAAATATGGTCCAGGCTCAAATCCTGTTCTGACCTGTAACTCGCAATTTGAACTTCGGACTTTGAAATCTCGAGTGGCTTCTCGACGCTGCAAGGCTTGAAACCATGCCATCGTCCACGCTTTGACACTCGGGCCAGCTTGTGGCTTCGGCACTCGTGTCAAAACCATGCCACCGTCCATGCTCTCTGTCCACGCTGTCATACCTTGCACGTTTTCCTCTCGTCGCGAGCCTGCTTCGTTGTTTGCTACTGAATTGTGCGAATGTTCGAACCAGTCACACACGTCATGTTTGCCACGGACAAAACTTGGGCAAAAGACTAATTTGACACAAATACAAAATACGACAAGTTTATTAGACACAAATACAAAAAAATGGGTCCAACAATATTAAACAATATTTTCATGTGCTAGTATGGTATACGGAGATGTGGCAAGTTTTATGGAGTTGTAGAGTACTGCACAAAGTTTTACAGAGTTATACGGAGTTGCACACAGCTATACAAAGTTTTACGGAGTTATACAGATTTTTACGGAGTTGTATGGACTTGAAGGGAGCTGTATGTCGTACAGATTTACAGCAAGTTGTACAGAGTTGTACGGAGTTGTACAGAGTTTTACAGAGCTGTACAGAGTTGTACGGAGTTCTACAGAGTTTTACAGGGTTGTACATAGTTGTATGGAGTTGCACGGAGTTGTACGGAGTCGTACCGACTTGTACAGAGTAGTAAAGAGTTGTAGGGAGTCATAGCAATTTGTACACAGTTGTACAGAGCTGTATGGACTTCTACAGAGTTGTACAGAGCTCTACGGAGTTCTAAGTACTTGTGTGGATTTTTACGGATTTGAATGGAGTTGTTTGGAGCTGTGCGGAGTTGTACGGAGTTGTAGCGAGTTGTACGGAGTTGTACAGAGCTGTAGGGAGCTGTACGGAGTTGTCCAGAATTGTCTGGAGGTGTACGGAGTTTTACAGAGTTGTGCGGAATTGAACGGAGCTTTACAGAGTTGTACAAAGTTGTAGCAACTTATACAGAGTTGTACGAATCTGTAAGGAGTTGTATGGAGTTGTACAGAATTGTACAGAGTTTTACGGAGTTGGACGGATTTGTATGGAGTTGTAGGTAGCTGTACCAAGTTGTGCAGAGTTGTACAGTGTTGGACGGAGTTGTACACAGTTGTACAAAGATGTACTGAGTTGTACAAAGCTGTACAGAGTTGTTGCAAATTGCATGGAGTTTTATGGAGTTGTGTCAAGTTGTACAGAGTTGTACGGAGTGTATGGAGTCGTACGGGGTTTTTCCGATTTGTACGGAGTTGTAAAGATTAGTACAGAGTTGAAACGAAAGCTACAGAGCTGTACAGAGTTGTTCAGAGCTGTATGGAGTTGTAGCAATCTGTATGGAGTCGTATAGAGTTTTACGGAGTTGTATGGAGTTGTACTGGGTTGTATGGAGCTGTATGGAGTTGTACAGATCTGTACGGAGTTGTACCAAGTTAAGCGGATTGGTGCTGAGTTTGAAAGAGTTGTACAGAGTTGTTCGGGTTTAAAAGGACTTGTACGAAGTTTTACAAAGTTTTACAGAGCTATACATAGTCGAAGGGAGGTTTACAGAGTCGTAGGGAGTTGTACAGATTTTTTCAGAGTTACACAGGATTATACGTAGTTTTATAGAGTTGTACAGAGTTGTACAAAGTTTTTCAGAGTTGTAAGGAGTTGTAGCAAGTCGTACAGAGAAGTAAAATTTTGTACAGAGTTGTATAGAGCTGTACGGAGTTGTACAGGGTTGTACAGCGTTGTGGAAAAAATTACGAAGTTGTACAGAGTTGTATGGAGTTGTACAGGTATTTACCGAGGTGTAGGGATTTGTAGCGTATTTATGCCCAATCACCCCAAATCCACACACTTGATAATTACTGTACAAGAGTGAAACATGTGGTGAGGATCCTCCTCTCTGTGCTGTGTGCCTGGGGTGCTTCTTTTGGGTCGGGCTGTCGTGCAGCGCAGCGAAGATTGTTAATACACCCTCTTTGACTTTTCTACGTCCACCGGGGTGGGAGAATCTCTGCCAAAGTTTTTTGGGCGTAGAGGTCTGTCGCCATGCCTGACGAAAATGAGCCGCTTCTTGCCGAGCTGTAGCATGAGCTGCGTGCAGCCCGCGAGAATCATAGTGCCACTGAAAAGGGCCTTCAGGCACAAGCCAATGACCGTGCTAAGCAGGCTGATGAGGTCGATGTGCTGGTCCTCTCTCGCCTGCCTGCTACGCCTTCACACGTACAATGCCAATCCAGCTATCTGCACTACCGCCCCTGCAGCATCTGCCACTTTCGGCTCCACTGCCTCTAACCCTGCTACTTCCGTCTCTTCTGGCTCCATTGCCTCTGCTGCCATCCAGCACACTATGCCTGCACCACGCCAGAACAAATTCTGCTCACAGCCACCAGTGCTCACCCCTAGTCTTTTCCACCTGGGTCATGCGTTTTAGCGCCTCGGCGCAGGGGGAACAACTCTGGGAGTATTACTTCCTGTCTGACCCTGCTGCTGACCCTCCTTTTGTGCCTGTCCCCTCTGAGTCTGCACGTGTCGTGTGGGCTCTCATTGTTGCTACGCCTTCACACGTGACTGATGACGTCAGCACGTACAATGCCAATCCAGCTATCTGCACTGCCGCCAACTCCATTGGTGCATATGCATTTCTGCATCATCGTTCCACCGTCATTGGCCAGGCCGCCCAAAGCGCACTCACTATCCTGTTCAGTACCCTGTTGATGCATGCTGATGAAGCCGCAGACGTCTAGTGGGCCCGTGGCATCAACCTCCTTCGTGAGCTTGGGGATGCTGCCCCTGGCCAGAGCTCAGCCGTCCTCACCATGGTGAACGACCTAACCCCTGAGCTCTTTGACCTACTGTGCGAGGTCAAGGCTGGCAAGCTGGTGCATCTTGCCGCACAGTCTCTTCCCCCGAAGTCCTCACCTGGGGTTGGTGCCCTATGGGACTTCGTTTCTGAGCGTCGCGATACCTGGTGGACCAGCTTGCATTACAGACGCCTAGACCAATCTGCCGTCACTGGCGTCACTCCACCCACCGCCTCTGATGTCCCCTCTTCCTCATCGGCCTCAGCTATAGCAACAGCAGCACATGCCGCACAGGAACGCGGCCACGACAAGGATAAGGATGGGACTGGGAAGGACAAGAAGAAGAAGGATGCTTCTTGTGCACCAATAGGCTCAGTCGTTTGCTAAAACTGTGGCTCGAGCAAGCAGGTGCCCCAGCTCAGTCGTTTTTTTCTCCAGCTCGTGCCCCAGGTCCACCTCCTCGGTAACACACGCTCACCCTGTGACTGGGACCTCCTTTGCTCCTTCCTTCCCTTATCCATGGGGGTGGCCCCCACCCTACGGTGCGCCTATCTACCAACGGGCCACGTTCCTCCACCTACGCACTGCCACCACGACACCCGGCTGCCTACCTGTCGCAGCCGCCATCGACTGCTCCATCCGTCTCCTCTCAGCCAGTAACACCAGCATCCTCTGCGAGCAAACGTCAGCTGGGGGATTCTCTCACTCACCTGCTACATCTCCGCGGTCAGGGAGGTGGGAGTGTGACTGCACGCCCCAGAGATCATGTGTGTCAGTGTGACGATGTCTTACATGGGGACACGTTCGGGGGGGTTCAGTGGAGTCAGCCTGCATGCGTCCCTTGAATTGAAGTGTAGCAGTTTATGACCCTTCCTCATTGTCTTGCCACATGTAGCCAGATATCTTCATCTGTTCTAGCTGTAC
>SZWC01001265.1:113486-136473 GCA_023375785.1 Penium margaritaceum | reverse complement strand
CAACAACAACAACAACAACAACAACAACAACAACAACAACAACAACAACAACAACAACAACAATATCAACAGTAGCTGACGAGTAGTGGAAGTGGACATTCTGTCCATTGCTACAACTGTGGAGGCGCTCACCGCTACATGGAGTGTGAGCGGCCTCTTGACTCGACCAGGATCATGCGCGGCCTTCAGGCGGTGCACACGCAATGGATTTTCTTGAGTGACATACGGACAGGGTGCGCCCCAACCATGACTGCAACAGACGCATCCGTTTCACTAGGCGGCAGTGGTGGTATGGACCCTTGAGATCGCACAATCGCAGACCTTCGTCAGGTGTTGGCACTTCGTACTTAGGGAGGAGCAAGTGTGCTGTCACATCTGAGTGGCCCCAAGACAACTTGTCTTACTGCGTCTGTTGCCCATGATCATGCTTTTCGTGGATCTCAGTTGGCTTGCGATGAGGATGGACCTAACAGTACTGACTCTCTTTGAAAGTCATAGATCTGAACTGTTTTTCGTTATCCTGAGTCCTCACCTACGCGTCCAGCAAAGGCAGAGTGTTCTTTGGCATGTTGGTCAGTTTTGACAACTGGTCGTGAGCCAAGTGGCACCTGGATCATTGACTCTAGTGCCACCCATCGCATGACCTGTTGTCATAGTGACTTCACTATGATCGGTTCCATTACGTCCGTTTGGTCCGTTCTCACAGGATCTGGTCAATCATTGCCTATGCAGGGAGTTTGGGCTGTACGGTTTGATGGTACATCTGCCTCCTTGTACATTTTTTATGTGTTGTTTTTCCCTGCTCTTATGCTCAGCATGCTCTCCGTTCGTGCATGCACGAGGATGGGTATCACTATTGAGCACTCTGCTCACTCTACCACAGTGACTCCTCTTGACACACGTGTCATCGTGCTTTGTGCCTCTGTTGTTGATGACCTCAATCATGTGTCTTGTTGCATTCCCACTGCTTCTTCTCCCCCTCTCTTTTCTGCGCGTGTGTTTGTCATGGGTTTTCTCTCCCCTCTGCACCAGCACTTGTTTCATCTTTGCCTCTACCATGTGAGCTCGGACTCAATGTCCAAGATCATTTGAACTCAGCCAATCCTCCTTGATGCGGCTTCCTTCGAAAAAACGCCCAAGACCTACTTTCCTTTTTGTAACCATGGTAAGATGCATCACTGCTCTTACCCTCAATCCTCCTCCCAGACACTATGCCTACTAGAGTTGGTCCACTCGGACCTTCCTGGTCCTCTCCCAGTCGAGTTCCTCTCTCATCGGAGTCGATATGGTCTCACCCTGACCGATGACTTTACCCGGATGCGGTGGATCTACAGCCTCCGCCACACGAGCGATGCTGCACTGGCGGTCTGCCCGTGGCTTGTGATGGCTGAGCGTCAGTCTCGTCACACCCTGTACACGTTCCACTTTGATCGTGATGGCAAACTTTTAGACGAGATGGATGCGTACTTTGATGAGCACGGTTTTTTTCACGAGCTCTCCATCCCTGCTACACTACATCATAACAGTGTGTCTGAGCATTGGAACCATACCATGGAGGATGCGGTTTGCACAATGCAATTTGAGTGTGGTCTTCCGGAGTCCTTTGCCTTTGAGGCATTCTCCTACATGACCAGGGTCTGGAACCGCTTACTGGGTGGTCCGCTTCTAGACCGTGTCACGTCGTACGAGCTGTGATTTGACCATTGCTTTGATCTCCATCTCATCCATGTTTGAGGGTCCCTTGCTTATGTCTGGTACACCGAGGACCAACAGGGGTCGAAGGTCTCACCTCGGAGACGCATGTGTACCTTCCTCAACATCTCCCCACGATCAAAGGCCTGGCGCTTTTGAGACCCTACTTGCCATCGCATTGTCGAGTCTCGAGATGCTCTCTTCTTTGAGGCTCTCACCTACCACAACGTTTCCATCATTCTATCGGTGGCCGCCAACCACGTTCCTACTTGTGTGGCCTCCCGATAGATGGGGGAGTCTGTTCTTGCGGATGGGTCCGTCCTAGCCTCCTCACCTGCGGTACGGTCTCCGGCTGTTGACGATCCGGCCATCGTGGCTGTGGGTCAAGTCGCCTCATCAGTTCCCTTTGGCACACCTCATCCCATGCCGGTGTCAGACCCCTCTGGCACACCTAATCCCATGCCAGTGTAGGTCCCCTCTAACACACCTGATCCCATGCCAGTGTCGGTCCCCTATGGCACACCTGATCTCGTATGATCGTCAGTCCCCTTCAGCACACCCCACCCCGTTTTAGTGTCAGTCCCCTCTATCACACCCACTTCCAAGCATGCACCTATTTCCCTATGACTATGGCCCAACAACCTTCTCCGTAGCCTAGGGTGAGCGCCTCAGCATCGGGCTACTCCTGCGAGCCCAATGGTCATTTCTGACCACTGGCCTCTAGGGCTCAGCGAACTGCAAAAATAGTAGCTAGACGCCTATCTCATAGTGTTTAGAGAGGCCAACCTGGCAGGAAGGCCCTTGGCTTGAGTGTCTAGGAAGACTACACTAAGGTGCTTCCAGCACGTCCTGTCGGCCACGAGGTGGTCTCTCAAGAGTTCTCGTCAATTGCGATGCCATAGCTGACCTTGTCGTGGTCAAATCAAGTCTGGAGGCGTTTTTCTTAGCCACCTTAAGCTCTCCCGTGACGACGTGTGATCTAGGCAGGTTGAAGGAGACATTCTTACCTCAGGATACAAACTCATGACGTGCCACTTGTGATGATGAGCTGACTACCATCCATGAGCATGGTGTCTACGAGCTTGTCGACCTCCGGCCTGGGCAGAAGGCTGTACAGGCCAAGTGGGTCTTTCGTAAGAAGGTGAAGCCTAATGGCACACTGGATTGCTACAAGGCTCGTTTGACAACCAATGGTTTCTTGCAGGTTGAGGGTGAATATTTCACTGACACCTTCACACCCGTTGGCTACATGACCACCGCTCGCGCTTTGTTCAGGTTTGCTGCTCACCACGACAGGGAGCTACACCAAATAGATGTGAACAACGTGTTCCTCCATAACACCTTAGAGGAGGATATCTACATGGTTTAACCACTTGGATTCGAGGTTGGTGACAAGGTCTGGCGCTTGTACAAGGCCTTGTATAGCTTGAAACAGTCACCCAAGTGCTGGAACTTGGCAATCATCGGCACACAAACACGTGCTGGTTATGTGCAGAGTGACACCGACCCGTCCCTCTTTCTCAAATGGAGAACTGAGAGATTCACCACTATCTTGATCTATGTGGAAGACCTCCTGATTGTGTCTCCTTCTATGGTGGCCGTGAAGGAGGCCAAGGCACTCCTTGAGGCTGCCTATAGGATGAAGGACCTTGGTCCTGAAGTTGTGTTTCTTGGGATGGAGAAAGTACGTGATCATCAACAGCGAACACTCTTGTTGCATCAGGCACGTTACGCCAACGTTGTGGAGGAGCGGTTTGCTGACCTCCTTGATGCAGTTTCTACAGCCTCCACCCCCATCACGCCCGACGAGCAGGTGCGTTGAAAGTGCATGATCAGTACAACAGGGGGAGACAGTGGATGTGACCCTGTACTTCCGCACGATTGGCTCTTTGATGTTCTTGGCCACTACCACACGACCCAACATTGCCTTTGCCGACAACCTCCTTGCACAGTTTTCATTGTTGCCTTGGGTGAGAGCCCTTCACACAGCTCTGTGAGTGGTGCGATACGTGGTCTCTACACCGTACCTCGGACTCTGCTTTTGACGCAAGTGTTTGGTGGTAATCAATGGCTACAGAGACAGTGACTAGGCGTGGAGTCCTAATGGGCGCAGTCATACATGCTACATGTTCCAGCCGGGTGGCATGGTTGTGTCATGACGTAGGGGCAAGCAAGGTTGTATCGCACAGAGCTCACCTGAGGCAGGGTATGTTGCTCTAGGGGTTGGGCCTGCTAAGGCGGTGTAGCTGTAGCATCTCTTTCATGAGTTGCATCAGTTTGTGCCTTGCGTCATTCTGCAATGTGATTACCAGAGTGCTCTTGGTATTGTAGAGAACTCTGGTTTGTTTCATGCACGCACGAGGCACATTGCCCTTGAGCATCAGTTTGTGAATGATCTTGTGGAGCGACAGGTGATCTTCGTCATCTGGGTCAGCACGGACATGCAGCGGGCTGACTTCTTGACCAAGACACTTGCGCGCGGAAAGTTGATGGTGGCCATTTGTTTTGTCAAGATTCGCCCCTTGCCTGAGAGTGGCTGAGATTGGGGTGTGTGAGCATGGACTGTTGCGCATCTTGTTCCACACCTGTGTTAGTTCTACATGTGTATGGACATTCGTATCATTGGGTCATGGAGGAGTGTTGTGATGTGAATCGTCCCGGTCTGTTTATACAGCTTATGATGATGACTCGGCCGTGTCCATGCTCGTGCAGATCCTTGATGCGGACCCAAGAGGCGCCGAGGCAACGACGGTTGATGGCTCCACCCAACAACAGCTGCCAGCCAGCTGCCACTATGTCCGAGGTGCTTGCTGGGATGCTCTACAGATTTTCTACATTCGCTAGAGTTTTCTTGGCACACTGGCTTTTGAGCCCGATTTATTTTTTGTGCATTGTCTGTCCACTGATTCATGCCGGACCTGTGTGTGTGACAAGTCGTAGCATCTGGCTCAAGATTCTACATCTCTAGGTTCAGACAGTGTTGCGTTTGGATACCTGTGCACAGAGTTATGGCCAAAATAGTGAGTTTTGGTTGCTTTTAGGACAAACTGACAGTGTTGCGTACGTCATCCGCCGTGGGCTGCGGTAGGTTTTTATGATGTATATTTGGCAGTTGTCATTTCTCTCTGCATTACGAAGCTAGTGTAGCTTACAAGACTTTGCGCGTCCCCCTAGCCTGACCCTTGCTGTTTCTTGCACCTGCTTGCTTGTTAGTGCGCCAGGTGAGTGGACAGTGTTGCCAAGTCAGCAACAGCAAGGTTAGGAAGATTCCTAGCAATTCCTCAGTCATGGGTCTACGGAAGAAGGGTGAGCAGGGAAGACATCTTCTACTGATATGATTTGCATGATTTGAAAGCCCTACATTCACAAAAAAGCTCAGCAGCCAGTTCCCATGTTCTGCACCACTTCCGAATGCTCCTCCTCGAATGACAATGAAAATGAGCTAGAGGCTTGCATTGTGGCTGTGACATTTTCCCAGTCCGCTCCATGCATGGCTTTCAAATGTCTGTCATCATCCTGTTCAGGACTGCCATCAGAGGTGTATTCTTGGTGTGTGAAGGGGCACACCAGAGGTCCATCATGGTCTTGCGCAAATCGTCCATTGAGATGTAGAATCATTGTATGCAGGGCCACCATAGGGGTCTACAAAATTCATTCGGGTACAAGTCACATAAACCCATTTTTCAGAACAAGATAACTCATTCACCCTTCGTCAAGTGAAAAATAACCTAGCTGCCCATCAGCCGCCGCTACTTCCACGTTAGCAACAAAGAAAAACAGTGAAAAGACATGGTGAGGCCGCATGCCATGCGTCGACGACGCATGGCATGCAGCCCCCCCCCCCCTACTATCACAAACCCCTTCATTGAAGGGTTTGTGATACTAGTAGGTAGAGGTTTGTCCAAGGTTTGAGGGGAGTTCAAGAATCCCCATGCGTTAAAAGGGAACCCGTGTTACGGACCAAAAAACAGGAGTCCCTAATCTTTCTGAGTGGGCATTTATGTTATTACACAAACAGCCCATCGCGTTGCAAGACCACAATATTCACTCCGATGGTCGAGGACAAACTGACCTACTGCCCCCGCCCTCAGTGAATCTTCCCAAACCTTTTGACAACTTCGACCAGTCTCGAGAATCTACGACAGAAGTATCACGACCTTTCGGTCAACTTCTAGACACACCAAGACACATCTGGATTTATGAAGATGCATCTCGCATCTTCACCGTCGATTCTCAAAGACCCTCGATTTGTCGGTGGACCTTCTTGAATCCGACCACTCATGATGCGACTCTGCACGCGTCACTCGACGATTACCTATGACCCTGACTATGCCTCATTTGTGATTTGACACTTGTCATAGAAGTATACTTACCGCTAACAATAAATTGCTCAACTGTCCCAAGTTATAAGCTGTGTTCTGCCTCGCAACTTCTACCTGTTCACCATCTATGCTCCATTTTGCATAGCACTTGGTATCCGAGCGCAGCGGTGCTAGAGAGGCATCTGACTACTGCACCCATCCGGAGGACTACCTCGCGCAAGCCGTCAAAGCATCTCGCACGTAAAAACTTTGCAGACTTTGCGACTACAACGTGAGACAAGCGAGCGCAACCGACGACCAACAGCGGGTCTTCGACGACGACTTTGGTGATGGAGGAGCAGAACGTGCCTATGTAAGCAGACCCTGAAGTGACAACAAATGCTAGCGTGGCAAGCTATGCGGCAGCTGGATCAACCCCCATGTTTTTGATAACTGATCTGGTCGTGGACCCAACAGAGGTAAACCAGCCATCCCTACAAACAGCCTCGACAACGACAATAGGGACAACATGTGGCACTGGACGATATGTGCGAATCAACAGGGAACTGGCAAATCGGATCTTCGCGCCCGAGGGGATCAACAGCCATCTGTTCCAACAGCTCAACGTTGCAATGGAGGCTCTTCACAACGCAAGTGTAAAAGAAGTGTGGTTCTCGTTGAGAGAAATTCCTAACTCTTGAGGAAACCCAGAATTTGTCCGGCTCCAATAGAACCGTTTGATCCTAAAAAACTGAAAGGGATCGACGGTTTGGATGTGGCTGACGATTTTGGAGGCATACTTCAATGCTGTTAGGGTCGAAGACGATCAGAAGAAAATTGATCTGGCGGCCGCGCTTTTGCATGACACGGCGCTAAGTTGGTGGTCTGATCCAAAGACCATCCAACGATAGCAGGAGACGAGCAGAGCATCATCAACGACCAACGGCGCCCATCTCATATCGCCGACCGCAGACGTTCTACCCTTGGAGCAAATCAACCCACAGTGGCAAGACGCACTGACGCCACCAACCGTCTCTGATGAATTCTCGCACGCAATGCTTGCATGTTTAAGACAATGGAATAAAAAAATTGACACACGGTACAAGCTCTAGCCTCTCCGTCAGCACTCTAGCGTGGAGGAGTATACGCAAAGATTGTGCAAGATGATCACAGGAGCAGACATCACCCCCGACGAACTCTGTTTTTACTACAACAACAGCCTCAAGCCAGATATTCGGTGAGCAATCACCATTTTGGCATCCAAAACGACTTTCCACGGATGATTGTAGTAGCAGAAAGGATCAACAGTGCTGACTACAATGCTTGGATCCAGGAATCCTATGGCTGGCAACCTCCTAACCACAATTATCTTGGAAACCAAAGAAGTCAGTCAGGGGACTCCTCAACTCCGATAGAAGTGGACGCCGTTGACCAGAAAGAAACGCGAACCTGCTACAACTGCCAAAAAATTGAGCACATTGCTCACAACTTTCAGAGCAAACAGCAAGCCAAAAGTGGGGGACATCCCAGAAACATGAGTCAGGAAACGACAAAGGGCAGGAGTAAAAGGCACAACTCTTGTCTGTAAGGAGCAATCTGCGCCAAACGATCGCCCATTTGAACGGCCTACATTGCCGCAGAGGGTTTTTGAGATTGCAATGTTCGGCGAGGGGTACGAGGACGACCAATCGGCAATACTGCTAAGAGTCAAGCCTCAAGGATGCAAAAGTCACAGAACGGTACCGGCAGTATTTGATGGAGGGGCTTCACACAGCTTTGTGAGTAATGATATGGTCCACAAACTGGGATTGCAGACCAAACCAGGGGTGTTTGAAGGAAAAACCATCGACAGGAGATTGCAAATACGGAGACCCCGAGAACCACTCCAACTACAAGTGGGAGATCTACAAGATGTAATGGTCTAGAGGTCTTGTCCAATGAGTGATCACGATATCATCTCGGACGAGATGTCCTGTACCGGCACGATGCGCAAGTCAACGGGAACAGCGGTGAAGTTTATGTGGAGATCAACAGTGCCAAACAAAAACTTCCGCGTGTGGGACGGAAGCCGACAGCGGAAGCAGTAGAGGTGGAAGCAATAGCGGAAGCCGCAGTAGTTTAGAAGCAACAACCTTTGTAGCCGATACCGCTCAACGTTGCCAAGTACTACATACGACGAGGAGCTCATGCGTGGGTCATACACCTCGCGCCAATACAGGAGGCAGAAGTGGCAGCAGCCGACTCATCATCCTCATCGGCTTCATCAGCCCCATTAGCCTCATCAACATCCACAAAGTTCACGATGGTATCTGAAGATTTTGCACCACTCATCCAAGAGTTTGCGAACATCTTCCCAGACGAACTTTGGAGAACCCTACCCCCTCAACGAGACGTCAACCATCGCATCGAACTGAAGCCGGGTAGCAGACCTAGAATTTGATGAGCATATCAGATGAGCGATCACCAGTTGACCGAGCTAAAAAAACAACTCGACGAAATGCTCGGTCATGGGTTCATCCGCCCATCCACGTCACTATACGCCGCACCAGTACGTTTCTTCAAGAAGAAAACTGACAAAATGAGAATGTGCGTGGACTATCGGGTGTTCAAAAGCGCTACCATCAAGAACCGCTACCCTCTTCCCTGAGCTGACGAGCCTTTTGACCAACTCCGGGGGGCTTGAACTTTCAGAAAAATTGACTTCCGCAAGGGAAGATCATCAGATACGCGTAACAGATGCCAACATTGAGAAGATGGCATTCCAAAACTGCTATGGGCATTTTGAGTTCACGGTAATGCCGTTCGGACTGACGAATGCCCCGTCAATGTTCATGGCGGCAATGAACAATGTTTCTTGCCCATACCTTGGCAATTTTGTCGTAGTGTACCTTGACAGCATTCTAATGTACAACCATACCCCGGAGGAGCACGATGCACAACTTTGTAAAGTCCTCAAAGTTTTGCAAAGGGAGAGATTTTTTGGAAAGCTCTCAAAGTGCGACTTCGGTCGTCATTCGATCGAGCTTTTGGGCCACGTCATCAACGGTGGATGGATCACCATGGATCTAAAAAAGAATTACAACAGTCGTTGATCGGCCGACACCGACCAATGTTCAAGAAATTCAAATATTTCTTGGCTTCTGAAATAAAAACCGGCGCTTCGTGCGGGATTAGGCCCAAGTGCCAGCGCCTCTTTCCGACCTCACTCAAAAAGAAAACGAGTGCCAGTGGGAAGACAGTGAACAAGAAGCGCTCACCACTTTGCGGAATGCTTTTACTTCAGTACCAGCCCTATGATCAGCCGATCCGACAATCGACTACGTCATGGCTACGGATGCTTTAGAATAGCACTGTGTAGGGTTGCGCAAGGCTGAGCAGGGCTGCACATGGCTGTGCAGGGCTGCGCAAGGCTGTGAAGGCCTGCATAGGCCTACGCAGGACTGCATAGGGCAGCGCGGGACGAGGGGTGTGACGCACTCACCCCCAACAAGTACGCGTGACTTCCAAAAAAAAAGCTGATGTAAAATACGCCAACGTAGCTAGCGCTAGCGCTAGCGCTAGCTTTTTCTGCTGGCGTATAAAATGTTGAAGTCACCATTGGCTTTGTTGACGTCAGCAATTTTGGGGTCAATACATCATTTCTCCTTGACGTTTCAAATCCTGGAGAAACACTAACGGTTCTAAAATCCGACCAGTTTGACATCCCGGCTTATACTGAGCGCTCGCATGGCTCGGACTGGTGACAAAGGCAAAGGACAACTACATCCCTCTTCCTCCTCTTTAGGGGTCATAAGCCCACGCTCGTAGGCTATTGAGGACCTGTGGAGCCAGTAGGATGAGATGTGTCATCTACAGTAGTAGCAGACTGACGCAATCCGTACGCTCACCAAGCTTCTTCGTGGTCAGTCCACGGTCCCACTTCAGATCTACGAGGGAGTCGGGGCTGTCATACCCTCTGCACACCAGTCAGCATCTACACCGATGACAGGAGCAAGACACGACCCGCCACCTCTTGATCCTTGGGATGAGGACCCGGACATGCAAAGTATGGAGGATGGTACTCACGAGAGTGAGATTTGCGTGCTTCAGGAGCGTCTCCGCCAGTTTCAGACGAGTTCTCAGCCCTGACACACATTTGGCTCCTTTTTCCCAGAGATCTGATCAACGCTTGATTCCTACCCTAGCTACCCTAGTGACATTCCTCGTCCTGGTATCTTCTCCATTCCTTGTCCTTCTCAGCCTCTGATTGCTCTCCCTACGGAGCGGCAACCCAAGGACTTTGAGACACCTCCTCCACGATATGTCAGCGAGGATGGCTTTGACTACTGGGAGATTCTCTTCTAGGTCTGGGCCACTTTAAAGGGAGTAGAGCCCTACTATCACAGTCTATACCAGGTTCCACATCGCGCACAAGTGCTGATAGTGGCCAGGGCGATGCGCAGACTCCTCTACAATATGTCGCGCAAGACCGCCGTGGACTTCGGCCCGTTCCTTGGTGAGGCCGGCACAGGCGCAAGGGTTGATCCACGTGAGGGCTAGGACTTGGCATTGTCCCTGCTTACTACACAGATGCACGCCACGCGCGCGGCTCACATTTCCGCCTTTCACTCCCTTCGTCCTGGACCTACTGAGCCTAGAGCCGACTACTGGCAACGAGTCAGGCGCATCTGCACACGCCTTGGGACCTCAAGAGGTGCACAACTGTGGACGCTCCATATGATCATGCTCAAAGTTTGTCTTGAGCACGCAGAAATCTTCACAAGGTACAACGATGCCATGCTCAAGCCCTACTTCACCTCCCTTTCACTTCTTCCTTGGGCACATTAGCTTTTCCTCCAGGTGACTTCCGCCCGTGAGGCAGCCGTGGCCCATCAGGAGAGTCCCCTTGCTGCAGCGGTCATCACGTTGCCACCGATGCCCTTCTTGCAGTCCGCTCTTCCATCCTATGGCACATCCTCCTCTTCCCTTTCCACCTTGATTACCCTAGCTCAGACACAGGGTGTGGTAGTGGCGGCACAGGGGAAGAAGGGAAAAAGGAGGCACGGTTTGGGCTAGCAGCAGTCACAGCAGCAGCAGTCACCGGGTAGTAGCAGTGGACGTATTGTTCACTACTACAACTGTGGAGGCGCTCATTGTTACACCAAGTCCAACCAGCCCTCTGACTGGGCACTGATCACTTGCGGTCTTCAGGTTACCCACAAACTACAACGTGTGTCGAGCAGCACAGCCTCTAGTTCCGTAGCGCCCACAACCGCTGTAGTTCCCGTAGCAATTCCCGCTTCCTCGCCGGTGAGCACTAGCAACCTCAACCCACGTGACCGCACCATCGCCGAGCTCCATCACCTTCTGGCACTTTGCTTTTAGGGAGATGCAAGTGTGTTGTCACAGCCAGGTGGTTCACAGACTGTTTTTTTGTCTATTCTCCTAGCTTGTGATGACTCGTGTGGGGGGGCATAGCTGGCATGTGATGATGATGGGCCTAACAGCACAGATTGGATTCATCAGTCCCATCTTTGTGCCCTTCATCATACCTCCTCACATGTTGCTCAGCGCCCGTCTGAGGCCGAGCGTTCCATTGCCCATTGCAGAGTGACGTCCTCCGGTCGTGATCATGGTAGCACCTGGATCATCGACTCTGGTGCCACTCACCACATGACATGTCGTCATAGTGACTTCGTTGTCCTCGGTCCTCTTGCCTCTGTTCGCTCCATTCGCACACGCTTTGGTCAGTCGTTGCCGGTTCAGGGTGTTGGGGTTGTGTGCTTTGATGGTCTGTCTGGCCCCCTGTATCTTTCCAAGGTGCTTTTCATGCCACACCTTCAGCTCAACTTGCTTCCTGTGTGTGCCTGCACACTAATGGGACTCTATCTGGAGCACATCACAGACTTTGCGACTATGACCACTGTTGATACTTGTACTATTTTTCTTCGTACCTCCATCGTGGATGACATTTAATGTGTCTCCCAGATCTCTTCTTCTCCTTGCTTGCCTTCCCTTCCTACTCGTGTGTTTGGTGTTCTCTCTGCTCAGCACTAGCAACTACTACATCATCGCCTGTGTCATGTGGGCTCCGACACTATGTCAAAGCTCATTCAGGTACAGCCCGCACTCAGTCTTGACGAGGCCTCTTTCGAGAGGCCACCTAAGACGAATTATTTGTTTTGCGCTCAGGATAAGATGCATCGCTACACCTACCCTGACTCCCGTTTTTTAGCTCTTCGCCCTCTCATGTTGGTCCATTCGGACCTTCTTCGTCCTCTCCCTGTCGAGTCTTTGCCCGATTGGGGCCGATACGTCCTGACCCTGACAGATGACTTCACCCAGATGCGGTGGGTCTACAGCCTGCGAGAGAAGAGCGATGTCGCTCTCGTAGTTTGTATCTAGCTTGTGATGGCTAAGCGTCAGTCCCGCCACACGCTGCACACATTCCGTTCGGATCGCGGTGATGAGTTTCTTGGCGAGATGGACAGTTTGTTTGCCAAGCACGGGGTTTTTCACCAGGTTTCCGCTCTTGCTACTCCTCAGCAGAACGGTGTCTCTGAGTATTGGAACCGCACCATGGAGGATGGGGTTTGTGCTTTATGGCCTGAGTGCGGTCTCCCTGAATCCTTCGCATTTCAACGATTCTCCTACATGACATGGGTCTGGAACCGCCTCCCGCACGGTCCCCTTTTGGACCACATTATACCGTACGAGCTCTGGTTTGGCCATCGTGCCGATCTACGTCTTGCTCATTACTAGGGGTTTGTGGCTTCTGTATGGTACACCAAGGACCAGGAGGGGTCCAACGTCTCCCCGCGGGTTTGCTTGTGTAGCTTCGTAGGCATTTCCTTGTGGTCGAGAGCCTAGCTCTTTTAGACCCTGCTTGTCGTTGCATCATTGAGTCCCGCGACGCGCTGTTCTTTGAGTCTCTCACCTACTGTGACCTAACTTCTATCACGTCGATGTCTGTCTCGCACGTTCCAACCTGTGAGGCTTCTCGATGGATGGGGGAGTCTGGACCTATGAGCATCTCTCGTCCGGCTGATGTGTCTTTTCGAGTCCTCTCCACTTCTTGGTCTCCGACTCTTGATGACCCAGCGATCACAGCTGTCGGCCCAGAGACCTCTCCAGACTAGCCTATCTCTACCCCTGTTCCCTAACTCCTCACAAGCACCCATGACTCTGTACCCATTTCCACCAGTACTCATGCCTCTGTGTGTGATCCTGCATGTGTCCCTGCTGCTACACCCAGCCCTATGCCTCCCATCATTTCACCAGCATCTTAGCATCAGCATCCTCACACCACATCACCTGCCCCTTTGCCTCAGTCCTCACCAGATGTGGTCGCACCTATCTCTGAGCCTGACGTGAGCTCCTTGAGCCCAAGTTACTTGCGTGAGCCCAGTGGTTGTCTTCGACCACTGGTCTCTGGAGTCTTGCGAGTTTCGAGTCCTGCACCTAGGTGCTCCACTTGCAGCAGTGCGAGTGGTGATCCCGACAAAAATGCCCTAGGCCTAAGTGTCCACACAGATCACACAGAGTTACACCCAGCATGCCCTCCAAGGCATGATCTCGTCATTCGTGAGTTTCACATCGCTTGTGATGCAGTGGCTAACCTTGTGGTCGTCCGGCCCAGCTCTGAGGCGTGTGCACTTGCCACTCAGAGCTCCCCCTCGATGGCGCCTGATCCGGGCGCACTGAGGGAGGCTCACTCATCACACGATGCAGACGCCTGGCATGCTGCCTGAGAGGATGAGCTTTGTGCCATCTGAGAGCACGGATGGCACGAAGCTCCACTTGGGAGGAAGGCCATTCAGGTCAATTGGGTCTTTCGCAAAGAAAGTGAAGCCAGATGGCTCACTAGAACGTCATAAGGCTCGGCTGGTCGTCAAGGGTTATTCCTAGATTGAGGGTGTGAATTTCACTGATACTTTTACCCCTGTCAGTCACATGACCTCAGCTCGCGCTCTGTTCGATGTGGTGGCTAAGCATGACTGGGAACTGCACCAGATGGATGTGAATAATGCGCTTCTCCATGGCTCTCTAGATGAGGAGATTTACATGGCTCAGCCACCAGGCTTTTAGGATAGTGACAAGGTCTCGAACTTGTGCAAGTCCTTGTATGGACTGAAGCAGTCTTCTCAGTGTTGGAACCTGGAGATTACATGCACTCTCACTCGTGCGGGATATGTACAGAGTAAAGCAGATCCCTCTGTCTTTTTTTCAAGGTTGCCTGAGCAGTTCACCGCCATCTTTGTCTATGTGGAAGCCCTTTTGATCGCGCCTGCCTCCATGGATGTCGTGAAGGAGGCCAAGGCGGTCCTCCAAACCGCCTATAGGATGAAGGATCTTGGTCTTACAGTGGTGTTTCTTGGTATGGAGATCGTGCGAGACCGTCGACGTCCGACACTTTTGATGGATCAGGCCCGATACGCACGGGTTGTGGTGGAGCGTTTCAGTGACCTCCTTGGCGCAATGACCACGGCCTCCACACCCCTCACATATGATGGGCAGGATGCCCTAAAGGTGGACGATCCCACACAGTTGGGGGAGACAGTGGATGTAACCTTGTACCTCTGTCTCATCGGATCCCTGATGTATCTGGCCACTACCACACGCCCCGACATCGCCTTTGCCGCTAACCTCCTTGCACAGTTTTCGCGGGCTCCACGTGCTAAAACCCTTCATGCGGCTATGCGAATGGTGCGATACGTGGTCTCCACACCATACCTCGGACTCTGCTTTTGTGAGCAGTGTTCGGTGGTTCTTGACGGCTACACCGACAGCGACCGGGCCTAGAGTCCATATGGACGCTGTTACACCTGCTACGTGTTCCTGCTCGGTGGTACCGTTGTGTCCTCGCGCAACGAGAAACAAGGCTGCATTGCACATAGCTCGTTGGAGGCAGAGTATGTTGCTCTGGGTGCAGGGGCTGCTGGGGCAGTGTGGCTGCAACGCCTGTTTCTTGAGTTGGGTCAGTGAGTGTCCGCCATTGTGCTTCACTGTAACAACCAGAGTGCTCTTGCCATTACGGAGAACTCTGGTGTTTTTCATGCTCGCACTAAGCACATTGTAGTTGAGCATCTTTTTGTGCCTGATCTGGTAGAGCGACACATGATCTGCGTCGTCTGGGCCGACACTGACATGCAGCGTACTGATTTCTTCACGAAGGCATTGGCTCACGCGAAGTTTTTGGTGGCCAATCATTCTATTAGGCTTCGCCCCTTGCCTGAGAGTGGTTGAGTGCGAGGTGTGTCTCTGTCTGCATCACGACTATTTCTACACTCGTTGTTGTATTCGTTTCAGTGCTGCATGCGTATGGAAATGCATACTATCGGGTCATGGGGGAGTGTTGTGATTTGTGACGTTCCCAACGACCTGTACAATTCACTGCGACCACTCAGCCATGTCCATGCCCGTGCATATCCCTAATGCAAACTCAGGTGGCACCGGTGTGTCGTCTGGTGATGGACCACCTACTCAGAGCTGACCGACGACCGCCCCAGAGTCCTAGATGTTGTCTGGGACCTTCTACACTTTTCCTACAGTCAGTAGGAGTTTGACAGTGGACTGGCTGTAGGCCCGATTTGCATGTTTTGTATTGTGTGACCATCGTTTGATGCCAGCTGCATGCATGTGACCAGTCATAGCGTCCAGCTCGAGATCTTGTAGGTCTAGGTTGAGACGGCGTAGCGTTCTGACTTGTCTGCACAGAGTTAGAACCAAAAACAGTGTTTTTGGGCCGGTTTTAGGACAGACCTTGCACAGCCGCGTGTGACACCCGCTGTGCGCCGCGGCAGGTATTCATGTTGTGGACCTGTCATTTGTTCACTCTCTCTCCATTACTAAGCTCTTGGAGCTTATGAGACTTTGCGCGTCTCCCTTGCCTTGCTCTTGTTGTTTCTTGCACCTGCTTGCTTGCCAGTACACCAGCTGACATCACAATGTCGCCACGTCGGCAGTAGCAAGGTTAGGAAGCTTCCTAGTAGCTTCGTGTTCTGCCTCGCAACTTCTCCCTGTTCACCATCTACACTCCGTGCAGCATAACAACCTGCTGGGCCCCGCTACTATGCAGCCCACTAGGAGCCCGTAGGACCCCCAATGTAGTTCAAGGTAGGGTTTGATTGAGGTTTAGGTATTGAAGGAATAGGTTTGCGTGTACCAGAAAAATGTCAAAAAGGAATGAAGGGCGTTTTTGCTCAATCGCGAGGGAGCGATGACCCCTTCCTTGTTTTTGTTACATGCAAGTCCCCCACTTTGATTTAGGGTTTTATGTTTGGCGCGGGCTCAGCCTGCGCCGAACATACAAATCCCTAAATCGAACTGGGGGGGTTGCTTGTACAAACAAAACACAAAGGGGTCATCGCTCCCTTGCGATTCGTGCGTGGGAGCTGAGAAAATGCGTGGAAGCTTCCTAGCAACGCAGCCGCTGACTAGGCGTCAGTGCCTGATCAGACGGTGTCGACAGTCACAGGTCGTACACACTACGGCACGGGTTTGGCTAGGAGACACAAGGCAAAGTGTCAGAATGCTTCAATAAAGCATATGCAGAGAGAAATGACAAATGACAGGTCCAAGGCATAAACACCTGCCGCGGCGCACGGCGGGTGTCGCACGCGGCAGTCCAAGAGCTGTCCTAAAACCGGCCAAAAACCACTGTTTTGGCCGTAACTCTATGCACACATGTCAGAATGCTACGCCGTCTGAACCTAGACGTGCAGAATCAAAAGACAAACGCTACGACTGGTCACATGCATGCATCCATTGACAGACAGTAAGCATACAATACAAAAACATGCGAATAGGTCACATGGCCAGTCTGCCGAAAGTCACCTGCAAGACGTACAAGACACAGCAGAGAGTCCCGGTGGCATCTAGGGCTCTGGTGCAGTGGTCGGCCAGCTCCAAGCTGGTAGTCCTCCGCTTGTTGTCGTGCCGATGTCACCAGGGCCGCCCGCCTCAGGGATCTGCACGAGTATGGACACGGCCAAGTGGTCATAGTAAACTATACACGAACGGCACAAAGCACAACACTCCCCCATGACCCGATGGTACGCATGTCCATACGCGTGCAGCACTGGTACGAACACAATAGTGAGTGACACAAACAAATGAAACGCAGACGCACATCCCACACTCAACCCCTCTCACGCACGGGGCGAAGCCCAACAGAACGAATGGCCACCAAGAACTTTCCGCGAGAAAGTGCCTTCGTCAAGAAGTCAGCACGCTGCGTGTCAGTACCAACCCACATGATGGAGATCACGCGTCACTCCACCAGATCACAAACGAAGTGATGCTCAACCGCAATGTGCTTTGTGCGAGCATGAAAAACACCAAAGTTCTCCGCAATGGCGAGAGCACTCTGGTTGTTGCAACGCAGCACAATGGCGGGTACTGACTGTCCAGGCTCAAGAAACAAGCGCTGCAGCCATATTGCCTCAGCAGCCCCTGCGCCCAAAGCAACATACTCTGCCTCTGACGAGCTACATGCAATGCAGCCCTGCTTCCCGCTTCGCCAAGACAAAGCGGTACCACCGAGCAGAAACACGTAGTCAGTATGACTCCGCCCATCAGGGCTCCAAGCCCTGTCACTGTCAGTGTAGCCATCAAGGACGACCGAACACTGCCGACGAAAGCACAGTCCGAGGTACGACGTGGAGACCGCGTATCGTACCACTTGCACAGCCGCGTGAAGGGCTCTCGTACGTGGAGCCTGCGAGAACTGAGCGAGGAAGTTGACGACGAACGCGATGTCAGGACGCGTGGTGGTGGCCAGGTACATCAGAGATCCGATGAGACGAAGGTACAAGGTCACGTCCACTGTCTCCCCCGGCTGTGTAGGATCATCCACCTTCAGGGCATCCTGCCCATCGGGTGTAAGGGGTGTGGAAGCGGATGGCACTACACCAAGGAGATCGCTGAAGCGCTCCCCCACGACTCGTGCGTATCGGGCCTGATGTAGCAACAGTGTCCGACGTCTCGATCTCGCACGATCTCCATACCGAGAAGCACCAATGCAGGACCGAGGTCCTTCATCCTGTAGGCAGTCTGCAGGATAGCCTTGGCCTCCTTCACGGCCTCCAGGGACAGAGACGCAATCAAGAGGTTATCAACATAGTCTAGGATGGCGGTGAACTGCTCGGGTGTCGGTAGGATGAAGAGTGAGGGGTCTGCCTCGCTCTGTACGTATCCTACGCGAGTCAAAGTGCCAGTGATCTCCCGGTTCTAGCACCATGGAGACTGCTTGAGGCCGTATAAGGACTTGCACAAGCGCCAGACCTTGTCACCATCCTCAAAACCTGGTGGCTGAGCCACGTAAATCTCCTCATCCTGAGAGCCATGGAGGAACGCATTGTTCGCATCCATCTGGTGCAATACCCAGTCATGCTGAGCCACTACACCGAACAGAGCTCGAGCTGAGGTCATGCGGCCGACAGGGGAAAAGGTGTCAGTGTAGTCGACTCCCTCAATCTGAGTGTACCCCTTGACGACCAAGCGGGCCTTGTAGCGTTCTAGATAGTCATCCGGCTTCACCTTCTTACAAAAGACCCACTTCACCTGAATCGCCTTCCTCCCAGGAGGAAGGTCAACAAGCTCATAGACTATGTGCTCTCGGATAGGGCGAAGCTCATCCTCGCAAGCAGCTCGCCAAACATCGGCATCCTCCTATGAGAGAGCCTCCCTCAATGTGCCAGGGTCAGGCGTCATAGAGGGGGAACTCTGCGTGGCGAGTGCACACGCCTCAGTGTCGGGCCTGACGGCCACGAGATCAGCTGCTGCGTCACAGGCGATATGGAACTTGCGAGTGACCAGGTCGTGCCGTACCGGGCACGCTGGATGTACCTTTGAAAGCTTGGTACAGGTACTCAGGCCTAAGGCCTTTGTGCCTGGATCACCGCTCGCGATGCTGCGAGTGGAACGCCTGGGTCCGGGACCCGACGCTCACTGAGCTCCAGAGTCTTGTGGTCGAAGGCGGCTACCGGGCTCACGGGAGTAACCGGAGGTCGAGGGGCGCACCTCAGGCTCAAGGACAGGTACGACCACAGCTGGTGAGGGCTGAGACGAGGCAGTCGGAGAGGCCGAGCGAGGAGATGAGTGTGTGAAAGACACAGGGCTGGGTGTGACAGCAGGCAAGGCTGGTCCGGACACTGAGGCAGGGGTGTCAACCGACGTAGGAACGGGAGTGGGCAAGACTGGGTCAGACCCAGGAGCAGGTGATGGTGCAGGAGGAGGCGTGAGAGAAGAGGTACCTGTGGGGTGTGAAACAGGGTGTACAGGCGAGATCTCTGGGCGGACGGCAATGATAGCCGGATCATCAAGGGCTGGAGGTCGAGAGGGGGCTCGAGCGGACACATCAGCCGGATGAGGAATGATCGTTGGCGTAGAAGTCTCCCCCATCTGCCGAGGACCCTCACAGGAAGGTACATGGGCTGCGGAGAGGGCTATGATCAAAGTCAGGTCACGGTACGTGAGTGACTCAAAAAAGAGCGCGTCACGGGACTCAATGACGCGACGGCGAGTGGGGTCCCAAAAACGCCAGGCCTTCGACCGCGGGGAGATGCCAATCAATGCACACAAGCGACCCCGAGGGGAGACCTTGGACGCCTGCTGGTCCTCGGTGTACCACAAAGAGGCCAGAGATCCCCAGACGCGCGCGAGACGAAGGTTAGCACGGTGGCCAAACCAGAGCTCGTACGGTGTAACATGGTCCGGAAGTGGACCATGCGGGAGGCGGTTCCAGACCCAAGTCATGTAGGCGAAGCCCTTGAAGGCAAAAGACTCCGGGAGACCGCACTCAGACCGCATGGCACGGACCGCATCCTCCATGGTGCAGTTCCAGAGCTCAGATACACCGTTCTGCTTTGGAGTAGCAGGAGCGGAGACCTGGTGAAAAAAACCGTGCTCAGCAAAGAAGGAGTCCATCTTGCCAAGGAACTCGCCACCGCGATCCGAGCGAAAAGTATGCAGTGTGTGGCGAGACTGACGCTCAGCCATCACGAGCCAGAGCCGAACCGCAAGGGCGGCGCCACTCTTTTGACGCAGACTGTAGACCCACCGCATGCGGGTGAAGTCATCAGTCAACTTCAGAACACACCGGCCCCTCTCGGACAGGGACTCGACCGGGAGAGGACCGAGAAGGTCCGAGTGGACCAACTCAAGAGGCCTAAGCGCTCGGGAACGCGAGTCAGGGTAGGTGCACCGGTGTATCTTCCCCTGAGCGTAGAAAAGACAGTCGATCTTGGGTCGCTTCTCGAAAGAAGCCACGTCAAGACCAAGAGCCGGCTGTGTCCGAATGAGCTTCGACACATTGTCGGAGCCCACGTGACACAGACGACGATGAAGCAACCGCTGGTGTTCCGAGGATAGAACACCAGTGACAAAAACGCGACCAGATGAGGAGGGAGAGCAAGGGGAGGAGGGCCAAGCAATACGATACAAATCATCTATGACTGAAGCACGCAAGACAATGCTGCGGGTGTCAGTAGCAGTCACAGACGCTGAATCAGCGGTGTGCTCCACAGAGAGACCCATCAGACTGCAGGTACGCACAGACAGCAGGCTGAGCTCAAGATCAGGCACAAAAAAACACGTCAGAAAGATACAAGGGGCCAGACGGACCGTCGAAATATACAACCCCCACACCGTGGACTGGCAAGGATTGACCAGAGCCTGTACGAACAGAACGAACAGTCGTGACAGGACCAAGTACGACAAAGTCACTGCGACGGCACGTCATGTGATGGGTGGCCCCAGAATCGATGATCCAAGTGCCACTAGAATCACGACTGGTGGACGTCACTGTACAACGAGCAATGGAACACTCGGCATCAGAGGGATGCTGAGCCGACAGTGGGAAGGAATGACGTACATCACAGAGATGAGACTCATGAATCCAGTCAGTGCAGTCAGGCCCATCATCATCACATGCTGACTGTGCTCCCTCACACGCGTCATCACGAGTCACGGAAACGGACGAACAAGCAGTCTGTGAACCACCCGACGATGACAACACACTCGCACCTCCCTAAAAGTGGAGTGCCAGAAGATGACGAAGCTCGACGATGGTGCGGTCGCGTGGGTCCGGATCGCTGCTGCTCGCCGGTGAGGATGCACGAACAGCTGCAGTCGTGGCCGCCGCAGGTCCCGAGGAGGGTGCGGGGGATGCGCCAGACGTGGAACGAAGAGCATGAGCAGCCTGAAGCCCGCGGGTGATCCGCGCCCAGTCAAGCGGCTGCTGGCACTCGGTGTAGCCATGGGCGCCTCCACAGTTGTAGCAGTGCACAGAACGGCCACTGCTACCACTGGATAACGACTGCTGCTGACCTGATCCACGCTTCCTATTCTTCTTCTTCCCCTGGGCGGCTGCTGCAACGCCCTGTGTCTGCGTGGGTGTAGACGGGGTCGAAGAGGAGGAGGAAGATGAGGTGGTCATGGTGGAGGTGGATGAGGGTGAATGCATGAGAGAAAATGGTGGTGATGCGACGACTGCTGCAGCGAGGGAGGTCTCCTGATGCGCTACTGCTGCCTCACGGGCTGAAGTCACCTGGAGGAAATGCTGATGCGCCCAAGGGAGCAGCTGTAGAGTGGCTTAGAAAGGCTCGAGGACAGCGTCGCTGTACCGCGTGAACATGTCGGTGTACTCAAGGCAAACTCCGAGCATAATCGTCCGAAGCGTCCACATTTGTGTGCCTCCTAAGGTCCCCAGATGCATGTACATACGCATAGCGCGTCACCAGTAATCCGCTGCAGACTCCACAGGCCCCTGACGAAGCAAATGGAAAGCATGAATGTGTGATGCACGAGTGGCGTGCGTCTCTGCGGCCAGCGGGGATAACGCTAGATCCCAGCCTCCACGGGGATCGGCGCCGGTGCCTGTGCCAGCCTCGCCAAGGAAGGGGCGGAAGTCGACGACAGCATCGCGTGGCATGGCGTAGAGAAGTCCGCGCATGGCCCAGGCTGCTGTCAATGCCTGTGCTGGGTCTGTAGACTAGTACGGGCTGTGGTAGTAAAGCCACACTCCCTCAGATGTAGCCCACACCTGAAGCAGGATCTCCCAGCAGACAAAACCATCCTCGCTGATGTACCGTGGAGGCAGTGCCTCAGGTTGTAAGTCCTTAGGTTGCCGCTCCGTGGGGAGAGCAACCGCAGGCTGAGGAGGACGAGTGATGGGAAAAACTCCTGGGAGAGGGTGATCGCCAGGGTAGTCAGGTGATTATCGTATCGGGGTTACCGGTGGAGGTCAGGTACCCGTCTACAGCTGACGGAGGCGCTCCTGGAGAACTCGAATCTCGTGCTCCTGGGAATCATCCGTGATGCCTGGCATGAATGGCTCATCGTGTAGTGGCTCATCATCAAGGAGGTCAGCAGGTAGTGGGTCAGGTGGAGCGCCTGTCACGGGTGCCTGAACCGAATGCTGGGTAGAGACCGCAACTCCGGCAGCTCCCTCGGAGATCCGCGGAGGGGCCGTGGACTAAGTGTGCAGAAGCTCAGTCAACGTGCGGATAGCGTCAGTCTACTCTCTCTGGAGATGACGCATCTCATTCTGCTGGCTGCACAGGTCCTCAATGGCCTGCGAGCGTGGACTCAGTATGCCAGACGAGGAGGAGGAGGGATCGCCTGGTCCCTTCTCCTTGCTGTCGGACAGGCTCATGTCGCCGCTTAGTATGGGGAGACAATGAAGTTTGTCGGATTTCAAAAGCGTTGGCGTTTCTCGAGGAGTTGAAACGCTGGCAACTTTTGACTGTCCGGCCAAAAATTTGACTAAGTATGGTGCTGACATCAGCAGGTGGTTGCTGACGTCAGCACGTCTGATGACGTCAGCAAGCAAAATTGCTGACGTCGGCTTGTCTCTTCCCTTTTTTTCTCTCGTGAACCTGCGCGCGCATGCAGCCGCTCCGCGCTGGCCGCGCGGACGCTACGCGGAAGCTGCGCAGCAACTTCCGCCCAGTTGCTCCTGCAGTTGCGCTGTCAGCTGCAGCAGCAACTGTGTAGCTGCGGATGCAATGGTG
>SZWC01001265.1:97922-110872 GCA_023375785.1 Penium margaritaceum | reverse complement strand
CTGGGTTCAGACGGTGTAGCATTCTCACATGTGTGCGCAGAGTTACGGCCAAAACAGTGGTTTTGGGCCGGTTTTAGGACAGCTCTTGGACTGCCGCGTGCGACACCCGCCGTGCGCCGCGGCAGGTATTTATGCCTTGGACCTGTCATTTGTCATTTCTCTCTGCATATGCTATATTGAAGTATTCTGACACTGTGTCTTGTGTCTCCTAGCCAAACCCTTGCCGTTGTGTGTACGACCTGTGACCGTCGTCACCGTCTGATGAGGCACTGACGCCCGGTCAGCGGCTGTGTTGCTAGGAAGCCTCTACGCACTTTCTCATGGTATCATAGCAGTGAGACAGTTCTCACTAAGCTGCGCAGCAGAGACGCAGCAGAGCAGCAGCAGTGAGAGTCACCGTTGCAGTAGAGTTTCTGGGGTCTGTTGGAGATGGCTGGTCGCCGTCAACGCACTCAACCCACCACGTGAGATCGTAGCCACAGAGGAAGCAGCAGCGGCGTGTACCACCACGCGGAGGTGTGTGGCAGTTGCAATGCGTGCAGCCACCCCCCCACAGCTGTAGCAGCAGAGCAGTAGCAGCAGAGGCGGCGGCAGCACCAGCGCAACAGCAGCGGCCGCAGCAGCAGCGTGGCAGCAGCGGTGGCAGCAGCAGCGTCAGCAGCAGCAGCGCAACAGCGGCAGCGGCGGCAGTGGCACAGCAGCAGTAGCGGCAGTCGCGGCGGCAGCAGCAACGCAGCAGTGGCAACAGCAGCAGCGCGCGGCGGCGACAGCCAGCAGCTGCTGCAGCGCGCAACAGCAGCCTCAGCGCACAGCAGCAGCAGCGGCAGCAGCAGCACAGCCGCTGCTGCCACCACTGCACACGCAGCTACGCAGCTGCTGCTGGAGCTGATAGCGCAGCTACAGCAGGAGCTGGGCGGAAGCTGCTGCACAACTTCCGCGGAGGTGCCGCGCGCCCCCGCGAAGCGGCTCCACACGTGCGCAGAACCGTGACAAGGAAAAGAAAAGGACAAGCTGACGTCAGCATTGTTGATTGCTGACGTCATCAGGTCGTGCTGACGTCAGCAACCACTTGCTGACATCAGCATTACACTTAGCCAAATCTTCACCCGGAAAGTCAAAAGTTTCCAGCGTTTCAAATCTTCAAGAAACGCAGACCGTTTCAAAATCCGACAAACTTGACCTGTCGTCCCATAGTGAGCGGCGACATGAGTTCGCCCGACGACAAGGACAAGGGTCCAGGTGATCCCTCCTCGTCTTCTTCAGGGGTATTGAGACCTCGCTCGTAGGCCATTGCGGACGTGTGCAGCCAGCAGGAGGAGATGCGTCGTCTGCAGCGAGAGTAGACTGACGCGATCTGCACGCAGTCTGAGCTTCTGCGTGCTCAGTCCACGGCTCCTTCGCAGAATTCTGAGGGAGTTGCCAACATTGCGGCCTCCACCCAGCACTCGGCCCAGGTGCCCGTGACAAGTGCTCCGCCTGCTTCACCTCCTGGTGTGGTTTCTCCACCACCTGCGGACGTCCTTGATGACGAGCCATTCATGCCAGGCTTTGAGGATGACTCCCAGGAGCGGGAGATTCGTCTCCTACAGGAGCGCCTCCGTCAGCTGCAGATGGGTACCCGACCTCGACCCGTGTCCCCCATACGATCATCACTTGACTTCCCCGGTGATCACCCCCTTCCAGGAGTTTTCCCCGTCTCTCGCCCTCATCAGCCTGCGGTTGCTCTCCCCACGGAGCGGCAGCCAAAGGACTTTGAGGCACCACCTCCACGGTACATCAGCGAGGATGGATTTGATTGCAGGGAGATCCTGTTCCCGGTGAGGACCACTTCCGAGGGAGTGTGGCCTTACTACCACAGCCCATACCAGTCTACAGATCCAGCACAGGTGCTGACAACAACCTCGGCCATGCGAGGACTTCTCTATGCCATGCCACGCGAGACCGTCGTCGACTTCCGCCCCTTCCTTGGCGAGGCTGGCACAGGAACCGGAGCTGATCCTCGTGGAGGTTGGGATCTGGCGTTGTCCCTGCTGGCTGCAGAGACGCACGCCACGCGTGCGTCACACATTCGTGCTTTCCACTCGCTCCGTCAGGGACCAGCGGAGCCTACGGCGGATTACTGGCGACACGCCATGCGTATTTACACGCGTTTGGGGACCTCAAGGGGCACACAGCTGTGGGCACTTCGAACGATCGTGCTCGGAGTGCACCTGGAATACACTGACATCTTCACACGGTACAGCGACGCTGCTCTCGAGCCTTTCTCAGCCACTTTACAGCTGCTCCTCTAGGCGCATCAGCTTTTCCTCCAGGTGACATCGGCCCGCGAGGCAACAGTGGCGCATCAGGAGACTTCCCTCGCTATAGCAGTCCTTACATCACCATCATCTTCCCTCCTGTAGTCACCCTCATCCACCTCCATCACGACCTCATCTTCCTCCTCCTCTTTGACCACATCTACACCTACGTAGACGCAAGGCATTGCAGCAGCTGCCCAGGGGAAGCAGAAGAATAGGAAGCGCGGATCGGGTCAGCAACAGCCGTCATCCAGTGGTAGCCGTGGCCGTTCCGTGCACTGCTACAACTGTGGAGGTGCCCATCGCTATACCGAGTGCCAGCAGCCGCTTGACTGGGAGCGCATCACTCGTGGACTTCAGGCTGCCCATGCTTCTCGCACCGCGTCCGGCACGTCGCCCGCACACTCCTTTCGACGCTTGGCGACCACGACTGCAGCTGTTCCTACATCCTCACCAGCGAGCAGCAGTGATCTAGACCCACGTGACCGCACCATCGCCGAGCTTCGTCATCTTCTGACGCTTCGCTTTGAGGGAGGTGCGAGTGTGTTGTCATCGTCGAGTGGGTCACAGACTACTTGTTCGTCCGTCTTCGTGACTCGTGATGACACGTGTGGGGGAGCACAGTCCGCATGTGATGATGTTGGGCCTGACTGCACTGACTGGATTCATGAGTCTCACCTTCGTGATGTACGTCGTTCCTTCCCACTGACGGCTCAGCATCCCTCTGATGCCAAGTGTTCCATTGCTCGTTGTACAGTGACGTCCACTAGTCGTGACTCCAGTGGTACTTGGATCATCGATTCCGGTGCCACCCACCACATGACGTGTCGCCGTAGTGACTTTCTGGTACTTGGTCCTGTCACGACTGTCCGTTCTGTCCATACAAGCTCTGGTCAGTCCTTACCGGTCCACGGTGTTGGGGTTGTATGCTTTGATGGTCCGTCTGGCCCCCTGTATCTCTCTGACGTGCTGTTTGTGCCTGATCTTGAGCTCAGTCTGCTGTCTGTGCGTGCCTGCACTCTGATGGGTCTCTCCGTTGAGCATACCGCTGATTCAGCGACAGTGACTGCTCTTGACACCCATAGCATTGTCCTGCGTGCGTCAGTCGTAGATGATCTGTACCGCATTGCTCGGCCCTCCTCCCCTTGCTCTCCTTCCTCCACTGCTCGCATTTTTGTCACTATTGTTCTATCCCCGGAACACCAGCGGTTGCTTCACCGACGTCTGTGTCACATGGGCTCCGACATTGTGTCGAAGCTCATTCAGACACAGCCTGCTCTTGGCCTTGACGTGGCTTCTTTCGAGAAGCCACCCAAGACCGACTGTCTTTTCTGCGCTTAGGGAAAGATGCACCGGTGCACTTATCCTGATTTGCGTTCTAGAGCGCTGAGGCGTGTCGAGTTGGTCCACTCGGACCTGCTCGGTCCTCTCCCGGTCGAGTCCCTATCCGAGAGGGGCCGGTATGTTCTGACGCTGACTGATGACTTCACCCGGATGTGGTGGGTCTACAGTCTGCGTCAGAAGAGCGACGCTGCCCTTGCGGTTCGGCTTTGGCTCGTGATGGCTGAGCGTCAGTCTCGCCACACGCTACATACCTTTCGCTCGGATCTTGGCGGCGAGTTCCTCGGTGAGATGGACTCCTTTGCTGAGCACGGCATTGTTCACCAGGTCTCCGCTCCTGCTACCCCACAGCAGAACGGTGTATCTGAGCGCTGGAACCGCACCATGGAGGATGCGGTCCGCGCCATGCGGTCTGAGTGCGGTCTCTTGGAGTCCTTCGCCTTCAAGGGCTTCGCCTACATGACTTGGGTCTGGAACCGCCTCCCGCATGGTCCGCTTCCGGATCATGTTACACCGTACGAGATCTGGTTTGGCCACCGTGCTAATCTTTGTCTCCCTCGCGTCTGCGGTTCCCTGACCTCTGTGTGGTACACCGAAGACCAGCAGGGTTCCAAGGTCTCCCATCGAGGTCGCTTGTGTGCCTTCATCGGCATCTCCTCGCGGTTGAAGGCCAAGCGCTTTTGGGACCCCACTCGCCGTCGTGTCATTGAGTCCCGTGACGCGCTATTTATATAGTCACTCACATACCGTGATCTGACTTCGATCACAGCCCTCTCTACAGCTCATGTCCCTTCCTGTGAGGGTCCTCGGCAGATGGGGGAGACTTCTCCGCCAGCGACCATTCCTCGTCAGGCTGATGTGTCCGCTCGAGTCTCCTCTCGGTCTCCAGCACTTGATGATCCGGCTATCATTGCCGTTGGTCCAGAGATCCCGCTTGTTCAACCTGTTTCACACCCCACAGGTACCGCTGCTCTCATGCCTCCTCCTGCATCACCACCTGTGTCTACTGGCACCCCTGATCTGGCGTCTGACTTAGTCTAGCCCACTCATGTCCCTACGTCGGCTGACACTCCTGTTTCAGTGTCCGGGCCAGCCTTGCCCGCTGTCACCCCCAGCTCTGTGTCCCCCACACACGCATCTCCTCGCACGGCATCTCCAGCTGCCTCGTCTCAGCCCTCACAAGCTGTGGTCATACTTGTCCCTGTGGTCGTACCTGTTCTTGAGGTGTGCCCCTTGACCTCCGGTTACTCCCGTGAGCCCGGTGGTCGCCTTCAACCACTAGATTTCGGAGCTCAGCGAGTGTCGGGTCCCGAACCCAAGCGTTCCTCTCGCAGCATCGCGAGCGGTGATCCAGGCACAAAGGCCTTAGGCCTGAGTGTCCGCACTAAGCTTTCAGAGGTACACCCAGCGTGCCCCATAGGACATGACCTGGTCACTCGCGAGTTCCATATCGCCTGTGACGTAGCAGCTGATCTCATGGCCGTCAGGCCTGACACTGAGGCGTGTGCACTTGCCACGCAGAGTTCCCCCTCTATGGCACCTGACCCGGGCACATTAAGGGATGCTTTCTCATCGCAGGATGCTGATGCCTGGCAAGCTGCTTGCGAGGATGAGCTTCGCGCTATCCGAGAGCACAAAGTCTACGAGCTGGTCGACCTTCCCCCTGGGAGGAAAGCAACTCAGGTCAAGTGGGTCTTTCGCAAGAAAGTGAAGCCGGATGGCTCACTGGAACGCTACAAGGCCCGCTTGGTCGTCAAGGGGTTCTCTCAGATTGAGGGAGTTGATTACACTGAAACCCTTGCCCCCGTCGGCCGCATGACCTCAGCTCAAGCTCTATTCGATGTAGTGGCTCAGCATCACTGGGAACTACACCAGATGGATGTGAACAACGCGTTCCTCCATCACTCTCTGAATGAGGAGATCTACGTGGCTCAGCCACCACGCTTTGAGGACGGTGACAAGGTCTGGCGCTTGCGCAAGTCCTTGTACGGCCTCAAGCAATCTCCGCGGTCTTGGAACCGGGAGATCACTGGCACCTTGACTCGCGCAGGATACGTACAGAGCGAGGCAGACCCCTCGCTCTTGATCCTACCGACACCCGAGCGGTTCACCGCCATCCTCGTCTATGTTGATGACCTTCTGATCGCGTCTCCATCGCTGGAGGCCGTGAAGGAGGCCAAGGCTGTCCTGCAGACCGCCTACAAAATGAAGGACCTCGGTCATGCATCGGTGTTTCCTGGTATAGAGATCGTGCGAGATCGCAGACATCGGACACTGTTGCTGCATCAGGCCCGATACGCACGAGTCGTGGGGGGGCGCTTTAGCGATCTCCTTGGTGCAGTGCCCACCGCTTCCACACCCCTCACACGTGATGGGCAGGATGCCTGGAAGGTGGATGACCCTACACAGCTAGGGGAGACAGTGGACGTGACCTTGTACCTCCGTCTCATCGGATCTCTAATGTACCTGGTCGGTACCACACGTCCCGACATCGCGTTCGCCGTCAACCTCCTCGCTCAGTTCTCGCAGGCTCCACATGCGAGACCCCTTCACGCGGCTATGCGAGTGGTACGGTACGTGGTCTCCACATCGTATCTCGGACTCTGCTTTCGTCGGCAGTGTTCGGTGGTCCTTGACGGCTATGCTCACAACGACTGGGCTTGGAGCCCTGATGGGCGCAGTTGCACTGGCTAAGTGTTTCTGCTCGGTGGTACCGCTTTGTCCTGGCAAAGCGGGAAGCAGGGCTGCATCGCACGTAGCTCGTCGGAGGCAGAGTATGTGGCTTTGGAAGCAGGGGCTGCTGAGGCAGTTTGGCTGCAGCGCTTGTTTCTTAAGCTTGGGCAGTCAATACCCGCCATTGTGCTGCGTCGCGACAACCAGAGTGCTTTCGCCATTGCGGAGAACTCTGGTGTTTTTCATGCTCGCACAAAGCACATTGCGGTTGAGCATCACTTTGTTCGTGATCTGGTGGAGCGATGCGTGATCTCCATCATGTCGGATGGCACTGACTTCTAGCGTGCTGATTTCTTGACGAAGGCACTTGCCCGCGGAAAGTTCCTGGTGGCCATTTGTTCTATTGGGCTTTGCCCCGTGCGTGACAGTGGTTGTGTAGGATGTGCGTCTGCGTCTCATCTGTCTATGTCACCCACCGTGTGGTTGTACCAGTGCTGCATGCGTATGGACATGCATACCATCGGGTCATGGGGGAGTGTTGTGCTTTGTGCCATTCCTGTACAGTTTGCAATGACCACTCGGCCGTGTCCATACTCGTGCAGATCCCTGAGGCAGGCGGCCCTGGTGACACCGGCGCGACGACAGACGGCGGACTACCCGCTTGGAGCTGACCGACCACTGTTCCAGAGCCCCAGATGCCACCGGGACTCTTTGCTGTGTCTTCTACTGTTGTGCTTTGTGCCGTTCTTGTACAGTTTACTGTGACCACTCGGCCGTGTCCATACTCGTGCAGATCCCTGAGGCAGGCGGCCCTGGTGACACCGGCGCGACGACAGGCGGTGGACTACCCCTCTGGAGCTGGCCGACCACTGTTCCAGAGCCCCAGATGTCACCGGGACTCCTTGCTATGCCTTCTACGTCTTGCAAGCGCCTTTCCGCGGACTGGGCATGAGGCCCATTTGCATGTTTTTGCATTGTATACTCGCTGTCAGTCGGTGGATGCATGCATGTGACCAGTCGTTGTGTGCGTCTTTTGATTCTGCACGTCTAGGTTCAGACGGCGTAGGATTCTGACATGTGTGTGCAGAGTTACGGCCAAAACAGTGATTTTGGGCCAGTTTTAGGACAGCTCTTGGACTGCCGCGTGCGACACCCGCCGTGCGCCGTGGCAGGTATTTATGCCCTGGACCTGTCAGTTGTCATTTCTCTCTGTATATGCTATATTGAAGCATTCACACACTTTGACTTGTGTCTCCTAGCCAAACCCTTGCCGTTATGTGTACGACCTGTGACTGTCGTCACCGTCTGACTAGGCACTGACGCCCGGTCAGCGGCCATGTTGCTAGGAAGCTTCTACGCACTTTCTCTTGGTATCAAAGCAGTGAGACAGTTCTCACTGAGCTGCACAGCAGGGACGCAGCAGAGCAGCACGGTGAGAGTCACCATTGCAGCAGACCTTCTGGGACCTGTTGGAGACGGCCGTTCGCCATCCGCGTACTCCACCCACCACGTGAGATCGCAGCTGCTGAGGCAGCAGCAGCAGCGCGTACCGCCACGCAGAGGTGTGTGGCGGCTGCGGTGCGTGCAGCCGCAATTCCCCCCCCACAGCCACAGTAGCAGAGCAGCAACAGCAGAGGCGGCGGCGGCAGCCGTGCAGTAGCAGCGCAGCAGCAGCGGCCGCCACAGCATCGTGGCAGCAGCGGTGGCAGCAGCAGCGCAACAGCGGCGTCGGCAGCAGCAACGCAGCAGCGGCAGTGGCACAGCAGCAGCAGCGGCAGTCGCGGCGGCAGCAGCAGCGCAGCAGTGGCAGCAGCAGCAGCGCGCGGCGGCGGCAGCCAGCAGCAGCGCGCGGCGGCGGCAGCCAGCAGCAGCTGCAGCGCGCAGCAGCAGCGCCGCACGCAGCAGCAGCTGCCGCGCGCAACAGCAGCAGCAGCAGCGCGCGGCGGCGGCAGCCGTGCAGTAGCAGCGCAGCAGCAGCGGCCGCCACAGCATCGTGGCAGCAGCGGTGGCAGCAGCAGCGCAGCAGTGGCAGCAGCAGCAGCGCGCGGCGGCGGCAGCCAGCAGCAGCGCGCGGCGGCGGCAGCCAGCAGCAGCTGCAGCGCGCAGCAGCAGCGCCGCACGCAGCAGCAGCTGCCGCGCGCAACAGCAGCAGCAGCAGCGCAGCCGCCGCTGCCACCGCTGCGCACGCAGCTACGCATCTGCTGCTACAGCTGACAACACAACTGCAGCAGCAGCTGGGCGGAAGCAGCTGCGCAGCTTCCGTGGAGCTGCCGCGTGCCACCGCGTAGCGGCAGAAACGTGACAAGAAAAAAGAAGAAGAAAAAAGGAGGGGACGAGCTGACGTCAGCATTGTTGGTTGCTGATGTCATCAGGTCGTGCTGACGTCAGCAACCACTTGCTGACGTCAGCATTACACTTGGCCAAATTTTCAACCGAAAAGTCAAAAGTTGCAAGCGTTTCAATTCCCCGAGAAACGTAGACGGTTTTTAAATCTGGCAAACTTGATCTGTCGTCCCATAGTGAGCGGCGACATGAGTTCGCCCGACGACAAGGATAAGGGACCAGGTGATCCCTCCTCCTCTTCCTCAGGGGTATTGAGCCCTCGTTTGCAGGCCATTGAGGACCTGCGCAGCCAGCAGGAGGAGATGCGTCGTCTGCAGCGAGAGCACACTGACGCGATCCGCACGCTGACTGAGCTCCTGCGCTCTCAGTCCACGGCTCCTCCGCAGATTTCTGAGGGAGTTGGCGGCGTTGCGACCTCCATCCAGCACTCGGCTCAGGTGCCCGTGACAGGTGCCCCACCTGCTTCACCCCCTGGTGTGGTCTCCCCACCACCTGAGGACCTTCTTGATGACGAGCCATTCATGCCAGGCTTCGAGGATGACTCCCAGGAGCGGGAGATTTGTCTTCTTCAGGAGCACCTCCGTCAGCTGCAGACCGTTATCCGACCTCCACCCGTGTCCCCGATACGACCGTCACCTGACTTCCCCAGTGATCATCCCCTTCTAGGAGTTTTTCCCGTCACTCGCCCTCCTCAGCCTGCGGCTGCTCTCCCCACGGAGCGGCAGCCAAAGGACTTTGAGGCACCACCTCCACAGTACATCAGCGAGGATGGCTTTGACTGCTGGGAGATCATGTTTCAGGTGTGGGCCACTTCTGAGGGAGTGTGGCCTTACTACCACAGCCCATACCAGTCTACAGATCCAGCACAGGTGCTGACAGCAGCCCGGGCCATGCGAGGGCTTCTCTACGCCATGCCACGCGAGACTGTCGTTGACTTCCGTCCCTTCCTCGGCGAGGCTGGCACAGGCACCGGAGCTGATCCTCGTGGAGGCTGGGATCTGGCGTTGTCCCTACTGGCCGCAGAGACGCACGCCACGCGTGCGTCACACANAGCCAAAGGACTTTGAGGCACCACCTCCACGGTACATCAGCGAGGATGGCTTTGACTGCTGGGAGATCATGTTTCAGGTGTGGGCCACTTCTGAGGGAGTGTGGCCTTACTACCATAGCCCACACCAGTCTACAGATCCAGCACAGGTGCTGACAGCAGCCCGGGCCATGCGAGGGCTTCTCTACGCCATGCCACGCGAGACTGTCGTTGACTTCCGTCCCTTCCTCGGCGAGGCTGGCACAGGCACCGGAGCTGATCCTCGTGGAGGCTGGGATCTGGCGTTGTCCCTGCTGGCCGCAGAGACGCACGCCACGCGTGCGTCACACATTCTTGCTTTTCACTCTCTCAGCCAGGGACCAACGGAGCCCGCAGCATATTACTGGCGACGCGCCATGCGTATCTACACGCGCCTGGGGACCTCAGGGGGCACACAGCTGTGGGCGCTTCGGACGATCATGCTCGGAGTTTGCCTGGAGTACACCGACATATTCACACGCTACAGCGATGCTGCTCTCGAGCCTTTCTCAGCCACCCTGCAGCTGTTCCCGTGGGCCCATCAGATTTTCCTCCAGGTGACGTCGGCCCGCGAGGCAGCAGTAGCACATCAGGAGACCTCTCTCGCTGCTGCAGTCCTCGCCTCACCACCATCTTCCCTCCTACAGTCACCCTCACCTTCCTCCATCACGACCTCATCTTCCTCCTCCTCTTCGACCCCGTCTACACCCACGCCGACGCAGGGTGTTGCAGCAGCTGCCCAGGGGAAGAAGAAGAAAATGAAGCGCGGATCGGGTCAGCAGCAATCGTCATCCAGTGGTAGCAGTGGCCGCTCCGTGCACTGCTACAACTGTGGAGGTGCCCATCGCTACACCAAGTGCCAGCAGCCGCTCGACTGGGAGTGCATCACTCGCGGACTTCAGGCTGCCCATGCTGCTCGCACCGCGTCCGACACGTCGATCGCACACTCCTCTGGACGCGCGGCGACTACGACTGCAGCTGTTCCTGCATCCTCACCGGCGAGCAGCAGTGATCCAGACCCACGTGACCGCACCATCGCCGAGCTTCGTCATCTTCTGGCGCTTCGCTTTGAGGGAGGTGCGAGTGTGTTGTCATCGTCGAGTGGATCACAGACTGCTTGTTCGTCCGTCCTCGTGACTCGTGATGATACGTGTGGGGGAGCACAGTCCGCATGTGATGATGATGGGCCTGACTGCACTGACTGGATTCATGAGTCTCACCTTCGTGATGTACGTCGTTCCTTCCCACTGATGGCTCAGCGTCCCTCTGATGCCGAGTCTTCTATTGCTCGTTGTATAGTGACGTCCACCAGTCGTGACTCCGGTGGCACTTGGATCATTGATTCCGGTGCCACCCACCACATGACGTGTCGTCGTAGTGACTTTGTGGTACTTGGTCCTGTCACGACTGTTCGTTCTGTTCGTACGGGTTCTGGTCAGTCCTTACCGGTTCACGGTGTTGGGGTTGTATGCTTTGATGGTCCGTCTGGCCCCCTGTATCTCTCTGATGTGATGTTTGTGCCTGATCTTGAGCTCAGCTTGCTTTCTGTGTGTGCCTGCACTCTGATGGGTCTCTCCGTTGAGCATACCGCTGATTCAACGATTGTGACTGCTCTTGACACCCGTAGCATTGTCCTGCGTGCTTCAGTCGTAGATGATTTGTATCGCATTGCTCGGCCCTCCTCCCCTTGCTCTCCCTCCTCCTCTGGTCGTGTTTTTGTCACTGGTGTTCTATCCCCAGAACACCAGCGGTTGCTTCACCGACGTCTGTGTCACGTGGGCTCCGACACTGTGTCGAAGCTCATTCGGACACAGCCCGCTCTTGGTCTTGACGTGGCTTCTTTCGAGAAGCCACCCAAGACCGACTGTCTTTTTTGCGCTAAGGGTAAGATGCACTGGTGCACTTACCCTGATTCACGTTCCCGAGCGCTGAGGCCCCTCGAGTTGGTCCACTCGGACCTGCTCGGTCCTCTCCCGGTCGAGTCGCTGTCCGAGAGGGGCCGGTATGTTCTGACGCTGACTGATGACTTCACCCGGATTCGGTGGGTCTACAGTCTGCGTCAGAAGAGCGACGCTGCCCTCGCGGTTCGCCTCTGGCTCGTGATGGCTGAGCTTCAGTCTCGCCACACGCTACATACCTTTCGCTCGGATCGCGGCGGTGAGTTCCTTGACGAGATGGACTCCTTCTTTGCTGAGCACGGCATTTTTCACCAGGTCTCCACTCCTGCTACCCCACAGCAGAACGGTGTATCTGAGCGCTAGAACTGCACCATGGAGGATACGGTCCGCGCCATGTGGTCTGAGTGCGGTCTCCCGGAGTCCTTCGCATTCGAGGGCTTTGCCTACATGACTTGGGTCTCGAACCGCCTCCCGCATGGTCCGCTTCCAGATCATGTTACACCGTACGAGCTCTGGTTTGGCCACCGTGCCGATCTTCGTCTCGCACGCGTCTGGGGATCCCTGGCCTCCGTATGGTACACCGAGGACCAGCAGGGGTCCAAGGTCTCTCCTCGGGGTCGCTTGTGTGCCTTCATCGGCATCTCCCAGCGGTCGAAGGCCTGGCGCTTTTGGGACCCCACTCGTCGTCGTGTCATTGAGTCCCGTGACGCGCTGTTTTTTTAGTCACTCACATACCATGATCTGACTTCGATCACAGCGCTCTCTGCATCTCATGTCCGTTCCTGTGAGGGTCCTCGGCGGATGGGGGAGACCTCTTCGCCAGCGACCATTCCTCGCCAGGCTGATGTGTCCGCTCGAGTCCCCTCTCGATCTCCAGAACTTGATGATCCGGCTATCATTGCCGTTGGTCCAGAGATCCCGCCTGTCCAGCCTGCTTCGCACCCCACAGGTACCGCTGCTCCCACGCCTCCTCCGACATCACCCTCTGTGTCCACTGGCACCCCTGTTCCGGCGTCTCACCCAGCCCAGCCCACTCCTGTCTCTACGTCGGCAGACACTCCTGTCTCAGTGTCCGGGCCAGCCTTGCCCGCTGTTATCCCCAGCTCAGTGTCCCCCACACACGCATCTCTGCGCACGGCATATCCGACTTCCTCGTCTCAGCCCTCACCAGCTGTGGTCGTACCTGTCCCTGTGGTCGTACCTGTTCCTAAGCCTGAGGTGCGCCCCTCGACCTCCGGTTACTCCCGTGAGCCCGGTGGTCGCCTTCGACCACTGGATTCTGGAGCTCAGCGAGCGTCGGGTTCCGGACCCAGACGTTCCTCTCGCAGCATC
>SZWC01001265.1:72308-93255 GCA_023375785.1 Penium margaritaceum | reverse complement strand
GTCCTTGTAGCCCTTGAGCACGACGTTGATGTGGAGCCGCTCGTCTGTGGTGAGGCAGAATGCCTTGTCTAGCTCACCGTTGAAGTCAAACGGCGTGCCGAGCGCGCCAGTGAAGTGCGGGTCGTCCACCACAGAGGTGTTGCCGTTGCACAGGCCGCCCACCCAGCTCGGGTTGTAGATGGGGCTGTACGCGTCTCCGCGGGTCACCTGCTCGCTGTAGCGGCCGCTGTAGGGCGTGCCCCACTGCGCGTTGTCCACCTTCTCGTTGCCGCCCTTGAGGAGGTAGCAGCGCGTGCCCTTCTTGAAGCCCTTGGGGTTGGGGCGGCCCGTGGAGCTCTCGTAGTCGAAGTACTGGTACATCCAGCACCCGTTGGTCACGCGGCAGTCGTCACAGCACGCGCGCAGCGACGTCGCGGTGGAGTACTTGACGACGAAGCCGATCTCGGAGAAGCTCTCGTAGTTGATGGACGGTCCCCCCTTCGTCCTCAGCGCCACCCTTTTCTGCGCCTCGGTGTAGCGCTTGTTATAGATACCCATCCAGAAGCCGAGGCGCGTGTCGAAGGTGCTGGCGGAGTCTTTATTGAAGCGCGGCTTGGAGACAGCCGGAGGATTGGAAAGGCTCCTGCAGAAGTCTCTGCTGCAACCGAAGGGTGGCACCGCGCAGCCCAGCGCAGTGGACAATACGGAAGCCAGAGATAGGCAAGCCACAGCGAAGAAGGTTGCACTCGCCATGACGGCTGCTATGGCTGCGGGTTACAGTGCCGATAACAGTTGATGAATGCGTGGAAACGTGCCTCCACTCGGTTTACGTTCGTCAATAGCAGATTAGGGTCTATAAATCGGGTCACCAGTCAATTCGACCGCAGGAAGCGGATTCGTCCAGTCCACTATGGGGCCACGGTCGAAGCCGAACCGCAGCTCGTGTGCATGCTCGCACGCTGCGACTCGAGTCGATATCCCCGTGCTCACGTCGGAAGCGATGCTCAGACGTCAACCAGCAGCTGATCCGCCATGGCGTGAATCTGAACTACAAAATGTACTCGAGGGTGACTGCGGAGGTGCCGCCCTCAGCGCTTCGGAGAATAGACAAGCCGCAGGTGAGAAATTCGAAAGAGACCGAAAGGCATGCCATCCACAAACGTATGGGCGTGAGGAACAGTGGACGAGGTGGACGGCCAACTGGATCCTTCCCGGTTCAACGGCAAAACGACAAAGCGGCATGGTCCATACACTCGGAAGGAAACGGTGGCGCAGGCATTTGAGATTTTGTCCTTTCTTCCTTCTAACATGGTCGGCTATTCCAGCAGGTTTTATCCAGAGCAGGCAGAACATGAAATGGAATTTGTGCTCGCTCGTTACGGATGAACCGACCGTACCATCTGTTTTGGGGCTCATTTGTTAGAGGCAATGGCATGCCAACCGATCGAACGAGCCACGTGGCTCCAGCGGGGTAAACAGGGACTGTGGGCGGTGAGACGGGATGGCTTGAGGGTCAGAGACCCTCAAGCACCGCTGTTTTTGCTTAGTCGGCCAACGATTCTGTCAGATCCGTTACATTGGTATCAGAGCTCCAGGGCTCGAATCTCAAGTTGGGATTACTGGAGATGCAAACGCGGCTCACTCCTAGGGGGGAGTGTAGCGTAGCAGTGCGATGCCGACCGATCAAAGGAGCCACGTGGCTCGAGCGGGGTCACCTAGGATTGTGGGCGGTGAGACGGGATGGCTTGAGGGTCGAAGACCCTTAAGCACCGCGGTTTTGGCCTAGTCGGCCAAAGATTTCGTCGAATCCTTTACACCAGTCCCCACAATGTTCCCACATTACAATTAAGCACTACTGTGTAACAAAAGAATAATTTTAATTTTTGGGTGGTGCATGTCGAACAGAGCGTAAGTGGTGAACAAGTATGATTTGTGAGGCACAACATGGTTTGATCATTTGGGACACTTCCAAACTTCTGAATGAATAGTAAGCATACTTCGATTACAAGTGTCGAAATGAACGAACACATACATACAAATTTTGAGTTTAAAAGGAGGCATATTCCGAATCATTGGTTCGATCGTCGAGCGACGCGTGCGAAGTTGAGTCGTAAGTGGTCAGATCGAGAAGCTCCGCCGGAGAATCGGGGGGCTTCGAAGATCAAAAATGAAGATGCGAAATGCTTCTTTAAAAATCTCAATAAATACTGATGCATCGATAATTCAACCGAATGGTCGTGATAATTCTGTCAATGATTCTCAAAACTGGTCGTACTTGTCATAACGTGCAAGAAGGATCGCCAGATGGTGAGGCCAGTTGGCCAAATTACCCTCGACCGTCGAAGCGAAAAAATGAGGTCTCAAAGCACGGTGGGCTATTTGTGTAATGGAAAAATACCAACTTCGGAGGTCAACGGGCTCATATACGGCTCGTACATAACACTCCCATCCCCCCCCACCCTTTTAGCCGCGACGCCCTGGCGCGCATACAGATGTAGCCCGGTAACAAAAACAACATCCATCAATCAGATGATCAACGTCGCAGAGATTTTCATCGGATTCTGAGCTGTTATGCGTGCCGTCTTTGCCGTGCCTCTTGACAAGATATTATGAATTTTTGCCACGTCGTTGATGGCTGACGATGTCCTTAATGATGAACTTTGTGTCCTCGTCACCTTGTCCACGAGGAGGGGGAGGTACATCCTTGCCAGGGAAGTTTGCCCCAAGGTCTTTGTAGTGCTTGAGTCTGCTAATGTGGAACACCGGGTGAACTTGCAAAGTGTCAGGATGTTTGAGTCACGCAACCACGGGGGTTTGCAAGCGCTCGATCTCAAACAGCCCCAACCACCGGGTTCGAGTTTCAAACAGTCGGCTCCGTGGAGGTGTATGTTTGCCAAACTCAGGAGAACCCTGCCGCCGACGGTGAACACGTTGTCGCTAGGATGTCGATCGCCTGCTCGTTTCATCGCCGCTTGTGTCTTCACGAGCGTCTGTGGTATTTCTTCTCAGATGCTAGAGAGGTCGCGATATTGTATGTTGATCATGTGAATGTTGCTCTGGCTATGAAGTCCGAAGGTGTGGGTGGCCATCCACCACTTTGAACGGAGCTTTACCCATTGCGATGGACGTTGCCAAGTTGTATTCAACTTCGGCATATGGGACTTTGGCTGTCAAATCCGTCCCGTATAGTTCGCATAATGTTCGGAGAAGTTATTCAAGTAACTGATTTGTCCACTTGGTTTGATCGTCGATTTAAGGGTGGAACATCATTGAAAGTTGGATCCTACTGTTGTAGCGATTCATCAGTTCGAGCCAAAAACCGCTGGTAAATCGACCGTCTCTGTCACTTGTGATGGTTCTTGGCATGCAATGTAGCCGTACGATTTTGTTTACAAAAAACCATGTTGTTCCTTCGGTGGTGACGGTGGTTGTCATTGGAATAAAGGGGGACATTTTGGGAAACTTGTTGAAAATCATGAGGATTGCGTCGTAACCCTCCGTTGTGACTAGCAATCTAGTGACAAAGTCGATGGAGATGTTGGTCCACAGTTCTGTCGGAGCGAGGAGCGGCTGGAGAAGTCTGGTTGGTCGTGTGCGACGAAATTTTTGTCTATGACACGTGTCACATGAGTTGAAGAAATTGGCCACATCACTTTCCATATTGTCCCACCAGTGGTGCTTTGCCAACTTCTTCAGCGTCTTGTGCTCTCCAAAATGTCCACTTGGACCGGTGTCGTGGCACTCCATCAGCACCATGCGACGGAGTTCTTCGTTTGGAGGTATGACCACGTGGCGAGTGAATCATCTTTGCCAATAAGGTGCGTCATTCTAGATCTTGGACTTGCCTTATCCGCCATGCTGGTAATAGCCACGTGTGAATAACTTCTCAAGATACGGATCTCGATGAAGTTGAAGTGTCGCTACCTCAGCCATCGGATTTGGTTGGCGACTAAGCGCTTCTACTGAGTTGGTCTTGCCCGGCCAGTACTCAATATTGTAGTGCAACCCGGATTCGAGGAACTCCATCCATCGGATTTGACGAAAACTGAGGTTCGGCTGCATCTTCAAGTATTTTAATGCATGATGGTCGGTCCGTACAATACAACATCGGCATTCAAAACAGCACCACCACGTCTTAAATCCATGTACGACCGCCAGCATCTCCTTTTTGTGTACAGCGTAGTTGAGTTCCAGTGCACACAACTTTCATGACATGTACATGGCTGGTTGTTCTCCACTGCCGTGATCCTGCAGGAGAACCATGCTAATGGTTTCATTGGAGGCATCCATATCCATGATGTAGTCGATCGTTGGATCGGCTAATCGTAGGGCCGGCGTCGAGGTCAAAGCGTTCCAGAAAGTGGTGAAAGCTTATGTTTAAGCTTCTTGTTTTTGCTATCTCTCCACCGCCACTCGTTTCCTTTTCAAGTGAGATCGGAGAGAGGCGCTGACACTCGGGCGTAATGTGGTACGAAACACATATAGAAGTTACAGAAGCCAAGGAAAACTTGAACATCTCGGACGTTAGTTGGCGTCGGCCAATTAGTGAGTGCTGCCCCTTTTTTGGATCCATGGTGATCCGTCCACTGTTGGTGACGTGATCCTAAAACTTGATCGACTGGCGTTCAAATTCGTACTTCAAGAGTTTTCCAAGGAATTTCTATTTTCATAAAGCTTCGAGAACCTTTCAGAAATGTCCATCGTGTTCCTCAGGGGTGCGGTTGTATATCAAGACTTCGTCAAGATATAGAATGGTGAAATCGTCGAGGTATGGGCGTAAAGTATTGTTCATAATTGCCATGAATGGCGTTGGGCCATTCATGAGTCCAAACGGCATGCCTGCGAACTCAAAATGCTTGTAGTGAGTTCAAAATGTCGTCTTCTCGATGTTGGCATCTGCCACGCCGCTCTGATGATAACCACTGCATAGGCTGATTTTGGTGAACATTTGGGCTGCTCGGAGTTTTTCAAGATTTTCGTCGGCTCGGGGAAGAGGGTAGCGGTTGTCGATAGTAGTATCGTTCAACGCCCAGTAGTCCACGTACATTTACATCTTACCAATTATACTTTTCACGAACAATGCTTGTGCGACGTATGGTGACGTGGATGGCCGGATGAGCCTTCCTGATGGGTCAGCTGCCCTGCTTGAGCTCGATGTGATGGTCGATCTCTCACTCGGGTGGTCAGGTTCTTGGGAGTTCATCAGGGAAGATGTCAGCAAACTCTCAAACAAGAGGTGTGAACTCCTCAGGAGCCATCGGGAACTTTTTTAATGTCGATGAAGCCGATGTGGCTGATGAGGTTGATGAGGCCAATGAGTCAGCTACTGCCACTGCTACTTCCTCCATTGGCTTGAGATGTATGAGCCGCGGAAGAGCCCATCATTGCATACAGTGCTTGGCCACATTGAGTGGTATTGGCTACACAGGTTGTCGCTACTCGGACATTGCGGTTTCCTCTGCGGCTTCCACTTTTGCTACACTCGTTAATGTCTTCCACCCCACACGGAGAAGTTGTTGTTTGGTACCATTGACTTCCACGTAGGCATTGCCACTATTCCAGTCGACTTGCGGATTGTGCTGGTACAAGAAGTCGTGTTCAATAATGATTTCCTTATCACTCTTTGGACATGACCTATAATTTTTCACATCCCACACGTCTCCCCCTTGAAGCCGTAGTGGTTCTCAGAGTCTCCATAACTGCAATCTTCTGTCAACGGTTTCCTTCAAACACCCCTGGTTTGGTCTACAAACCCAGCTATCGTGCCACCAAATAGAAAGATCCAGCTTGTGCAGCTCTTACCGTCCAGACTGCCGGCCCAGTCACTGTCGGTGTAGCCCATCGCGATAACAGACGACTGTCGGCGGAACATGAGACCGCGCCATGGAGTATAGATGACATAGCGCAGTTGTCAAATTGCAGCCTCGAAGTGGAGGTGATTTGGCTCCTGAGAGGACTGAGCCAGGACGTTGACAGTAAACGCAATGTCTGGACTCATCGTCGTCCCCAGGAACATCAGTGACCCGATGACGTGCAAAAACGTGGTCCCGGGACTGTAAACGGGAAAGTGGAATGATGCCACGGTAAAAAAACCCCCAAGCACAATGGTTTTGGCCTAGTCGACCAAGGGTTTTGTTTGATCCCTTAGCACCGTTAGAGTGGTCATTGATGTATACGATAAACTAAATACCAAGCACAATGATTTCTATGCAACTTGGCAAACACTCTCTAAGACCTGTTATTGGACTGGATGCTTCCACATGGCCTTATTGCAGAAGAGTATATTTTATGAAGATTTGGCAAGGATCTAGAATCTGGATCATCTGAATTGGGCCTTTTTAATGGACATCTAGCCCTTCCCAACATTCCAAAGGCATGACAATACTAGGATTAGGAACCGTCTATTCCACTGATGGGATCACATGGTGTGATTTGAAGTGTTTAACCCAAAAACCATTGTTATGATACCCAAGAGGTGTACCTTAATCCACCAAATCATGGCTTGTGACCATAATACATCTGTTTGGTGGACATAATGTTGCAAACACTTTGCGTGTGGACGATATCCACATAAGTTTATGTTTGTGTCAGAGATATCAGATAACCTGTACAAAAGCCGACCTACTTGTGTGAAGGGATGTTAGTGCCAGAATATGATATGTATTCCAAATCAGATGGAGGAATGATGGTTGACCAAAGATTCACATAGGTCAAAACATCACCTTGTTTTTTATAACATGCATCAACGACACATGCAGTTGCCAGATGTTCGATGCCATATCTTTCAAATACGAGCATAATCTTTGAAACAGAATGGGTGTGATCAACACCATGTGTTAGTTCATTGGTACATTGGAAACCGAAGATAAGGCAAGCATGCAAGTCGCATGGACTTTGTGTAGTTTGGTTGAGTTCAGCCAACCAACTCACAGGTGCTGGGAATGGTCTGATTGACGTATGCGTGGCCATGAACATGCAGTTGAAAGGCAGAAGGACTACTTTCTAATCTTGTTTTTCATGTACCAACAATGTTGGAAGGCGATGCCACTTTGGCAGAAACTCCTAGGAAGCGAGCATGTCTTGAAGTCACATGAAAGTGTTGTGTGGACCAATACATTCTTTACCCTGACGCAAGGTTAACTTGTCACACAGTATCTCCTTGCACAAGGAGGAAGAAGCATCACCACAACAGCCAGCTGACTATGTGCTACAAAACATGTGGGAAAATCATGTTTTTCTACCCTTGTCCAAGCCAAAAGGAATTTATTGATGATGTACGTTCCAAATAGCATTGGCTATTCTTGTGGTACAGATACATGTTGGATTCTGATGAAGAAATACCAACCCAATCAATAAATCTTATGTTGTGTTGCCTCTTCTTGGCAATGGTTGAGAGCTCAGGTATTCAACACAAGATGTTTTACACAAATGGCCAAAGACCACAGGACCCATACAACAGTGATTTATTCTATGTGACGGTGATGCAAGCATCTTGCAAATGTCAAAAGTTCACAGAATTGCTCTTATGCATGAGGTTCTCTTTGCATGATCTTCACAAGTACGCAACAATGAACTCTCCTTGTGCAAGGATGAACCGGGATGGTTTGAAGCAAGTGGGTGGAATGTAGCGTATAGACCAAACCTCTGGTTAAGAGTGGTGGAGTGAGAGGGCAGGATTGGCCCTCCTGGCCATCTCCCCACTTTAACGAGGTGGTGGCCGGCAGCCACCCCTTGCCAAAGTGAGGGGTGGCCGGTGGCCAGTCACTCACTAGTAATTGACCAGCTGGCGACCGACCGGCTGGATGCCGACAGCCAGTCATGTGAACAGCCGGCCACCCGCCTGCCAGCCACTAGTCGCCGATGGAGCTGGTGGCTCGATCTGTAGTTGAGAGGCTGCAAGGGCCTCGAGGGTGTGGCCAGTGCCCTCTCACCCTTGTCATCGCTTGTCCCTCTGCATCAAGAGGATGGAGGAGGACAAGTGGAGAAGAGGAGGGAGAGAATAAGAGAAGTAAAAGTTAATGATGGCACAAAATTGTGAAACATGTCTCGTGCACGATGAATTTGTGCCGTTTATTCACACAAATTAGTCAAAGATTGACTAGCTCAGAATTCGGTTTGGCATGAAAAAAATCATATAGATGCGTAACTTTGTGATACTACTCCCTTGTTTGGGACCCAAAGCAAGAGAATGCGGTAAAAATGAGGAAGGCCCTCTGGAGACTTGAATAATTTGAGTCTCCCTACACCTGGTCGTCAATGAAAATTGCTGGAGAAGTGATCTAGAGGGAAACAATCTCTAGCAAGATATGGAAATAGATTTGCAAACTTGAACAATGACTAGGTGCAAGAGTTGGAGTCTTGTAGCCACTGCATTGGCAGCCAGAGCCGATGCAACCTATGCGACTAAGTCCTCAACAACTTTGACGTCCTTGCAATTGAATACTAATGATGGCAGTACCAAGGAACACCAGCATGACGAGGGGCAACTGTTCCACGGGGCATGGTAAAAAGTGTTAGAATGCTCTTTTCAAGCCTTTCCACATTTATTTAGTCCAAGTTTTCTAGGTCCATCCCTGGATCCTGCCATTTTTTTATTGGGCAAGTGGGATAACCATTCTTTCCCTCCTTCCTACCAAACGGCTCCTCCCAAGCCTCCTGCAATGTCTTATTGATGTGCCAATTTTAAGAAGAATTACTATGGGGATGAAGACCCAAGTCCTGGGGTCAGCTCAATAAAAGTGGTGGCACCATGCGTGGAAGGTTGAGCGCAGGACTCCACGCTTGGTGCTATGAGGAAGACTCCTTCAACATGCACAAGGGAAGCCAAGAGATGTCAAGAAAAGCTAAGAGAAGTGAAGAGGCAAAGGAAGAACAAAAGATAAAGAGAGGACAAGTGTGGAAAGAATCTGCAGGCTGGTCATGTTCTCCTCCCCTCCTCCTCGTTTGTTCAGTGGTGCTCAACCGTCTGGCTCATTGAAACTTTTATTTGTTCCTTTTTTCCTAGCACTCATAGTTACCTTGTTATGTAATTCAAAGCTTTTCTTGACTAGCTTCAAACCATGTAATTGTGCCGATCATGACAGTCTAGGATAGAAAAAGAGTGTTCCTTGTAGTTGTGCCACCTGCGGCGGCTAAGGAAAGTTGGGGATTTTTCTCATCTGGCCTCACCAATTGTGAGAGTAAAAACAAAATGAGAGGCAAATCCTCTTGAGGCTCAAGGTCAGTGGTTCTCACTTGACCTTTCTCACTTGACCTTCCCCAACGAACAAGGGTAGTGTGGTAATGGCCTTGCCAAATGTCATAAGATGACTCCACATCTTGGAAGCCACCACCGTGAGCACGGTCGCAAAATTAGTAGGTGTTTTATGACCGTTGTGTAAAAAATGACGTAGGCACCAGATCCTTGCACACCTTTGCAATAGCCACCTTCAAAGATATTCCACTACAATGGTCTTGTAAATAGAATTTGTATGAAAACTGTGTGGATTATTGGTTTGAAGACTCTCAGAACCTAGAAAAGCACGTATTAGTGGGAGCCACAGAAATCTGCTGGAATACATGGAAATTTGATGCCACACACTAGATATTCACCAGGGAAGATGATCTGTTACTTCTATGACCTTGTGGCAGGACACGCGGGACATTAAAAGATGGAACAAGCACTCTCAAACCACCCTTGTTGGCCAGGGTAGATTGTTGATGTCCGGTAGTTTTGCATGAATTACGTTGATGTGATTGGAACTAAGCTAGTAAGAAAAAGCGTACTAAACTCCTCCAACAACTTCCTATTCTAGGGAGTCTGTTGGAGTCTATCAGTATGCACTTAACAGCTGGTTTTACGGACACAATTTGCGGTCATGATGAAATCATGGTGGTTTTGGACACAGTTCATTTCCACAATCATAGATATCAACATAGGTGAGACTGCTTGTCTTTTCTTTAAGGATACCGCAAAGTACCATGAATTGTCACTGTGTATTATCTCGGACTAGGGTACAGAGTTTGCTAGCATGCTCTGGCAGAAGATGAACAAGTACTTTGGAAGTGAGTGTGGCATGTCAATGGCATTCCACCACTAACATAGTAGGAAAATATAGTGCATGAAACACACTCGAGAGCAGATGCTCTGCACATGCATTAACTTTGCCATGAATGATTGGGACAAGTTTATAGTACCAGTAGTGATTGCATACAAAAACTATGTAAAAAAGTCCATGGATTTCACAATGTTATTGTTGAAAAGTAGTGGATATCCAGCGGTGCCCTCTTCATTGGTGAAGAGTGGCAGAAGAAAGAGACAAATTCCTTCTAATTGAGTCTCTACAGAGCATATAAAATCTTTGTTACAGGATGCAAAGGGCACTTTTCACATCCCTTGGCATTGACTAAAGGCATATGTCCACAAATACCACTGTGAGGTCACGTTTGAAATTGGCGACAAGGTTTTACTCAACACCAAAGACATTCAGGTGAAGTCTCTTAGAGCACAAAAGCGTCTTTCGGAGATGATGGGGAATTTTCCAGCCATCGCACGTAGTGTGCCGGTGGTAAACCAGTTTTTGCTTCTGCGGAGAATGATGATTATGTATGTTTTTCTTTTGAGTCTGCTAGCTCCATACACATTAAACGGAATAGTTGAGCCGTCACAGGTAATCCTTGTTGCATGTGGCCAATGTAAAGTTCTTCACCTAATCCAATACCGAAAGTGTGCACACCGGTTTCAAGTTGTTATGGAGTACCTCATTTATTGGGCTGGTATAATTCATGGGAGTCAAAATCATGTCTTCCCCCTGGCATGGTTCATGGGTATTGGATTGAGCTGGCGGCTCGCACAAATAGGTGCATTGTAAATGGCACCACTTCTACGCAGAAATCGTGAAAAACTTCCCCACAAGCCAACATTCATGGACAGGTACCATTGGAGGTTGGAGACACCCAACATGGTTGTCGCATGGACGCTACATCATGAAGGAGAGGGGTCACTAGCTGTGATGACCTAGACACTGCAGCTGGGGTCAAGACGATGATGCACATGTTCATGTCTTTGTTGGTTATTGAAAATTATTGAATCTATTTCATAATGTTGTTGCTCCTCTATCACACAAGCCTTCTTGTTGTCCATGACTTGGGACAATACATACTGAGTGGAGAGGAACGTATCAAGAAGGCGGGTGAGGCCCCTCCCCCCACCTTGCAAAGCAAGGGGGTGGCCGGCAGCCACCCATTGTCAAAGTGAGGCTTGGCTGGTGGCCAACCACTTGCTAGCTGCCTGCCAGCTATCACAGGGCCGGCTGGTTGGCCGGCAGCCGATCAGGTGTCCGGCCAGCCACCTGCCGGCCAACCACCAACCGCTAATCGATTTGGTCGTTTGATCGGCAGTCAAGAGGCCGCAAGCGCCTTGAGGGCGGGCCAATGGCGTCCCGTCATCATCCTTGCTTTTCCCTCCTTGCTGATAGTCTGAGCAAGGAAGAGGGGAGAGCAAGAGTGAGCGAGCACAAGAGAAAAACATATGATGGTGCAAAGATGCCATACGTGTCTCGCACACGACAAAGTGGGGAAGTGGGTGCAGAAAAGTTCACATGACAGTGAATGAATTATATGTATTTTTTTTTTGCAAATTGCTTTAGTGTCAAGAATTCTGGTCATACGATCTAAAACCTCAGTACATTTGATTTTCTGTAACTGCTCAGAGTTATTGGTTTTGCTAGGTCTTGGTTCTTTTCCCATAAAATTGCTGGTAACTTATGTCGGATCATTTGTAATTTTGTTTTATTCATTGCAATTATGCAGGATATAAAAAGTGAAGAGATTCATGAGATTGTGCACCGTCGTGTCACAAAAACCAGTCAAAGATTGACTAGCTCATAACTTAAGTTTATGCATGGAAAACTTGTACATAACTACAAGTTTGGGATACTATTCCCTTGGTTATGATCCATAAGGGCATAATGTGAAAATAAAGGAGGGCCTTTAGATGCTCAATTAGTTTGAGTCTCCCTACGACTGGTCATCAGTCAAGATTGCCACATTAGTGACACGTATGTGAATATTCCTCCAACAAGCTCTAGATGCCTCTTTGCAAGCTCTGACAATGACTAAGTCAGGAGCTAGAGTCTTGCACATGATCTGTAAGAATTCATTAGGAATTTGGGGGATTCGAAGCCTATTTTCAAGGAGCCAAAGTCTGGATGAATGTATATGGACTAAAACATAGCTTGAATATAGGGGAAATAATGTCTCTTGGCTGGATTTTAGGCAAGAGGAGTGCCGCAACATAAAATCCATTGTGGTACTCCTCCTCCACTTCCAAAAGGTCGGTAGGCTCCTAATTTTGCATGGAATAGTTAGAGGATAAGTACACACGTAGGTTCTATGTTTTACTTGTCCCCTGTGACGATCCCATCCATCTTTGGCGCAATGTGCTACAACCAAAATGGCTGAGACGACCTTTCTTGCTTCCCCCTTTAACTTACTTTCGGTTGTGAAGTTACTCACAAAACTGCCAGTAGCCATGACATCCCGCATCCAGTGAAAACATCCGTCGGATCAATCTGTAGTCATCCAATGAATGTTTTCCCTGATAACCATTAGTGCAAGTTGTTTTTTGGAGACTTGGCCAAATTCTGAGGAATGTGACGTGAAAGATCACTTGCTACTCAAGGGCTCCGTCAAAACTTTGGATCCAGGTTTGCAGACAGGTTTCAAACCATGTCAAACTCTGCTACCAAAATGAACATAAACGTAATTGAAGCTCGTCAAAACAGTGCAAGGAACCCTTCCACTATGTGCAATGTAATGTTTGCCTCCTGAAGCGTATTTTGAATGTGGAGAAAGGTGCCACAAATAGCAAGCACAATTCATTGGGCATTCTAATGGTGGGTGTGACTTACGCTTTGACAAGTGTAACTTGGAGTATCCTTGGCTGAATATGGTTTGATACATTTAAAAGCACTTGAGCAGCAACATTCCTTGTCTGACCATGTCCATGTCTAAAGAATAATTCAGGATTTCTCTTTACCTACCATAGAAGTGACATTCTCAAATCCTATAATCACAAATCATGAGGTGCATGGGAAGCTCATGCTTAATCTCATGACTTACCCAAAAGGAAGGTGTGCACAACATATGATAGTTAGGAACATTAGATACAATCCATGGTACTACCTAGTCATCCAACTTGATTTCATGGCTCTAACGTTTACATATAGAAACCATTTTTCACGTTTTCTAATAAATGGCCACCTAGCTTCACCTAATACCCTCCACTCTGGAGTCGGACAAGGTTTTCCTCTCGTCCTTGTCCACTTCATATGTGCCAAGGAACCAAGCTAAGTGTGCATGATTCCCCATCACAAAGCAGTATTGACCATTTCCTTCAATTGCCGTTGTTTCTTAGTATACACCGAAGACCGTTCAGAGTTCATTTTCTCCTTTCACTTATTTCATCAAAACAAGAATCTTAAAAAAACATACCTACATAAAACGAATGACACTTGACTCAATGTGAGCCCAACTACAACGTCAATCTTGTCTGTTGGACGCCACACCCGGGTTCCCACTAGACCATCATATGCTGTAAAGAAAAACCTCATTCAGATTCTCGGCATCCAAGTGCAAGCAGAGCCAAGAAAGCGGTATACATGGGATTACTGAGTACGTGTAGCGGGAGGGCGATTTCGGCCCTTCCACCTCACAGCACCGAGGAGGTGGTTTGCAACCACCTCTCCCTAATGCCAAGACTGGTCTGTATACAGCCACGCGCTGGCTACCGGCCGGCTGGCTGCTGGCCGGCGGCCGGTCAAATGACCGGCCGGCCACCAACCTGCAAGCCACGAGCCACCGATCAAGCTGGTGGCTCATTCGGTGACCAAGAGGCCTTGAGGGCCTCAAGGGCGAGGCTTGTGGCCTCGTGCCCTCGTCCTCACTCGCCCTTTTTGCCAACGAGAGTGAGCAAGGATGAGGGTTAGGAGAGAGCAAGAGTGATGCCAAAAAAGTAAAATGTCGGCATGAAATTGCCGATCGTGCCTCGCACGCGATGATTTTGCACCGAATCATAGAGAAAACTCGAGTTCGTTTAGGTCAAACTACGAGTTTCAAAAGGAGACACAACTTGTGTGAACTTACAAGTCTGGGGTAATACCCCCCTCATTTTGGACCATGAACGGGGGGCAAGGTAAAAGTAGAAATGAGCCTCCAGAGAACTGAAATATTTGAGTCTCCCTACATGGGCCGTTGATGACGATTGCCCCCAAAGTGACACGGAGGGGAAAACTCCTTGAGCGTACTCTAGAGGCCATTTTGCAAACTCCTACGGTGACCTAAGTGTAGGAGCTGGAGACTCGACCCGTTACAATATGGTAAAAGAAGAAAAATCAAACTTGAGAAACTTTCAAAGCCCCTTTAGTATGAAGATCATTGTCATACTTTTGTTGGAAACACCTATGCCGTTTCCCCCCTTTCCCTACATCGTCTACTCATCAAAGAAGCCTCACCGTCTCCCTCACTCAATTCCTCTCATCAGACAAGGTTCATATGGACCATTCAGATATTGTTCATCTTTGTGCCAAAAAAACAATAGCATGCTCCAAATGAAACAAAGCATGCACATAAGGTGGACATCACACCTCAAACACGCTCAAACCACAAATTTGTTGTACAACTATGTGACTCTTGCCTACGAAAATTGGAAACGGACTCTGGTTAGTACACAATACCTCCCTAAAAGAGGGCATTTTTTCCTTCACAACCTCCACTACTTACACAACCTCCTCTGTTTACACATTAGGAACCATTTGTGATAATACTTCTCAAATGACCTTGCCATATGCTCCAACAACTCAACGTCGCGATGGAGGCTCTTTACAATGCAAGTGCATGAGAGGCGGTGCTTGTCAAGAGAAACACCCAACTCTCGAACGAACCCAAGATTCATCTGGCCCCACCTGAACCGTTCGATCTTACAAATACCAATGGACCAATGGTTTGGATGTGGCTGACGAGCTTGGAGGTGTACTTCACCACTGCTGGGGCAAACGATGATCGGAAGAAAATTGACCTCGCGGTCACGCTTTTGTGTGGCACGGCATCAAGTTGGTGGTCCGACCTAAAGGCCATCCAATTGCAACAGAATATCGGCGGGGCCTCATCAAAAGCCAATGGTGCCCATCTCATATCGCCAACCGCTTGTGTTATGCCATTGGAGTAGATCAACCTACAATGGCAAGATGTGCAGATGCCACCAACTCACTAGAGCAATTTTTTTTGCACAATGCTCGCACGTTTTGGACGGTTGAACGAGACGTCTGACGCTCGGTAGAAGCTTCACATCTACGTTTATATTCCAACGTGGCAAAGAACACACGAAGATTCCGAGAGATCATCACTGGAGTAGACATCGTCCCCGGTGAACTCTGTTTTCACTACAATAACGGCCTCAAACGGTACATTCAGCCAATGATTGTCATCTTCGGCATCTAGAACAACTTACCACGAATGATCACAACCGTTGAAAGGATCGACAATACCGAAGACAGTGCTCGGATCCAGAAATCCTACAACTTGCAACCTCCCAACCACATTTATTGTGGAATTTAAAAAAGCCAGTCGGGGGACTCCTAGACTCCAATGGAATTGGATTTCATCGACCAAAGAGACACATGCACCTGCTACAACTACGGATAATTCGGGCATATCACTCAGAACTGCCAAAGCAAGCAGCAAGCCAGAAAGGGGAGGAAGTCGAAGAAAAATAAGTCAAGAATAGGCAAGGGGCAGTGGTAAAAGGCGTAACTCTTGTCTGTGAGTAGCAATATCCACCGAGCGATTGCCCATTTGAACAACTCACGACGTTGCACAGGGTTTTTCAGATTGTTAGGTTCGACAAGGGGTACAAGGACGACCAATCGGCAATGTTACTGAAAGTGCAACCCCTGAGTCGTAGAACGGTATTGGCACTATTGGATGGAGGGTCTGGCCCTGCTTGAGCCACGTGGCTTTTCCAAATATTCTGTTTGGCAATTGGTTGAATTCTTGGAATATCCATGTAGCAGATTGGACGGAATCCTTGGCCGACTAGGCCAAAACCGCGGTGCTTGAGAGTCTCCGTTCCTCACGCCATCCCGTCCAACCGCCCACGGTCCCAAGTGACCCCGCTTGAGCCACGTGGCTCCTTCGACCGGTCGACGTGGCACTGCCATGCTACACTCCCCCCCCACTAGGAGTGAGAGCCGCCTTGGCATCTGCAGCAATCCCAACATGGGATTTGAGCCCTGGAGCTCTGATACCAATGTAGCAGATTGGACGGAATCCTTGGCCGACTAGGCCAAAACTGCGGTGCTTGAGGGTCTTCGACCCTCAAGCCATCCCGTCCAACCGCCCACAGTCCTAGGTGACCATGCTCGAGCCACGTGGCTCCTTCAACCGGTTGGCGTGGCACTGCCATGCTACAATCCATATGCCCATTTTTTTTTACAAGGATTCCACCATCATAGGAGAGACCTGACAAACATATGCCAAAGGATGCCACAATAGTGACATCCCAAAAAACTTCATACTTGCTTTAGGAAATCTACCTAATTGACGTGAAAGGTGGTTTAAATGTTTTTTTGACAACTTTTTTTGGTCTTTTTCCTCATTTAGAATGACTTTTTTTGGGTTTTTCCCATAATTCTAGTTTGTGTTCATACTGGTATCTTTACACTTTGCTTCATCGGTAGTGTTTGAAACCTGTGAGAAGCATTTATGTGCTTGCAAACCGCTTCGCACAAGGTGTAGTGTACGGCCACGAGCACGCACACCGCACTAGACGCTCGTTGTGATGTATTGAAAATTCAAACTTTGAACGATGAACTACGAGAGAAGCATGAACATGCAGATTTGAGACCACAACCTTGACTGATTTTGTCATTGTGTCAAATTCCCAGCCATTGTTTTGTCTTTTTCCCAAACACGCATACCCCCACCACACTTTGTCTTCGTATTTTTTTCATTTTTGTCTCCGCCTTTCACGTACTTGTACGGTAAGCTGATTGAGCCCTTTCCAACAAGGGCACTGAATTGGTGAAGCATGATGTTCCTGGTCATTGGGACACAGGTTGACTATAACATAGTCTGACATGTTCATGCATGAAAAGTCACAAAAAATGAAACCTCGAAACGTCTTACCATGACACTTGGAGGTGCCTGATGATTTCATCAGGCACCTCCATCCATGATCTCTGCTGAATACTGTTTTGGTTCCTATTAGAATCAATTCTAAAAAGTCTTTGTAACTTGTGAGGGCACTGACATTGCCAACCCATGCTGTCGGCATGATTGGAATTAATGAATTTGGATGGGCACATTACACATCCCACATTTCGTGTGCTGTTATCATCCGATGTCGTGGGCTTCTCCAAGTCACCATTAAATGCTGGTTATGAAGGTAAAGTTCCTTGAGAACCTCCCTAAGGAGCCAAATTAACCCAACACTTAGGTACCTCCCATTGGTATGCTCTGCCCATGAAGAAGATGACTTGTTACATGGTCTGTCGGACCATCCTCATGGAGATGCTAACGCACAGTTCACATGTAGCTACTGACTTAGAATTCATGTTCATTGTCGTGAACATCTCACATGGCCTTGACCATATCAAGGCCATGTCATAGGCCGTGTAGGTTACATTTATTTCTAATCACCCCAAATCCACACACTTGATGATGTGTGCACAACACATAAACATATGGTGAGGATACTTATAGGAAAATGGCATAGACAATTGTTAATGTTTCCTGGAAATCATTTGTTATAGTAATGTTCATTTTTACTTTTATGTACATGACCACAGGAGTTTTTCAGAAATTGATTGATAAATGGATGCCCTAACTTTTGTTCAAAATCCATTCTCTAGAAATCATGTTCAAATTCTCTCTAATGTATCTTTCTTCACACAGTTACCTACTTTGTGTATTTTCTATAGTTAATGCTACACTTATGTTGTGCTAATGACGTTAAATTGTGCCTGGTTCTGGCAACGTACAACACGGAAATTTTGTATTTTTGGGAGTCGTGATTATCGAGAGAATTGTTTTATGGTCACAAGGAAACGTTCTTGTCGACGCTCCAGTGTCCCCTTCCCCTGCGTAGTCCAAACATAATGCGAGGTTTTATTGAGAATTGTATCCTGAGAGGGGGAAATCGCTTACACTTGTGTATCAGTGCACTTCTGTACACTTTGGTGTGTATTCAAAATACACTCCCTGATACACTCCCTCAATGTTGGAAAAATACACGAGTGTTTTTTTATTCTTTGTGTACCAGCTACACATCCCAACACACTCCTCCAATACACTCAAGGGTTTGGAAAGGGGGGGGAGGGCTCAACGTCTGTTCTCCCTCCCCAAGTCACGAGTGTATTGGAGGGATGTATTGGAGAGTAGATTAGATGGATTGGTATTCACATGCACTTGTGAAGATAAAGTATGGAAAAAATCAAGTGCTTCTTTTTTTTTTTTTTTATGTACCAGCTACACATCCCAATACAAACCCCGAATACACTTGGGTGTTTGGGGAGGGGGGAGGGCTCGACATCCCCTCCCAAAGTCGCAAGTGTATCAGGGGGTTGTATTTGATAGCGTATAGGGAGGTTGATATTTTCATGCACTTGTGTACTTTGCAGAGATAAAGCATGAAAAGATACACATGTGTTTTCCTTCTTTGTGTACCAGTTATACATCCCAATACACGCCTTCAATACACTCAGGGGTTTTGAGGGGAGGAGGGATTGACGTCCTTGTGTCCTCCCCCAAGTTGTAAGTGTATAGGAGAGGTGTATCAGAGAGTGTGCCGGGAGGTTGGAATTTTAATGCATTTGTGTGTTATGCAGAGATAAAGAATGTGGAATACAAAAGTGTTTTTTTCTTTTTCTTTGCATACCAGCTACAAATCCCAATCCATTATTCCAATACATTCAGGGGGTTTGGGGAGGAGGAGCTCGACGTCCCCCTCCTTCCCACAGTCACGAGTGTATTGGGATGGTGTATTGGAAAGTGCAACAAGGATTAGGTATATTAATGCAATTTTGTATTCTATGGAGACAATTTATGGGAAAATATAGAAGTGTTTTTTTCTTTGTGTACCACCTACACATCCCAACACATTACCCCAATACACTCAGGGAGTATGGGGAAGGTGAGGCTCAATGTCCGCCCACTCCCCCCTCCCAAATTCTTCACGAGGTGACACTCCCCGAATTCAAGGTAAGGGGATACTGTCATCGTGGATACCACGAGAAATGCAAAACATTCTCGTCAATGTTGCATGTGACCTGACCCAAAAATCGAGGTAAGTCCATCGATGATTTTTCGAAGAAACAAAGTTATCGTTGAAACCTATGCAAGAATGAGACAAAGAATACATCAGGTACATCTACCCACATGAATATAGTAGGATGTTAATAAGCAACTGTAAATATGATGAGTAAATTATGAGTTTCTTTATGAATTTATCAAGCATTTGAAAGTCAAAGCTTTTCCAATTATTTCTAAATTTACCATCACTTTGTTCACAAGTGATATGATGGTCTTACAAGTGTATTCACCTAAGTAAACTTCCAAGAAGAAAAGATACTACACTTGTTCAATACATATGTATGACAATGTATTTCAATGGCATGATTCACCATACCTCGTAGGTTACATGTGAGTTTTTCATTGTACAATAAAAACATGGACGTTGAAAATTTGTATAACCTTTGTTTCACTGCAATATCACATGCATGAGTCCTTTGTAAAAAGGAACAATGAAAATACACTATAGAAATTGGCTACAGAACTTTGTTTGCCGATGTTCGTGACATTATTTTATCAAGTGAATACAGTCTAAAGATGTCACCTGCGGATGCCTTGTTCATCAACATTCTTTCGATCACCAGTGAGAAAAATGTTCCATTATCTCCAGTCACTGTAACGTGGTGGTTTTGTCTCAAATTACATATGGAAGAGAATTTGATCATCATCGGAGGCTCATATCCATTTGGAGGTCTTTGTGTGGGAGACTGAAAGAATAGTCCTTTGAACATAGATGTTGACACAACCATAATGTTGGAACCGGTCGGGGACCATTGACAGCCGCTTGAAGTGCCCTTTCTAGTAATAGCACATCAAGACGCCATTCCAAAGCACCCTTGGTTCTTGGTCACCGTTCATGTATTGACCAACTATTCTCCAAGGCATGCCTTGGCGTCGTTGGGTCTTCCGAAGGTCAAGCCTGGTCCCTACGGATGAATTCCCACAACCTTTTTTTTTCTCTCTGGTCCAACCTTTGGCCAGGCATAGCTTCCTCACTTCTTGACAGATCGGCCCCGTTCTTGAGTTGATCTTGCACAGTTTTTCATCCAAACCTCACATTCAATGAAGCATCAAGCTACAAGCAGTACCTTTGGCATTTTCAAGCTTTTAGTTTTTACATCAGTGGCAGCGGCCACCATTGTTGATGGTGTGCTGCTCAAAATGCAGAATGTGTGGGCAGGAGGCAACAAAGTGAGGCTCTGCTGGTAAGAGCTCCACGCAGGTCAAAGATTGAATCATCTAGAGTGAGGTGGGTTGCTAGCAATCTAGATGCTACTCTTTTCCTTTCTGAGAGGAGCAGTGTATGGCAGGGTGTGAGATGTGAAGCTGTAGTGAGATGTTGCAGAATGCATTGTGGCAGAAACTCTGGTGGTAGCCCCACCACAGCCCTGATCAGCAGGGACGGCACATCACCTTCCCTTTTTGGTGTTTACCCTCACCTATTCTGATACAATTGGACAGAACTAGGGATAGCTACGTGAGGGAGTACACACAAATGTGTGTGTGTGTGTGTGTGTGTGTGTGTGTGTGTGTGTGTGTGTGTGTGTGTGTGTGCATGCGTGCGTGCCTGCGTGCATGCGTGCGTGCGTGCGTGCGTGCGTGGATGCGTGCGTGTGTGCGTGCGTGCGTGCGTGCGTGCGTG
>SZWC01001265.1:36924-63241 GCA_023375785.1 Penium margaritaceum | reverse complement strand
GGCTTTGAGGACGGTGACAAGGTCTGGCGCTTGCGCAAGTCCTTGTACGGCCTCAAGCAGTCTCCACGGTGTTGGAACCGGGAGATCACTGGCACCTTGACTCGCGCAGGATACGTACAGAGCGAGGCAGACCCCTCACTCTTCATCCTACCGACACCCGAGCGGTTTACCGCCATCCTGGTCTATGTTGATGACCTTCTGATCGCGTCTCCGTCGCTGGAGGCCGTGAAGGAGGCCAAGGCTGTCCTGCAGACCGCCTACAGGATGAAGGACCTCGGTCCTGCATCGGTGTTTCTTGGTATGGAGATTGTGCGAGATCGCAGACATCGGACACTGTTGCTGCATCAGGCCCGATACGCACGAGTCGTGGGGGAGCGCTTTAGCGATCTCCTTGGTGCAGTGCCCACTGCTTCCACACCACTCACACCTAATGGGCAGGATGCCCTGAAGGTGGATGACCCTACACAGCTGGGGGAGACAGTGGACGTGACCTTGTACCTCCGTCTCATCGGATCTCTGATGTACCTGGCCACTACCACGCGTCCCGACATCGTGTTCGCCGTCAACCTCCTCGCTCAGTTCTCGCAGGCTCCACGTGCGAGAGCTCTTCACGAGGCTGTGCGAGTGGTACGGTACGTGGTCTCCATGCCGTATCTCGGTCTCTGCTTTCGTCGGCAGTGTTCGGTAGTCCTTGACGGCTACACTGACAGCGACTGGGCTTGGAGTCCTGACGGGCGCAGTCGCACTGGCTACGTGTTTCTACTCGGTGGTACCGCTTTGTCTTGGCGAAGCGGGAAGCAGGACTGCATCGCACATAGCTCGTCGGAGGCAGAGTATGTGGCTTTGGGGGCAGGGGCTATAGAGGCAGTTTGGCTGCAGCGCTTGTTTCTTGAGCTTGGGCAGTCAGTACCCGCCATTGTGCTACGTTGCGACAACCAGAGTGCTCTTGCCATCGCGGAGAACTCTGGTGTTTTTCATGCTCGCGCAAAGCACATTCTCGTTGAGCATCACTTCGTTCGTGATCTGGTGGAGCGACGCGTGATCTCCATCATGTGGGTTGGCACTGACTTGCAGCGAGCTGATTTCTTGACGAAGGCACTTGCCCGCGGAAAGTTCCTGGTGACCATTCGTTCTGTTGGGCTTAGCCCCGTGCGTGACAATGGTTGAGTGTGGGATGTACGTTGTCGTCTCATCTGTCTGTGTCACTCACTATGTGGTTGTACCAGAGCTGCACGCGTATGGACATGCGTACCATCGGGTCATGGGGGAGTGTTGTGCTTTGTGCCGTTCCTGTACAGTTTACTGTGACCACTCGGCCGTGTCCATACTCGTGCAGATCCCTGAGGCAGGCGGCCCAGGTGACACCGGCGCGAAGACAGGCGGTGGACTACCCGTGTGGAGCTGACCGACCACTGTTCCAGAGCCCCAGATGTCACTGGGACTCTTTGCTGTGCCTTCTACGTCTTGCAGGCGCGATTCGGCGGACTGGGCATGAGGCCCATTTGCATGTTTTTGCATTGTATACTCGCTGGCAGTTGATGGATGCATGCATGTGACCAGTCGTTGTGTGCGTCTTTTGATTCTGCACGTCTAGGTTCAGACGGCGTAGGATTCTGACATGTGTGCGCAGAGTTACGGCCAAAACAGTGTTTTTGGGCCGGTTTTAGGACAGCTCTTGGACTGCCGCGAGCGACACCCGCCGTGCGCCGCGGCAGGTATTTATGCCCTGGACCTGTCAGTTGTCATTCTCTCTCTGCATATGCTATATTGAAGCATTCTGACACTTTGACTTGTGTCTCCTAGCCAAACCCTTGCCGTTGTGTGTACGACCTGTGACTGTCGTCACCGTCTCACTAGGCACTGACGCCCGGTCAGCGGCCGTGTTGCTAGGAAGCTTAAAGCACTTTCTTAAGTAGTGTGCAATCCACGCAAACCTAGATGTAGCATGCGTGGCGGGTTTTGCGGGTAATGGCGAGGGAGCGACAACACGGACTGTTAGCACGATGACTAATGCGTCAGGATCGGCGCCTCGTCCGTTCCCGCCACCTAATGGCTTAACAACTGGAGTAGCATACGGGCAAGGACAACAGGTATGCATAGACGAGGAACTGTTCAAGACGCTAACGACACTCAAGGGCCTCAATAGCTACGTGCTCCACAAATGAAAAATTGAAATGGATGAGCTTCAGAACATGCCGGCGAGGAAGCAGTACCCATTGAATCTTTCACAACTTTCAAGTGAGCCCCATGTTTTCTCTGCCATTTGTGAACCATTTCATCCTGTAAATTTCAAAGGACCTGTTGGTTTCCGCGCATCTGTCATTGGACTCTGTTGTGTCCTCCCGGCTTGTGTACATTGGCGTGCGGATGACTGACGGTGAGACTTGACGCCTCTGTAGTGTCGCTCGGTGGAGCCGATGCACGTTGAGGCCCATTCACCCGTCCCTGGAGCCTCCTCCTCTGGCGATGCGCTCAGCTCCATCGGCATGCCTCCTCGGTGGTCGGGCCGCCGGCGGTCACTGCCATTGCATATGCTGTCTGCATGCACCTAGCGCTATGTCTGGCTGTGGCATTGCGTTTGCAGCATCATGCGATGCCTAGGGTCAATGTCTCCTGTTGTATGGTCCTGTTTGGCATCGTTGACCGTCATAGGTACTGCCAAGGTTCGTGGAGCCATGACTTTTTGTACCTATTTTTCTAGCAAATTCTGACCACACGACTGCGTTTGCAGCGTCGGTGTTATGGTATGGTCCAATTTTCAGGCAAAACGGACGATGCCCAGGTTTTGGGCTGTCGGGCGTCTGGCAGGGCTCACCGAGAAAACCCTGCATGCCAGAAAATAGGTCTAGCACTATTCTCGGATTGGCTGTTTAGCTGAGTAACACGTTTTACACTAGTGGGGGGGGGGGAGTTAGAACTTGGAGGGGTCTCCCATTGTTGCTCATTCGTCATTACTAATCAGTTACTTTCAGTATTCAGTTGCTTTCTGGTGCTAACAGTGGCGCCCACACTTCAGAGTAACAAACCCAGAGCTTCCAGACTTAGTCTCTAGAGCATCAGACTTAAGCAACGAGCACGGAAGCCCGCACGCTGCATAGACAACGCATGCTACCCCAACCTGGTGCCTAGGTTTCTAGCTTGGTATCAGAGCTTGAGCGTAGCAGCAGTAGGAGAAGACTGGCGTACAGGTGCCAGACAACACTGGCGGACCCCCGTACTCGCCAGTGCGAGGGAAATGCTGCCTGATTTTTTCCGGCAGCATTGACCCGCCTGGTGGCCGTGTCAGATTTATTCCCACGGCCACTGGGCCAGGGGAAATGCTGCCAAGTTTTTTTTCGGCAGCACTCACCCCCACACGTGACACGAGGAGGTGAGCGGCAGGTCACGACCAACACCTACGGGCGACGACGCACGTGGCAACGTCACCCAGGTGCGGCTACTTGCACGAGCACGCAGCTCCAGCAGCTTGCAGCAGCGACAGCCGTAGGCAACGGCAGCGAGCAATGGCAGCAACAGCCAGCAGCAGTTGTGTGCAGCAGTAGCAGCAACAGGCAAAAGTAGCAGCTCCCAGCAGCCCACAGCAGCAGCAGCCCGCAACAGCAGCTCGCAGCAGCAACAACCTGCAGCAGCAGCAGTCTGCAGCAGCAGCAGCGGCAAAGCAACAGCTGCAACAGCGTGCAGCAGTAGCAGCAGGCTGCAGCAACCGCAGCAGCAAGCCGCAGCAGCAGCCAGCTGTGGCAGTAGCTACTACGAGCAGCTGCCTGCAGCTGTTGCTGCACGCTGCCCGCAGCGAGCGAGCACCGAGCAGTAGCCCGCTGCCGCTAGCGAGCAGCTGCCCGCTGCCAGTGAGTAGCAGCTCGATGCCAACGAGCAGCTGCCCGCTGCTCGCAGCTAACAGCGGGCAACTGCTCGCTATGATAGACGAGGAAGAAGGAAAAAAACAAAGACAAAAAGAGCAAAAAAAAATCCCCCACCCCACCTGCTCCTTTTCCGCTGTTGCAACAGCCTTAGCAGTCGCAGCAACTCGTAGCAGGAGCCACTGCTGCTGCAACTGCAGCCGTAGTAGCAGTAGCATCAGCAGTAGTAACAACAACAGTAGCAGCCACAACAGTAGTAGCAGCAGCAGCAACAACAACAGCAACAGCTGCAGCAGCAGCAGTAGTAGCACCAACTAAAGTAGCAGCCGCAGTAGCAACAGGAGCAACAACAGCTGCATCAACAGCCCCAACAACCGCCACTAGTGACATCAGCATCCCGCTGCTGACGTCACTGCTGACATCATCGACTTACAAAAAACACAAAGAAGGGGTCAAGGGAAGGGGGAAGTAATCCTAAGGGTGCACAGAATGTCCACCGTCCTCAGCAGACGTCACTACTAACGTCAGCACCCCACAGGAAAAAAAAGCAAAGGGCATCACACCATCGCTGGTAGCCCCACTGGGGAGGGGTCCTCCTCCGTTGGGGGGACCCCCACCCCCCCTTTCTTGTAGCGGTTGCAGGAGCAACAGCAGCAACAGCAGCAGCGGCGGCAGCAGCAGCAACAGCAAGAGCAACAACAATAGCAACAGCAGCAGCAGCACCACTAGCAGCAGCAGTAGTAGCAGCTAGAGTAGTAGGAACAGCAGGAGAAGCAGGAGCAAGAGCAGCAGCAGGACCAGTAGCAATAGGGGAAGCAACAAGAGTACCATCAGCAGGAGGAGCAGCGGTGCCAGCAGCCCTCTGACGTCGTCGGCGACAACCCTGACCCTCTCGTCGCTCTTCAGCAACAGCTTGCCGCCCTGACGCAGCAGCTCGCGACACTGTAATCGTTAGTTTCCCAGTCTGTTCCCAATGCGCCTCCATCCTTCCCCCCTCCAAGGGACGCCAACCCAACTGTGTTTGCTGCCACGCGATACCTGGCGCAGCAGCAGACTCTGCGCTAGTGGCACATTGTGACCTCGTCCTTGGCCCCACTCTGGGTGCCGGCTGCAGGCAAAAGGACTTTGAGACACCGCCGCCGCCGCTTCAGGCCGACGAGCAGTTCCGGAGCTGGGAGCTCAGCTTCTGCAAGTGGGCACAGGGTGAGGGCTTGTGGGCATACTACACCCTGCCATATGATGCCACCCTGGCCGACCAGCTATATGACGCTGGTCGTGCTGTCCAGGCTCTTGTCCTTGTCGCTCCTCCGGCTTCCCGCCTCGCCCTCGAGCCCTTCTTAGGCGACTTCACCGCTGGTTCCACCCAAGACCTTACAGCTGCGTGGCACGTTCTCACTCGTCCCATCGCTTGTCCAACGACGCTGAGACTAGCCGCCTGCTGCGGGAGTTCAACTCCCTGCACATGGGGGAGACCGAGACAGCCACCTCCTACTGGCAGCGGGCGGAGGACATCCTTCGTCGCCTCGGGACCTATGCCCCACCCCCTTTGGCCGCGCTCCTCACCATCAAGCGCGGTGCCACCAAAGCGTACGCGGACGTCTTCGTCCACTACCCTCAAGACGTTTTCTCCACTATGGCGGCCGAGGGCACCCTCATACCCTGGGCATACGAGCTCTTCCTCCGCATTGAGGAAGCCCGTCTAGAGTCCCGACTCCAGCGCACGGAGGCCGTCGCCTCCCCTACCGTCGCCTCCCCTGCCATCGCCTGCGTGGCCGTTGCCTCCCCCGTCGCAGCTACCTCATCCTCGTCGGGGAAGAAGAAGCGTCGGAACAAGAAAGGCAAAGGTCAGCAACAGCAGCAGCAACAACAGTCGTCGACCGGGTCCAGCGCTGGCAGCTCGGTCTGCCACAACTGTGGCCAGCCCGAGCACGGGTGGTACACGTGCCCTCTACCGACGGATGAGCCCCGCGTCATCGCCACCATGCGTCGCCAGCGCGAGCGCCGTCTCACCCCTGCCGTCGTGACTGTCGCCGGCTCTTTTACCTCCGCCTCGTCCAGCAGCTCCACCACTCCGGTTGCTTCGCCGGTCCCATTGACACCAGCGCCGCAGCTGTCGCCGCCGGCACAATCCTCCTTCTATCCGGGCTCCGGCGCCATCATCCCGCACTCCGTCTACACTCCTAGGCCATCCTCTTGTGAGCGCCAGCTAGAGCAGTTCATCGCGCTCCAGCTCGGCTTGCCTCGCCCTCCTCCCCAGGGAAGTGCGAGTTGCATCACTTCCTGCTCCCCTGTCTAGCCCTGCATGGCTGAGACTGAGCTACAGTCGTGCCCCGTTTCCTTGTCTGTCTCGTTGTCTCTCATGGTCTCCGCTAACCCCTCCCAGGAAGACGTTGCTTGGCTTGACAATTGGCAGTCTCGATTCGCACCTCCCTCCACCGCGTCCGCGCCCCTTGCTTGTTGCCATGTGACTGTTAGTGATCTTGTCACCCCGGTCCAGGACCCTACTGAGACCCGGGTCATCAACTCCTCGGCTACGCATCACATGACGGCCTATCGTGAGGCCTTTAGGATGCTCGGTCCTGTAGGTGATGTTTCCGGTGTCCGGACAGGCTCTGGCCAGGTGTTGCATGTCCGTGGTGCTGGCGTCGTTCGTTTCCGTGGTACCTCCTGTGACGTCTTTCTGACTAATGTCCATTTCGTCCCTGGTCTTGAGCTCAGCCTTCTGTCCATCACTGCCCTTGAATGCATGAGCATGGACGTTGTGCACTCGCGTGGTGTTGGCATTGTGTCGTTGCGTCTGTCTTGCCTTGTTGTGCTACATGCCACCGCCCGTGGCAACCTGTGGCATGTACCTCGCCTCTCCTCCTCTCCTTCCGTCTCCTCCCCATCAGCCGCCACAGGCCATGTGTTTGTCACCAATACGCTTTCTTCTCAACACACTCTGCCACCGTAGACAGCATTCTCTGCACCCAACAGGCCAAGGGTATTGACCCAAAGACTTTTCCCCTTCCATGCGCAATTGAGTACATTGACTGCGCTCAAGGGAAGATGCACCAGTCCACGTATCCCTTATCTTCCTCCGGTGCGTCCGCCTCCCTTGACCTTGTCCATTTGGACGTCATGGGTCCTCTCCCCACCAAGTCCGTCAGTGAGCGTGGTCGCTACGTCCTCACTCTCAGTGATGACTTTTCTTGCTACCGCTGGGTCTTCTGCCTTTGGTAGAAGAGCGATGTCGTCCACGCCATCCAAGACTGGCTTGTCCTTGCGGACCGCGAGTGCGGTCGCTCTCTCCGCCGCTTTTGTTCCGATCACGGTGGTGAGTACCTCGGTGAGGCCGCGACCTTTCTTGCCTCCCGCGGAATTTGCCATGAGAAGTCCGCGCCTTACACACCTGCCCGGAACGGTGTCTCTGAACGGTAGAACCGTACTATGGCCGACGCCGTCCGCACCATGCAGGTTGAGTCTGGTCTCTCCGATGGCTTCTATTTTGAACCTATGGCCTACATGACCTGGGTCTGGAACCGGATTCCCCACAGTCTCTTTCCCGGCCAGTCCACACCGTACCAGCATTGGTGTGGTCAGCGAGCTGACCTCCACCCGGCTCGCGTCTGGGGTTGCCTGGCCATTGTGTGGCTGCGTGTCCCGCAGCAGGGCGGCAAGCTCGCCCCTCGCGGACGTCCCTGCACCTTCCTCGGTGTCTCTCATCAGTCCAAGGCCTGGCGCTTCCGGGATCCCTCTGGGCACTACATCGTTGAGTCCCGGGACGCCCTCTTCTTCAAGGACCTATTTCCTTGCAACCTCATTCGCTCCGGCTCATCCGTGTCTATCCCATCACGTGGGGGAGTGGTGAGTCCGTCCTTCGTCCTCCTGCTTCCGGGTGACACATCCTTCAGTCCCTCTGAGCCGGTAGTCCCAGTCGCGTCTGCTGGTCCCTCCGGGCCTGCAACCCCTGTCACGTCCGCTGGTCCCTCCGGACCAGCAGCCCTTGTTGCATCCGCTGGTCCCTCTGGGCCAGCAGCCCCAGTTGCATCCACTAGTCCCTCCGGGCTAGTAGTCCCAGTCGCGTCCGGTGGTCCCTCCGGACCGGCAGCCCCAGTCGCGTCCGCTGGTCCCTCCAGGCCAGCAGCCCCAGTCGCGTCCGCTGGTCCCTTCGCGCCATCAGCCCCAGTCGCGTCCGCTGGTTCATCCGGGCCAGCAGCCCCAGTCGCGTCCGCTGGTCCCTCCGGGCCAGCAGTCCCAGTCGCGTCCGTTGGTTCCTCCGGGCGAGCAGCCCCAGTCGCGTCCACTGGTCCCTCCGGGCCGACAGCCCCAGTTGCATCTGTGGGCCCCTCCGGGCCAGCAACCCCGTCCGCCTTCATCAGCCCGACGGACTCAGTGCCATCACCTGCCCTGCCACGCTATACACGTGGCCCATGCGGAAGCCTTCGACCCAGACCTTTGGTGAGCGCGCAGACCGTCGCACCGCGCTCCGTGGTGCCTCGACTCCCTGTGGCTCCACGTGTCTCCCCCGCTCCCACGGTCGTGAGTGGGGATCCTGGCACCAAGGCCCTCGGCCCGACCACCTCGGTCATCAGTGCAGACCTTCACCCAGGCTCCACACTTGGCTACGTCATGCTTCATCACGAGCATGGGTACGCTATTGTGGCTGCACTCGCGCGCATCCCACCTGGGGCTCAAGTTGCACACGCTCTCTCAGTCCACTCCACAACACGTCCGGAGGACCCAAACACCCTACGCAAGGCACGAGCCTCTCCTGAGGCTGCACACTGGGACGCTGCCTACGCCGATGAGCTATCCAACAGCACCACGTGTATGACCTCGTCGATCTTCCCCCAGGACGGAAGGCCATTGGCACCAAGTGGGTCTTTCGACACAAGTGGAAGCCCGACGAGTCCTTGGACAAGTACAAGGTCCGCCTTACAGCCAAGGGATTTTCCCAGATTCCTGGGGTCGATTAGGATCAGATCTTTGCCCCAGTTGGCCGGTTCTCCACTAGCCGGGCACTCTTCAGTCTGGTCGCCCAGCACGAGTGGGAGCTGCATCAGATGGACGTGAGCAACGCTTTTCTCCATGGTTCACTGGAGGATGAGGAGCTCTACATGGTGCAGTCCCGAGGCTTTGACGATGGCATTGGGAGAGTCTAGCGAGTGTGTAAGAAGCAGTCACCTCGGTGCTGGAACAAAGAAATCAGCAGTACGCTCCTTCGTGGGGGGCTCCAGCGTAGCACCGCTGACCATGCACTGTTTTTCAGTCCGCGAGGCCAAACCTTCGCCTCTGTTCTGGTCTACGTCGATGATCTGCTCATTGCGTCGCCAGACACGGCTGCCATCCAGTGTGTCAAGGATCTGCTACATGCCGCCTCCCAGATTAAGGACCTTGGGTCTGCCAGAGTCTTCTTGGGCATGTAGCTCGAGCATGATCACTCCTAGGGCGTCCTGTTGGAGAAAGGACATCCGTCAGATTATCTTGATCCAATGATCTACTGGGCTCGGCACAACATCAACAAAAAGGAAAAACAAGAGGGCCGAAAGAGAGATCCCCATCTCTCTCTGAACCCTCCTGTCCATCCTACATGGCGGGGCATGGTATGGCTGTGGGCAGGCCTCTTTAGGCGTCCCACTGATCCATCCATCCCCGGCCCTACTCTCTCTACCCATCCTATTGGAGCTCCGGAGAGCTGATGAAACAACCCTACCGGAAGCCATATGTTTGGGCAGGTTTTGGACCAACAGGATGTGTGGTCTGGCAGACGAGGCGAGAGTGCGAGCGTGGGCTCCTCTCGACTCCGAGTCTGCTGACGCGGCAAGGAACAAGGAAACGCGGAAGATAATGCTCTTTCTAATATATGGTTCCTGTGGTCACGTATCCTGCGAGGGCAGTTGGATTGATCGGCGTTGTCGCTAAATCAAGAGGTGCGGTCAATCCACCATCGCGAGATAAATGCTTGAGCCAGATGGATGGTCATGAGAAGCTACCGCAGATCCGGACGACCTCGTCCGTGGATCGAACCGAGGGCGCTGGGCATCCGCCAACGTCGGTCTTCCGATGATCAGAGATCATTGAGCGGTGTCCGGAAGATCCTGTGAAGACACAAGGAGACCGGACTGTGCCAACACTTGTATTTTTCTGCTTCTAGCTAGTATAGATGGATAAGTGGCTGTAGGTTTGTATTTCCTATTACTTCGTCTGTGTGTAACCATTTTGAACAAGCTTGGTACCGTTGGAAAGCTTGTGAGACGAGTCGTGTAACTGTGCCTTCAGTTTATATTCTTGAATCGCACAGTCAGTGAAATTACTGAGGCAAGAGTGCATGTGTGTGTGTGAGTGGTAACTCATAGCTGAGAGGTCATCACCAACGATTCAATATAGCATCAGAGAGTTGAACTATCAGAGTACCTCAACTGAAGATTCCCAAAGGTTATGTTGTGTAAAGTTCAACATTTGGTATCAGAGAAGGTGGCATCTTCAGATCTACGCAACTATGGCGGCAACAATCAACAATGGAGATCACTTCAAAGTGGCATCGTTTGACGGCGATGACTACCATACCTTCGCTTTCAACATTGAGATGATATCTCTAAACAAAGGCCTATGGGACATCGTCTGTGATCCTCCCACTGACACATTACCTGCAGGAGCATCACCTGAAGAACAAGTCAGCTGGAAGCGGCGTTGTGACCAGGCCTTCTCAATTTAGGCGCTGAATCTAACAGAGCGACCTAAGTTTATCATCAGAGAAAACACTCCAACCAACTGTCCAAGGAAAGCCTGGAAGGCCCTGAAGATTCGCTATGAAAGGACGAGCGATGTTGAGTTGGGAAGTCTACTGACAGAGTTTCGTACTCAGCAAATGGAAGAAGGAACACGCCTGGAAGACCATGTGTCGCACCTCAAACACCTGGCCAGCCGCATTTCATCGATGGGAGAAGTCATCTCTGAAAGAGTCCTAGTACTAACCCTCTTTCGTGGATTACCTGCCAGATTCAAAGACACTATCAACCGACTTCAGACCTTTCAGAAACAAGGGAAGACTTTTGATGCTCAACTTGCTGAATTCCGAACAACACTACAGCAAGCTATTGGTGCACAAGGAAGAGCCGCAGGTGGGGCACCTGGTGCCGCCGCTGAAGCAGCACCACCAGCAGCAACAGCAGTAGCAGCACTACCTGGAAGTCAACCATACTCTCTGACTCTGGAGAAGGCCGTCGAAGAACTCATGATGGTTGAAGAACAGTATGTCAAAGACAACGGAGGTGAAACCGGCCTTGTGACCAAATACCAAGGACAAAGGACAAAGAAGTTGGGAGCTTATGGAAATGGCAGTCAGGGATCTCTCACACATTTCAACAACAGAGATCAACCAACCCCGCATTCACCACGGGGCTTTGTTCCACCGACTGATGGAGTGTGTTGGACATGCAAGCAGAAGGGACATATTGCCGTGGACTGCCCTAAACGACGCCCACATTTCGCGCACCATTATGGATCTCGCCGACCACATCAAGCAATGCTGACCACTTACATGTCCACCGTGGCTACTTTCCTTACAGGGTCCACCAAAGCACAGGAATCATCAGACGAAGAAGAAAACTTCCAGCTGAATCTTCTATCTGAAGGACCAATCCTGCCTGACAAACACATTCCAGTCTTGCAGCCGGAGCATTCAACTCATGGCTCAGCAACAGAAGAAACAGCACATCACACTCTGACAGAAGAAGAATTTGTGACTGAAGAGCTGGCCATGTGCTCCATCGACAGTGCCCTTCTTTTGGCTGCCGGCATTCTGGCATGGATCATGGAATCTGGCTGTACAATACATATGACCTGCAAGAAGGACTGGTTTATCAACTTCAAGCTTTTTCTGACACCACGAGAAGTCCGCCTTGGTCATGGGAGGACTATCCCTGCCTACGGACAAGGGACAGTCAAGGTTGGCATAAAATGCAATGGAAAACCAGCCACAAGGACCTTCGAGGATGTACTCTATGTGCCAGACCTTGCAGCCAACTTCTTTCAGTTACAAAGCTCAATGACAAAGGCTTCAAAGTTGTGTTTGACACTGATAAGAACTACAAGGTGTACAACTAGACATCCCAACTGGCAGCAGTGGCTACTCGCATGGGAAATCTGACCGTCCTTGACACAAGCAAACCCTAAAGACACTCAAAAACACAAGAGATGGCGTTTGTGGCCTCTTCACCTACATCGGCAAAAACAACGACCCTGTCAACCATGACAGAACTTTGGCACAAGCGGCTGGCACATGTCAGCTATCCCACTCTAACCAAAATGGCTGCAGATTCAATTGCTCATGATCTCCTAGACAGCCTACTACAATACAGAGAAGCACCCATGTGTGAAGGATGCATCACAGGCAAACAACATCGAGCGACTTTTCAGTCACTTCCGTCACATGGGACTCATGAGTGCCTGGAACTCGTGCACATGGATCTCTACTAAATCAAGGAAGGCTCTCTCTCCAACAAGCACTATTTTCTCGTCATCCTGGATGACTACACGCACATAGTCTGGACCCGGATTCTCCGCTTCAAGTCTGACGCTATTGAAGAGATTAAAGCTTGGGTTCGACAGGTTGAAAACGAGACCAGCCTGACAGTCAAGAAGATCCGAACTGACAACGGGACAGAGTTTGTCAACTGCAACCTCAAAGCCTTCTACGATGAAAGAGGCATTCAACACCAAACCACGGTGCCATGTACTCCACAACAGAATGGAAAAGCAGAGCAGATGAATCAGACTCTCCTTGAAAGAGTCCGGACTATGCTTCATACAGCCGGCCTCTCATCTGCGTTCTGGGCTGCAGCCCTTCACACCGCATCATATATCACAAATCTTCTTTCCACAACTAAGCTGCCTGCAGGTGCATCCACACCCTACAAAGCATGGACCAGGAACAAACCTTATCTGGGACACATTCGTATATTCGGATGTACAGCGCATGCCAGGGTCCATCCAGAAGAGCGCTCCAAGCTGGATCCACGATCCAAAGTCTGTATCCTTCTTGGGTACGAGACATGTGACATCTACCGACTTTGGGATCCAGACTCCAAACGTGTGATTCACAGCAGGCAACCCATTTTTTACGAGAGCTTCTTCAACGGAGCACGTGATGCAACACCACCAGCAGACACGCCTACTGTCTACATTGAGACAGCTCCACCACCTCTGCAAAAACTCTCTGTCGACCCCACACTTGATGACCACACTGGTGTCCTCCCTCCTATGGTTCCAGAGGAACATTGTCATGCTCCCGCTACCCCACAGAAGGTCGTCTCCAGCACTCCGTCACAATCAGGACTACGCCGGTCAGCCAGACTCACCAGACCTCCGACATTCCTTCAGCTTGGTTTTCTGTCCACAACCGAGCTCTCTGCAGACGACGACCTTGACCACACAGCACTACTCACACAAGTGGTGGATCCCACCAGCTTCAAAGATGCTATGCGTCGCCCAGATGTAGACCAATGGCGCCAAGCAGCTCAAGAGGAGCTCTCTCAACTTCCAAAATAGCACACATGGGATCTGGTCCCTCGACCACCCAACACGCCCATTGTCACATGTAAGTGGGTGTTCAAGACCAAGCCGACCAGTGCAGGTATACCTGATCGCCACAAGGCACGTCTTGTTGCGCGGGGCTTCAGCCAAGTCCTTGGAGTGAACTACCAAGACACCTTTGCACCGGTGGCCAAGTATTCATCCATCAGGGTGATCCTCTCTCTGGCTGCTAACAACAAATGGCATCTCCATCAAATGGATGTCAAAAGTGCCTTCCTCAACGGTGATCTCAAAGAAATCATCCACATGACCCAACCAGAAGGTTTCGTATCTCCAGATCAACCCGATCATGTCTGCAAGCTCAACAAGTCTCTGTATGGGCTGAAGCAAGCTCCATGACAGTGGAACCTGAAGATCCACGAGTTCTTTTTGGTCCAAGGTCTCCAACGCTTGCACTCTGACCACTGGGTGTACTTCTGCGGAGGATCAAACCTTCTCGGCGTTATTCTCTACGTGGATGACCTTATTCTGTTTGGACCGTCCCTCTCTGTTCTGGATACCCTCAAACAGCAGCTTTCTCGCCGTTTGAGATGACTGACATGGGGCCTCTCAAGTACTACCTTGGGATTCAAATCACTCATGACATCATGCACGGTCAAGTGACGCTAACCCAGGCCACTTATGCTCAACGTGTGGCTGACAAGTTCGGACTTGGTACATCCACTTCACAAACTACCCCACTCTCCAAAGATCATGGTCTTACCAAACCAGTCACAGCAGCCACACCCTTGGCCTCGTTGGAAGATGCCCAAGCTTTCCCGCGCATGGTGGGCTCCCTGATGTACTCTTCTGTGGCTACAAGACCTGACNTTCTCGCCGTTTTGAGATGACTGACATGGGGCCTCTCAAGTACTACCTTGGGATTCAAATCACTCATGACATCATGCACGGTCAAGTGACGCTAACCCAGGCCACTTATGCTCAACGTGTGGCTGACAAGTTCGGACTTGGTACATCCACTTCACAAACTACCCCACTCTCCAAAGATCATGGTCTTACCAAACCAGTCACAGCAGCCACACCCTTGGCCTCGTTGGAAGATGCCCAAGCTTTCTCGCGCATGGTGGGTTCCCTGATGTACTATGCTGTGGCTATAAGACCTGACCTCTCGTTTGTTGTTGGCCTCCTCAGTCAAGGCTGTCAATGCCCTAATGTAGCCCACATAGTGGCCGCCAAGCATAGCATTCGCTTCCTCCGCGGATTTGCTTCTCTTGCTATTTGCTACTCTTCTGGGAACAATGTTCTCCAGGGCTTCTGTGATGCTGATCTCTCTTGTGATCACACCACAAGCCGCTCCACCTCTGGGTATGTTTTCCTCCTCAATGGTGGACCCGTCAGCTGGCGCAACAAAAAAAAATCAGTGGTCGCTCTCTCCTCTACGGAAGCTGAATACATTGATAAGAGCGAATGCACCAGAGAGGCGGTTTGGCTTCGCATGCTTCTGAGCGAGCTTGGTTTTGATCAACTCGAACCCACGCCCATCCACTGTGACAACAAAGGGGCTATTACTCTTTCCAAGGATCCGGTTCTCCATGACCGCACCAAGCACGTTCGTCGGCAGTACCACTACGTTCGTGATGCTATTGCGGAGGGCAAAGTCATCATGCATTACCTCCCCACTGCTGATCAGACTGCTGACATCTTCACCAAATCTCTCTCTACCGATCATCACGCTCATCTCTGCAGTCGCTTGGGCCTTCTCTCCTCGTCCTCGCACTCATCGGCGCTGCCTTCTTCCTTCTCGGTTCCTCCTCGCTGCCGCTCATTCCCGGCTCCCTCTTTCCGTCCCCCCCGTATGAGGCGTTGGGACGGATGGAGATTGTCCTTGGTGGAGCCGTCGTTGCTTCCCGTTTCCGTACCCCCCACATGAGGCATTGGCACGGACGCGGGTTGCGTGTGACCGTTTTCCCCACCTCTCTTGCTTCTACCTGGCGCTGTTCTCTATCACCTTGCGCCTTTTTTTCCTCTCGCGCCTCGGTCCTCACATAACGCCAACGTCATCTCCCCCTGGCCTGTTCGACGCTGGAGCCACGCCGCTCAGAATTGCAATTTCTCTCTAGCTATATCCTGCCCGGTTCTTCTTCTGTCTTCAGACCCCCATGGGTGGGCTGCCCCTGTCCAGCTCACCCCGTGGGCCGGATGAGCGGGAGGGGGCCCACTCCCCCGAGTCCGGCCAGGGTGTGCTGTTGGGACCGGTCTATCTCTTAGCCGTCGCGGCGTTGCCCGGGCTAAAACGTTTTCACCGGCCCACTGTACACCCTGCGTCTTGTTGCTCCGGACCTCTCTTTTTTCTCTCTCCGCGAGGCTCGGTTCGCCCGAGGGGGGGATCTCTTTTGCCGAGCATTCCTCTGCCCTGCCCTGTCTCTTTTTTTGTCGCCCCCATCCTCCCGGCTCTACTCTCACGGGGGGCTTCTCTGTTTTTCTACTTGTCGGCTCTAAATTCATCAGCGCTGGATCGACAAGGGGGGGAATGTTGGAAAAAGGACAGCCGTCAGATTATCTCGATCCAATTATCTACTGGGCTCGGCACAACATCAACAAAAAGGAAAAACAAGAGGGCCGAAAGAGAGATCCCCATCTCTCTCTCAACCCTCCTGTTTATCCTACATGGCGGGGCATGGTATGGCTGTGGACAGGCCTCTTTAGGCGTCCCACTGATCCATCCATCCGCGGCCCTACTCTCTCTACCCATCCTATTGGAGCTCCGGAAAGCTGATGAAATAACCCTACCGGAAGCCATATACTTGGGCAGTTTTTGGACCAACACGATGTGTGGTCTGGCAGACAAGACGAGAGTGCGAGCGTGGGCTCCTCTCGACTCCGAGTCTGCTGACGTGGCAAGGAACAAGGAAATGCAGAAGATATTGATCTTTCTAAAAGATGGATCCTGTGGTCACGTATCCTGTGAGGGCAGTTGGATTGATCGGCGCCGTCGCTGAATCGAGAGGTGCGGTCAATCCATCATCGCAAGATAAAATCCTGAGCCAGATCGATGGTCATGAGAAGCTACCGCTGATCCGGACGACCTCGTCCGTGGATCACACCGAGGGCGCTGGGCATCCGCCAACCTCGATCTGTCGATGATTGGAGATCATCGAGCGGTGTCCGGAAGATCCTGTGAAGACACAAGGAGACCAGACTGTGCCAACACTTGTACTTTTCTACTTCTAGCTAGTATAGACAGACAAGTAGCTGTAGGCTTGTATTTCCTATTACTTCATCTGTGTGTAACCATTTTGAACAAGCTTGGTACTGTTGGAAAGCTTGTGAGACGAGTCGTGTAACTGTGCCTTCAGTTTGTACTCTTGAATCACACAGTCAGTGAAATTACTGAGGCAAGAGTGCCTGTGTGTGTGTGAGTGGTAACTCATAGCTGAGAGGTCATCATGATTCAGTGTAGCATCACAGAGTTGAACTATCAGAGTACCTCACCTGAAGATTCCCAAAGATTCTGTTATGGGAAATTCAACGCGTCCTGCACATCCACTAGGCCTCTTATGTGCAGACACTGTCCACCCGCTTTGCGGAAGATCTGCCACTCGTGCCGCGCGCATCCTCACCCATATCACCCGATGGCCAGGCGAAGCTGAAGAGTCCTGACCCAGCCACTCTGGGGGAGCCAGTTGACGTGAATACATACTTGCGAGTCATCGGGTCACTGATGTTCTTGGCGGCGACGACATGCCCAGACATTGCGTTCGCCGTCAACCTCCTGGCCCAGTTCTCTCAGGAGCCGCGTCACCCCCACTACGAGGCCGTGATCCGAGTACTGCGCTATGTTGTCTCGACTCCTCCACGAGGTCTCATGTTCTGCCGTCAGCCGTTGGCTGTCGCGGTGGGCTACATTGATTGGGACTGGGTTGGAAGTCCGGACGGTAAGAGTCGCACAGGCTGGATCTTTCTTATTGGCGGCACAGCTGTGTCCTGGCGCATTGGCAAGTAGGGATGCGTTGCACGCAGCACTGCTGAGGCTTAGTACGTTGCTCTTGGCTCCGGAGCATGTGAGAGTGTGTGGTTGCGTCGTCTGTTGTCCGAGATACGTCAGTCCATCACATCCATCACGGTGCACTGTGTCAATGAGAGTGCCATGGCCATTGCCGACAATGACGGCGTGCATCAAACACGCACAAAGAACATCAATGTTGAGTATCACTATGTGCATTTGTTGTTGCATGACATCAGCATCAGCATCGTGTGGGTTGAGACAGCACGCCAGTTGGCTGACTTCTTGACCAAGGCACTGAAGCGCGACTCGTTCAAGAAAGCTGTGAGTTCATTCGGCATGCGTCTGTGAGTGACTCTCTTTGTCCTCGCTTGCGTCTCTGCCTGGCCTGGGGAAGTTTGGTCGTTTACTGTGTCTCTGCCTGCACATGTGCACTACACCTGTGAGTCATGGGGGTGTGTTGGATTTTGTGCATCTCTCATTGTACTCTGCTGTGTCCTCCCGGCTTGTGTACATCGGCGTGCAGATGACTGACGGCGAGACTTGACGCCGCTGGAGTGTCGCTTGGTGGAGCCGACACACGCTGAGGCCCATTCACCCGTCGCTGGAGCCTCATCCTCTGACAATGCGCTCAGCTCCATCGGCAGGCCTCCTCGGTGGTCGGGCCACCGGCGGTCACTGCCACTGCAGATGCTGTCTGCATGCACCTAGCGCTGTGTCTGGCTGTGGTATTGCGTCTGCAGCATCATGCGATGCCTAGGGTCCATGTCTCCTCTTGTATGGTCCTGTTTGGCATCGTTGACTGTCATAGGCACTGCCTGGGTTCGTGCAGCCATAACTTCTTGTAGCTGTTTTTCTAGCTAATTCTGACCACACGACTGCGTTCGTAGCGTTGGTATTATGGTGTGGTCCAGTTTTCGGGCAAAACGGACAACGCCCGGGTTTTGGGCTGTCGGGCGTCTGGCAGGGCTCACCGAGAAAACCCTGCCTGCTAGAAAATACGTCTAGCACTATTTTCTGATTGGCTGGTTAGCTGAGTAACAAGTTCTACACAAGTGGGGGGGAGCTATAACATGGAGGGGTCTCCCATTGTTGCTCATTCTTCGTTACTAATCAGTTACGTTCAGTTTTCAGCTGCTTTCTAGCGCTAACACTGGCGCGCGCACTTCTGAGTAACATAGAGCTTCCAGACTTAGTCTCTAGAGCAGCAGACTGAGGGGGCAGGAGACTTAAGCAACGAGCGTGGAAGCCCGCACGCTGCATCGACAATGCATGCTGCCCCAACCTGCTGCCTAGGTTTCTAGCTGGACCAACAGCCAGGACATTGCTGTTCATTTTGGAGGTGTAGTTCACCACAAGTGGGGAAATCATTATATGAAGATTGACCTCGTAGCCTTGCTTTTGCGTGGCAAGGTGCTCAATAGGTGGTATGATCTAAAGAACATTCAACGAGAGAAGGAGACCGGAAAAGAAGGATGAGCGCCTCGCCACGACCGCCTCACATAGTTGACCACAATTGTTGTAACTCTCAAGCATATAAATCCAAGTTAGCAAGACTCCATGAAAGCACCCAACAACTAAGAAACATGTACACACACAATCATTACAGGCTTTGGATGACTCTACCAAAATTTTGACGCATGATGTAAGTTGCAACAACTGCGTCTACACTATAACGTGGTGGACCACAAACACCGATTCCGCAAAATCAGTATCGGCAACAACATCGCCCCCAAAGAACAATGTTTTCACTGCAACATCATCAAGCACGAAATGCAACGGGCCATTGTAATCTTTAGCATCCAAGATGACTTGGCATGGATGACAGGAATAGCCAAAAGAATCAATAACCCAAACTACAACACTCAAATTTAGGAAGCTAATGGCTGGCGAACCTACACTCACAATTACCATGGCAGAGGAAGGAACGAGTCATTGGAAACCTCAACTCCAATGGAGATCAACACCGTCCATCTCCATCAGAGGAAGCTGTAGAAAGATGGACGACTGTGGTTATATGGAGAAATCTTGGACAATAGCATAGAAAATCCTGGGGGAAGTCTAAGGAACAAATTTGAGCAAGGAAACAACAATTTGCGAAAGTAGATGGTAGATTTCTTGCCCACTTGGAAAGTTCTATGCCTATTGATCACCCAGTAGGCACAGAACAGCTCACCACACAAGAGACAAGGAAACCTGATATCACAAAACTCGACTATGAATTTGAGAGCGACCAACTAGCGATACTGCTTAAGGTACAACCGAGGGATTGTACGTGTCACAAAGCGGTACTGGCACAACGCCTCTGAGGAGGGGCCTCTCACAGCTTCATAAGCAATGACATGGTTTGAAAGCGGTTTTTACGAACCTAACCGGGAGTACTTGAAAGGAAACGTATCAACAGACGGTTGTAAATCCTTCAATTATGAGAACCGCTCTAATTGCAAATTGGAGAACTGTAGGATGTGACAATGTGGTGATCTTCCCTCATGAGCAACCAAAAAACATCATTGTTGTGATGTGAGTCGTCCCCGTCAGTTTCTACAGCTTACAGTGACCACTCGGCCATGTCCATGCTCAGGCAGATCCCTGATGTGGACACACCCGACGCCAGAGCACCGGCGAGTGGAAGAGTTTTCTAAAGTTTTCTCGGTGGATTGGCTTTCAAGTCCGATTTGCATGTTTTGCATTCTCTGTCCACCGATTGATGCCGGACTTGAGTGTGTGATCAGTCCTAGTGTCAGGATCAAGATTATGCATCTCTAGGTTTAGACGGTGTTGCGTTCAGATACATGTGCATAGGATAATGGCCAAAACAATGGTTTTAGGCCCATTCTAGGACAAACTGACATTGTCGCATGTGTCACCCGCCGTGCGCCGCAACAACTATTTCTATTGTGTGCTTGTCACTTATCACTCTCTTTCTGCATTACTAAGCTATTGGAACTTATGAGACTTTGCGTGTCTCCCTAGCCTGACCCTAGTTGTTTCTTGCAGTTGCTTGCTTGCTAGTGCGCCAGTTGACTGGACGGTGTCGCCACGTCAGCAGCAGCAAGGTTAGGAAGCTCAAGTAGCTTCTCTTGGTATCACAACAGCACGACCTCTCTCGATGAGGTGCGCCGTAGAGACAACATCGGCAGCAGCAGTGAGAGTCACCGTCGCCGCCATATTCTGGGACCCATCGCAGTCGTTTTCAGCAGCGATACCACCCTGGAATCCCCACACTTTACCGGGTGAGCTGCGGCAGTTACCTGCTCTAGTAGCCAAGCCGAGCAACAACAGCAGCAGTGGGTGACAGCAGCAGCCATGTCTGGCTGCTCATTTGCACACAAAAAAGGATAGAAAACTAGCTCGCGACAGCTGCTACTAGCAGTGGCAACGTGTAGCAACGCTAGTAGCTTGTAGCAGACGTGAGCAGTAGCAACAGCACAACATCGGTGTTAGAAGTAATGGCAGCAACGCACCAGCAGTGGCGGCAGCCAAAGCAGCTACAGCAACCCTACATAACATTGTTGTTGTGCAGTAGTGCTGCGCAACTGCGTAGGAGCTACAGAGCACTAAGCAAAAGCTATGCAAGGCTGCCTAGGTCCCTTCAAAGTGACTTAAAAAGAAGGCGTAAAACACGCCAGGGCAAAAAATGCTAGTATTTTTGCTGGTGTAAAAACATTGACGTCATCATCGGTTGTGCTGGCGTCAGTAATGTCTGGATCAAAACGCCTTTTTCATGTTTCAACTCCTTGAGAAACACTATTGGTTTCTTATTCAGAGCAGTCCCTTGACTGCACTCGGATCATGCGCGGCCTTGAGGCGGTGCACATGCAGTGGATCTCCTTGAGTGACACATGGTCGGGGCACGCAGCGACCACAAGTGTAGCAGACGCATTCATGTCACCAGGCGGCAGTAGTGATGTGGACCCTCAGGGTTGCAGGATTGCGGAGCTTTGTCAGCTGCTGGCGCTTCATACTTAGGGAGGTGCGAGTGTGTTGTCACAGCCAAGTGGTCCCGCGTCAGATTGTCTTACTACGTATGTTGCTGGTGATGATGATTGTGGTGGGGCTCAGTTGGCTTGTGATGAGGATGCACCTGACAGTACTGATTGGCTTGACGAGTCACTGATCTGTGCTGGTCGTCGTTGTCCTGAGTCTTTTGTTCAGCGACTAGCAGAGGCAGAATGTTCTTTGACATGTTGCTGAGTGTGGATGAGTAGTCGTGAGCCGAGTGGCACTTGGATCATTGACTCTGGTGCCACCCATCACATGACTTGTCGTCGTAGTGACTTTGTTTTGCTGGGTCCCGTTACGTCTCTTCTGTCCATTCCTACAGGGTTTGTTCTGTCATTGCCTGTGTAGGGAGTTGGGTTTTTGCGGTTTGATGGTCCGTCTGGGCCCTTGTATATTTCTGATGTGCTCTTTGTCCTTGCTCTTGAGCTCAGCCTGCTCTCTGTTTGTGCATGCACCAGGATGGGTCTTACTGTTGAGCACTCTGCTAAATCTGCCACAGTGACTTCTCTTGACACACGTGCCATCGTGCTTCATGCCTCTGTTGTTGATGACCTCTATCATGCATCTCACTACACTCCCTCTGTTTCTTCTCCCCCTCCTTCTTTTGTAGGTGTGTTTGTCACTGGTGTTCTCTCCCCTGAGCACCAGTGCTTTTTGCATCGTTGCCCGTGCCATGTGAGTTCATACACAGTGTCTAAGTTCATTCAAACTCAGCCAGCCCTTGATCTTGACGCAGCTTTCTTTGAGAAACCGCCCAAGACCGATTGCCTTTTTTGTGCCCACGACAAGATGCATCACTGCTTTGACCGTGAATCATCCTCGCAGTCACTGCTCCCACTAGAGTTGGTCCACTTAGACCTTCTCGGTTCACTCCTAGTCGAGTCCCTCTCTGATTGGGGCCGATATGTTCTCAACCTGACCAATGAGTTCACCTGGATGCGGTGGGTCTATAGCCTTCGCCACAAGAGCGACGTCGCGCTGGCGGTTTGCCCGTGGCTTGTGATGGATGAGCACTAGTCCCATCACACCCTGCACACGTTCCGCCCGGATTGTGGTGGCGAGTCCTTAGGCAAGATGGATGCCTACTTTGCTGATCACGGTATCTTTCACCTGCTTGTTGGCCCTTCTACACCATGGCACAACAATGTGTCTAAGCGTTGAAATCACACCATGGAGGATGTGGTTCGCGCTATGTAATCTAAGTGCGATCTTCCACAGTCTTTTGCCTTTAAGGGCTTCGCCTACATGACGTGGGTCTGGAACCACTTGCCGCATGGTCCACTTCCAGGCCATGTCACGCCATACGAGTTGTGATTTGGCCATTGTGCTGACCTCCGCCTCGCCCGCGTTTGGGGGTCCCTCGCCTTCATCTAGTACATCGATTAGCAGGGGTCCAAGTTCTTACCTCGCGGACGCATGTGTACCTTCCTGTGCATCTCCCAGCAGGCAAAGGCCTGGCGCTTTTGGGACCCTACTCGCCATCGCGTTGTTGAGTCTCGAGATGCTCTCTTCGTTGAGGCTCCCATATGCCGCAACTTGTCCAGCATTCCTTTGCCGGCTGCGGACCACATTCCTACTTGTGTGGCCTACCGTTGGATGGGGGAGTCTGGTCCTACAGATGGGTCCGTTTGGGCCTCCCCACTTGCGGTCCGGTCTCCGGCTGCTGACGATCCGGCCATTGTGGCTGTGGGTCTAGTAGCCTCATCAGTCCCCTGTGGCACACCTGATCCCATGCCCATGTCAGACCACTGTGGTACACCTGATCTCGTGCCCGTGTCGGTCCCCTCTGGCACACCTGATCCCGTGCGGGTATCAGACTGCTCAGGCACATCTGATCCCCTGCCAATGTTGGTCCCCTCTGACAGACCTGATCCCGTGCGAATGTCAGACCCCTCGGGCACATATGGTCCCATGCCGGTGTCGGTCCCCGTAGGCACACCTGATCCCGTATGAGCATCAGTCCCCTTTGGCACACCTAACCCCGTGCCAGGGTCAGTCCCCTCTATCACACCCACTCATGTGCATCCACCTATTTCACCTGTGGCTATGACCGAGCAACCTTTTGCAACCTGAGGTGAGCACCTCCACATTGGGCTACTCCCTCGAGCCCAATGGTCGTCATTGATCATTGGCCTCTAAGGCTTAGTGAACTGCTGACTGATCTCCTAGACGCCCGACTCGTACTATTCAGAGTGGCGAGCCTGGCCCTTGGCCTATGTGTCCAGGAAAAACTACATTGAGGTGAATGTGGCATGTCCTGTCGGCATCGAGTTGGTCTCCCGAGAGTTCTTGGTTGCTTGTGATGCCGCAACTGATCTTGTCGTGGTCAGACCGAGTCCAAAGGCATGTGTCTTAGCCACCCTGAGCTCTCCCTTGACAACGCTTGATCCAGGCACATTGACGAAAGCACTCTAAGGTCAGGATGTAGACTTGTGGCGTGCTGTTTGTGAGGACGAGTTGAGAGCCATCTGTGAGCATGGAGTCTAAGAGGTTGTCGACCTCCCACCTGGGCGGAAGGCCGTACAGGCCAAGTGGGTCTTTTGGAAGAAGGTGAAGCGTGATCGCTACAAGGCTCGCTTGATGGCCAAGGGATTCTCGAAGGTTGAGGGTGTAGATTTCACGCACACCTTTGCACCCGTTCGCCGCATGACCACTGCTAACGCTCTGTTCGGGGTTGTTGCTCACTACGAATAGTAGCTGCACTAGATGGATGTGAACAACACCTTCCTCCATGGCACCTACAAGGTGGAGATCTTCATGGTTCAACCACTTGGATTCGAGGTCGATGACAAGGTCCGGCGCTTGCGCAAGACCCTGTACGGACTCAAATAGCCACTCAGGTGCTATAACTTGGAGATCATTGGCACACTAACACGTCCCTGTTACGTGCACAGTGAAGCAGACCCGTCCCTATTTCTCAAATAGACAACTAAGAGCCTCATCGGCATCCTAGTCTACGTGGACGACCTCCTGATTGCGTCTCATTCGATGAAGGCCGTGAAGGAGGCCAAGGCAGTCCTTCAGGCTGCCTACAGGATGAAGGACCTTGCTCCAACATCTATGTTTCTTGGGATGGAGATCGTGCGTGATCATCAGCAACGGACACTCTTGTTGCATCAGGCATGTTATGCCCCTATTGTGGGGGAGCGGTATGTTGACCTCCTTGGTGCAGTTCTCACAGCCTCCAAACCCATCACGCTTGATGGGCAGGATGCTCTGAAGGTGGATGATCCAGCAGAGCTAGGGGAGACAGTGGACGTGACCCTTTACTTACGCCCAATTGGCTCCTTATGTTCTTGGCCACTACCACACCACCCGACGTTGCGTTCGCCATCAACCTCCTTGCACAATTTTCATAGTGTCCTTTGGTGAGAGCCCTTCACGCGGCTGTGCGAGTGGTGCCATACGTGGTGTCCACACCGTACCTTGGACTCTACTTTCGACGGTAGTGTTCGGTAGTAGTCGAAGGCTACATAGACAGTGACTGGGTTTGGATTCCTGATAGGCACAGTCGGACAATCTACGTGTTCCTACTTGGTGGCACTGCTATGTCATGGTACAGCGGCAAGCAGGGTTGTATTGCAAGTAGCTCATTAGAGGTTGAGTACCATATTACCTCCTAAATTCAGATAGATTTTCAATGAGGAATTTGTTTTCGGCTTTTTTCAACGATCTGGGGCCGAATTTTGGACCATTCTGGAACAAGGCACGGTCTGGACAAGCCCTCGTAAATTCAAACTTCTGAGATCAACTCCACGATGTGGCTGCTCATGCTCACTCGAGCAATGAGTTTGGTTGGTCAAATCGTGTCGCTTGAACATCGAGTAGTCAAACTGGTGGTAACATGTGATAATGACGGACTTGACCGTGCACGGCAAAATTCAAACACTTTTCCCGAGGAATTTTCTATCGTTCCGAACAAGACAGAAGAAACTTTTTGCCGGCTCCGAACTTTTGTATATTTACGTTTTGTCCAAATTCAGGTGGTAGTACGGTGTGTTGCTCTAAGGGATCGGGCTGCTGAGGCGGTGTGGTTGCAGCGTCTATTTCGTGAGTTGCGTCAGTCCGTGCCTTGCATCGTTCTGCGTTGTGACAACTAGAGTGATCTTGCCATTGCAAAGAACTCTGGTGTATTTCATGCCCGCAAGAAGCACATTGCAATTGAGCATCACTTTGTGTGTGATCTTGTGGAGCGACAGGTGATCTCCGTCATCTGGGTCGGCATGAACATGCAACGGGCTGACTTCTTGACCAAGGCACTTGCGCGCGGAAAGTTCATGGTGGCCATTCGTTCTGTCAGGCTTCGCTCCTTGCTTGAGAGTGGCTGAGAGTGGGGTGTGTGAGCATGGACTGTTGAGCATCTTGTTGTGCACCTATGTTAGTGGTGCACGTTTATGGACATGCGTACTATCGGGTCATGGGGTAGTGTTGTGATGTGAGCCGTCCCCATCTGTTTGTACAGCTTATTATGACCACTCGGCCGTGTCTGTGCTCGTGCAGATCCTTGATGCAAATGCATCCGGTACTGGAGCACTGACAAGTGGTGGCTCCACCCACCAGCAGCTGCCAGACTGCTGCCACAACATCCTGGGTGCTTTCCGGGGTGCTTTCCGGTGTTTCTACACACTCTAGAGTTTTCTCTGTTGATTGGCATTCAAGCCCGATTTGCATGTTTTGCATTCTCTGTCTACTGATTGATGCTGGACTTTTGCGTGTGACCTTTCGTAGTGTCTGGCTTGTGATTCTACATCTGTAGGTTCAGACGGTGTTACGTTTGGATACCTGTGTGCAGAGTTGTCGCCAAAACAGTGATTTTGGACCGGTTTTAGGACAAACTGACACTGTCGCGCGCCTCACCCGTCGTGCACCGCGAAAGTTGTTTATGATGTATGCTTGTTATTTATCTCTCTCTCTCTCTCTCTCTCTCTCTCTCTCTCTC
>SZWC01001264.1:275092-290806 GCA_023375785.1 Penium margaritaceum | reverse complement strand
CTCTCTCTCTCTCTCCTGGGCTGATGTCCCGGTGTCCCAGACAGAGAGACCAAGGCATCGCGGATCTGTCGCAGCGTAGCTGACTGCTCATCCTGGCGCTGGCGGAGTGACGACTGCTCCACCAGCAGGAAGTCAATCGCCTTTGAGCGTGGGCTGCGGCCCCCGCTCGTGACGGTGTCCTCCAGCTCCTTGCCCTTGGAGCTGCTCGGCTCCATGCTGAGGCGGTGCAAAAGTCGTCCGAACGCAGAACCGTCAGCGTTTCTCGCCGATTTAGGACGGTTGCAAAAGTCGACCTTCTGACCAAAAAATCGGCTAAGTGCTGAAAGTTTAAAAACTTAAATTTTCACCACTAAAAATTGAAGGTTGTCCAAATGAAGCGAAATTTGGACCACAGAGGCGTCTGAGGATGCTGAAGACAATGGTGAAATTTTCGTCTTCAAAAAGTGGGGGAAAAGGCCAAAACGACCTGATTTTGTGCTCAGGCCGAAAAAATGAAAAATTCAAATCAGTGATGCGGAACGGTGAATGCTGGAGGCTACAGAGCTCCAAATGAGGCGAGAAAGGGCGCGATGGAAAGATTGAGACCTAAGCTTTTCAACGAGCCATAGCGCGCAACTTTTGGTGGCTATTTGAGTCCGGCACAGGCGGGTGAAGAGAGGATGGCGGCTGACGCGATTTGCGTCTGCGGCTCCTCCACGTCCGTGCGGCTTCCAGGAAGCTGCACGGCTGGAGTCAGCACCTACAAAAGGTACTGGTGCCTCTGGTGCCTGAGTGGCCACGGCCGCCGCTGCTGCTGTTGCTCGCTGATGGTGCTGTTGCTCGCCCGGTTTGCGGCTCCAAGTCGCCACACGGGCGGCCTCGGACCGGCTGCTGCTGCGCGCAAGGGCTCCAACGGCCTCAAGCCGTTGTGGCACGCTGCAGCTGCAGCACGAACCTGCCGTTGCGGTTTCTGACGCATCAGGATGATGGCATATGCGTCGCTGCGTGCTCNGAAGCTTCCTAGCCTTTCTGCTTGCTAGCCTGACAGCACGGGTCTGGTTGGTTGACACACAGGTCATGCGAGGGACAGCAAGGGTAGGGAGAGACACGTGCACTTGTATCTCAAGCTTCAACTGAAGTTAATGCAGAGAGGAATAACAAATGACAGGTCCACAACATAAATAGCCGCCGTGGCTCATGGCGGGTGGCGCACACGGCGGTGCCTGTCAAACCTGAACCGGCCCAAAACCACTGTTTTGGCCATAATTCTGCGCACAAGCGTCCAAACGGAGCGCCGTCTGATCCTACGGATGCACGACAAAAATAAAGACACAACAACTGGTCACACGCCTACGTCCGGGAACAGTCGGAGAGTGTAAGAAAACAAACATGTAAATCAGCCTGGCAGGGCTGTCCACCGAGAAAATCCTGAAGACCTCCAAACGTAGTCCGTGGGCTGTGGGAGCCCTCTGGTACACTGGGTAGGCTGCCAGGCTGCCTCCAGCGGGTGGAGCATCACCTCAGGGAACTCTGTCTGCAGCTGGGTCCGCCTCAAGGATCTGCACGAGCATGGACACGGCCGAGTGGTCACAACCAACTATACAACTGTGTATGACTGACAACATCACAACAGAAATAGGGGCACCGCGTATAGTTGCCGGGCGGCAAAACGCTTGTGGCCTGTTGGGAGGGTGGGGGGTGGGGGGTATTGTGGGGAGAGGCATCGAAGGGTTCTTTTCCGTGACACCATAGCCGACTCGGAAAAGTCGCAGAACGCTGACTCGCCGTTTTATCGCCAAGTATAGGATCCGTTTTGAGGTTAAGTAAACATCTGGCATGTACTAATCTATTTAGGAGACTGAACTCTGCTTTTGTCGAAAGGGGACCAACCACACCTTGCTACCGTGGAGGAGCCCGGCCTGGGAGGAGCCCAAACTTTGATAGAACCCAAAACTCACGCATGTTATGGGGGGATTGTCGGAAAACACATGAATTTTTTGATTGAAAACTCGAGTACATGTCGAATACACTGGCAATCAACGGTGTGAAGAGGAATCAAAGAACGGCAAAGCTACTATCTGCTACGCTACTCTCTCTTCCGCAAGCTATCCACCACGTGATGCATAGCACGGTCTGCATGTGCTGATTCGACCCTGCTTCTCAAACCTGCATGTGCGCAAACCGAGGCGCTCTAGTGATGTCCGTCCTCAGACGCACGTGTGTAGTGAAAGCGGATTGGCTACATAACCCTTCCATGTACGTTGAGATGGTCTAGGGTTTGCCTAGGCAAAATTCAGATTCCCCGTGAGCATGGACAGTGGGTAGTGACTGCCCCCTCCCCCCCTTTTGTTCATTCACTTTCGGAGTTTCCGGTGCAAACCTGCGACGATGCCGGGGTTTGGAGTGTTCGCGGTGGAGTGTGAACATGATGTTGTGTCTACTAATCAAGCAAGGTAAGTCAAATTACAGGGTACGTGGGACATATGTTGCGTTGAGAAAATGCCGATGTACCCATTCTTGGCGTAATGGCGCCCCAAACCCGGGCCAGTGCCCGGAGGGCGAGGCTCCTGCCTCCGCCAGACCGATGTGTAGAGATTCCATAAGGCCGCCAACTCGCCCACCCTTCTCATGTGCCATGGCACAACGCCCTACAACTGCTGCGCTCTCACATTTGCTAGGCCCACTTACACGACGACGAGCAATCTTTGCCGGCCAGGGTGGCTTGCCCGTGGTGTCCGCATGCCACAGGTGCTACCTTCCCGTCATGTGGCCTTGTCGGGAACAGGCACGACAATTGTGTGTACTGCGTCAGACCAAAGATGGCACAACCTTGGACGGCCGAACCCACCCACGTCGGCGGGGTGGCGCCCCACTAGAGAGGTCATGGCGCTGCCTGCTGCACCACCGGCCAAGCCGTCACCTAGTGCACCACTCGCTGCACATCCAGTGGCACCACGTGTTGGATGACTTGCCGCACCACCCGATGCTCGACCCATTGGGCACCCGTTGAACAAACCGCTGCATCATTGGCTGCACCTCCCGCAACACCACGCGCTACACGACCTCGCTGCACCACCCGCTACACCACTCGTTGCATCACATACTACATGACCCGTTGCACCACCCGCTACACGTCCCACTACACGACCCTGTGCACAACCCGCTAGACCACCTGCTGCACGATGACCTGCTCCACCCGCTACATAACTACCTCCTCCACCGTTGCATGACCCATTGAACGACTCGTTGTACCACCCGCTACACAACCCGCTCCACCACACAATGCACCACCACCTCAGCCACTTGCCCCTTGGCCTCCCATGCATGGAGTTCCTCTAAAGCCAGCTCCAACTCAGCTCCCTCCTCCGAAAAACTATGTATTCAACTTAGACGCAGGTGCCGAAGAAGAAATCTTCTTCTAGCTAAAGTCCCTTTGCAATTTGTACCCTTTCTACTGCTTCCTTTAGGTGCATTACTTTGTGCAAGGATCATGGCACAACGCCGCAAGCAGATTGTCAACTACATTGAGACACTTGCACCGGACCCTGCAAAACGACTGCTACACAGCCTGCCGTCGCTTGGAACTACCACGTGATGATGGAGGGGCCGTACACGGCTATGGTGCGTGGCCCAACTCATGCCCGCTGGCGTGTCGATCTTTTTCAAGCAACTTGTGAGTGTGGTAGCTGGCGCGAGTACGGCCAGCCTTCCCAGCACGCATGTGCCATCATGATGGAGGTGGGTGAAGACCCAATAGCGCACATGAACCTTGGCCAAACAATGAGGTACTGGAGCCTCACGTACGGCAATCCCATGCCGTCCATTGCAACATCCCCAATCTGAAGTGCATTGTCTAGCTGGGGGCAACAAGGACTATGGCGTGGCCGTGGTAGGCCTAAGACTGCCTGCATTGAGTGTGCGCAGCTGCGCTAATGCAACTTCATATGCGCCAAGTGTAGCTGTAAGGGCCACACAAAGAAGAGGTGCCTCAATCGTGATGCACCCCATCCCCACGAAGCAACACCATCGCTTAAAGCTGATCGCGAAGCAGTAGCAACTGCAGCAGATGTAGGAGCAGGGAGAGAAGCAGGACGTGACATAACAAGTGGTCGATAGGCAGCACAAGGGGTAGCAACCGACGACTCTGATGCTTCAGACTACCACCTTGAAGCAAACGTTAAGGGATCCTCGACAGACGAAGAGGTTGGAGAGGCAGCAACAGACGACTTCGATGACGATGTGTCAGATAGTGGCAGTGAGGACTCCCTGGGGTACGTGGCAAAGACAGAGAACGGATTGCTAACACGAGAAGAGCACGGCACAAAGGGTGCCAGATTCATACAATAGTATGGTGGCCTAGTGGAGCACTCTTAGTACATGACTTAATAAACACCAATGTTTATGTATGGACACATTACAACCCTGTGCTTGCGTGCAAAGTACAAAAGGTCGGAACACAAGAATTTCTGTATCTCTCCTTCATTTTTACCACAACTTAATTGAGTGCACACTATTCCCAATAGAAACACCTCTAATCACTTCATTCATATATGGAGCTGGCACATGTTACTTGCTATCAAGAGTACACTCGGAATGGAGGCGTTTGGAGGTGCGGCTGTATTACAGCACCTGCGCTGAACCATTTCACATGGGAACTCTATAGGACTACACTCCAGAAGAGGTGTTCTATGATGCTTCAGAAGAAATTGAGGATGGGATCGACTTTAATTCCGATGCTCCACTGGCGACTGCCAGTCCTCGCCAGTTGTGCCCCATGTGTGACATGATTGGGTGGATCCACAGGCTCCCACCCGGAGTGCAACTGTGGCTAGTGAATAGGAAGCTTGATCCATTTCAAGAATGTTTAGGCTGCATAAACTTGTCTTGGACACGTCATCCGAATCTTTGGTTAACAACATCATTCATTGGTGGAACACTCTAATTCATGCTTGGTATGGTGGCCATGTCGATTGGCACCTCGCAAAGGAGTGTTATACATGGTGGAAACATACGTCAACTACCAGGTACATGATGAATATAGTGTACTCAACATATAACAGTCCTGCCGAAGGAGGTCATAGGTGAATCTTTGCTTCACAAAATCATTCATTGGTGGATCACTCCAATTCATGATTGGTATGGTTGTCATGTCAATAGACACCTGGCAAAGGAGTGATTTAAACTTTGGAAGATACATCGTATAACGAGTACATGATGAATATAATGTACATTACATATAACATTCCTGCTCAATGAGGTCATAGGTGAATTTTTTCTCAACAACATCATTCATCAGTGGATCACTTGAATTCATGGTTGGTATGGTTGTCATGTCAATAGAAATCTGGCAAATGAGTGTTGTAAATTGTGGAAGAGTACATCATGTAACGGGTACATGATGAAAACAATGTCCTATACATGTAACAATATTGCCCAATGAGTTCACTTTGGTCAGTACCAATAAAAAACGCCACACAAATCCAAAAGTAACAGGCATCTTGTCCAAAGTTGTTTGTTACCATGACATACATCCTCTTTTTTCAATGTTATATGGCACACAGTTCATACAAGTTTTTGGGACCAGTCACATGTGTGCTATATGAGACCGGAATGACAAAAGAATACTGGGGAGAAGAGATGTAAAATGACTTATCAATATATGCAATGTACCCACACAGTCTGTCAACAAAATGGATTGGAGTCTGGCACTCCATAGAGGATCCAGATGGACTCAAGGTTGCCATTGTGGTGGGCACCAAATGGGAGGACAATGAGGCAGCTTCATGCATAAGATATGGCACATGTCGAATGGGTCACTTGGAGGAGGTCCCATGTTCTTGGCATCCCACATTCTCTTCATCTTGTTCCACGGGACCCATGCATCAAATTGGTTCATACGGGGACGTGGAGGAAGGATTTCTCTCCATGGACCCACTTGAGGACCATCCGGATCTCTTCCCCACAACGTGAGCAGCGACATGGGACGACCTCTGAGCTTCAGCGGATCCAAAGAGTACTTGTTTGCCCGTGAAAACATTGTCAATGAAGGAGAAGTAGAAGACGTGTAAGTTGAGCCTTATGAACTTCTGCTAGAACCACGGTTCATCATTGAACCGCGCCTAGTACGTTGTGTGTCACGTCAAGTGTTTCACGGTTTACAACTTCGCTTCCACACCTTTTCGACTACGTCACATCAATTTTTGTACGTTGTCGCCTACGAGGTGGTAGTTAGCTAACTACCTTGTCACCGATCCGGACGAGGATCTGTCCGGTTGTCACTAACGCCGCAAACCCATTTGTTGTATCTGATGACACGTGTGAATTGCTTTCACGCTTGCATAACATTCTTGCAAATGGAACACAAACTTGCATTACTTCTCATCGAACCTAGGCCCGAGACAAGCCGGTTTGTGCAGAGCAGGGTATGTACAAGCTGCCCCTTTTGAACCTCCGCTGGTGGTTTGGCGATGTACCGTCGGTTGGGCACATGAGTTCCGCTCCATCACTATTCAAGTGTGAGCGAATAGTGCATGGGTTACGGAGCTAATTTCCCCTCTCGATTCCCGGATGGGTATTGTATTTTCCTATGTAGGGGGCTCGTTTCTTTCTCGCTCGGCGTTGATACTTGCGTTTTTTCTCGCGGTCCATTGATACCTGCGTTTCATTGTACGTGCCTTCGGCATATAGTTCCAAAAACTTGGTTCATGTGAACCGAACCCTTTTAGAAAACTACCTGCCACGGCATCCAAATTTTGATCACGAGAACCCACGTTTTTCGGAAGCAGATCACCAGAAACAACACGTTCACAATGCAGATCTCCATATGCCACTTCAAGTACTCGTCAATGCATTGGTTGTGTCCAATCGCTTTAGTTGTTGACTTCTCTCCTTGTGTATGCAGAATTTTCTTTGTACTATAAAAATGGTTGTTAGTAACACCTGCCCTAGAACTTTACATGAATAGAACCTTGCAAAATTATAATGCACAAGAGAGGTTTTGTCGCGTAAAGCATCTGAAAACTTTGAGGCTCGACGGTCAAAAACTGTCAAACGTGCCAGAACAGTTCGCAAATAGCGAGAAAACATACTAACCCCTATTCCAATAAGAAAAGGAAACCTTGAATTCGATGAACGAATAGGGTGGAGTGACCATGTACCCATAGTTGCGCACAATAAGCCCCATCTGCCCCTATGTTGGAACAATAAGCCCCATCCGCCCCTCCGCCAAAACAATAAGCCTCATTCGCCCCTCTGCCACAATGATAACCCTGACTCGCCCCTTCTACAAGGACGCAAAAATCCTGGCGTAGAAAATAAGCAATATACCCCTCTCGTTTGTCAAAAGATAGCATGTCGACGTTGCATGAATGCGGCGTCGACATGTTGATGTCACAATTTCCTACCCAATTATCACAAACTGCTTAAAGGAAGGGTTTTTGATTTTTTTGTAAGCGATTTGGGAGGAGTTTGCATGGGGGATCTGAGACTCCCTAGTGTTCTAAGTGAACCTACTGGGTCCCGCGGTTGCGGGGCCCAGCAAGTGCCCGTGCAGAAACAAAGCCTCAAACCCTGCATGGAAAAGGAGGTGGATTTGTCTATTGTTTGTAACTCAAACGAGGGTATAAAGTTGAACAAAGTGTTAAAAAAAAGGGATTTTGGACTCCCGTCGGGTATTCTCAAGGACGCCCATCGGCCTGAATCCCCGTCGAAGTCCTCCCCCCCCCACTCCCCACCGCTTCTCGGCAGCCCACCAGCCGCCCGTTCCACCACGACCCTCAATCACGTGGGCCTCGATAGACGGGCGGGTGGGTGGGCTGGTGGGCTGCGAAAGGCGGGGGGGGGAGGGGGGGTTGGGGCTGACAAAGTGCCGATCGACGGATGTCAACCGGCAATTCCCCACCCCCCTCCCCCCCCACTCCTTGATGCTATCGCGGCCCTCAATCGCGACGGTCGCAATGGATGGCATGCCCGATTTCACCATGCTTAAGCAGCGACATGCGTCGCTGTTTGAGCATGGTGAAAACGAGGGGGCGGATTAGGCTCTTTTTCTGCCAGAGATGGGCGGATTAGGCTTATTGTTTTGGCGGAGGGACGAATGATGCTTATCGTTCTGGCAAAGGGGCAGATGAGGATTATCGTTCTGGCGGAGGGGTGGATGGGGCTTGTCGTTCCGACGGAGGGGCGGATGGGGCTTGTTATTCCGACGGAGGGGTATATGAGGGTCAAGGGTGACAAAACAGGGGGTAATCGGCATATTTACCGAATGGCAAACTAATAAATACAACAATGAGATACCACGAAAACCCCTTAGTTCGCGGGACATATGGTGACGTCTTATACGCACCTCGTGGAATATCGTGATCACACAAAAAAGTTGTTGTTCATGATGATCAAACATCGGAAAGTGTGGTGTTGTGTGCTAAAAAATCGTGCAGTGTGGCATATAGCGAACAGATTTTCAAACTAGTGGCGCGGGTGATTACCCCTATCCCAACGCGTGGTACATAGGAAATTTCCAGATCAAACGATTCCGCTGGTGGATTGCATTGCACAAGGGGCGGGCTATTTCTCCGAACATCAAAAGCTTGTCGTTTGCAACCGTACAAAAAGGCAAAACATCTACAAGACTCAACAGTTGTGTCTTTTCTATCCGCTATTTGAAGATACAAAACGCCACATCTATTTGTTGGAAACAAAACACCATATCCAATGAATCCGAAGTTAATACCATAACATCCACATGAAATATGGTTACTCAGATAAATGGGAATGATCATTGGCATTTACTTTCATTGAAACCAGATTTCATACAATAATTCAGAAATTTCTTAGGGAAGTCACTGTTATGCCAGTCACAAGCAAACATGGTGAACAAGGAAAGATGTGAGGTGGAACATGGTTTGGGAATTTGGGGCAATTAAGAAATTTACATTATTGGTAAGTGTACCTCGATGACGTGTTGAATAAGTCAAGCATATACATGCAACGCCGAGAATGAGAATGAGGCATATGTTGGGTCCTTGATGCACGAGCCGAGCGACGTGTGCGAGGTCGCGCCATTTGTGGCTGCGTTGAGAAGCACTGCCGAGAAGTCGAGGGGCTTCGAGCGCAACTAGTGGGTACGGTCCCGGTGCTGGATTAGGCAAAGAACACAACATTGGTTTGAAGGATTGTTGCAAGTCGCAAGGATTGTTGGAACGTGTATGGAGGACGCAAGCTCAAATGAAAGACGCCGTGTACTGTCATATTTGGTAGAAGCGGCTCTCATTATGCGATTGGCATTGTTGGTTTTCGTCCAGCTCTCATTGTACTCTGTCGTGTCCTCCCGGCTTGTGTACATTGGCGTGCAAATGAATGACGGCGAGACTTGACGCTGTTGGAGTGTCGCTCGGTTGAGCCGACGCACGCTGAGGCCCACTGACATTTCGATGGAGCCTCCTCCCTCTTCCGATGCGCTCAGCTCCATCAGCAGGCCTCTTCGGCGGTCGGGCCGCCTGTGGTCACCACCACTGCAGATGCTGTCTGCATGCACCTAGCGCTGTGTCTGGTTGTGGCATTGTGTCTACAGCATCATGCGGTGCCTAGGGTCCATGTCTCCTGCAGTATTTCCCTGTTTGACATAGCTGACTGCCGTAGGAACTACCTGGGTTCGGGCAGCCATGACTCCTTGCTGCTATTTTTCTAGCTGATTCTGACCGCATGACTGCGTTCGTAGCGTTGGTGTTATGGTATGGTCCAGTTTTCAAGCAAAACGGACGACACTCGGGTTTTGGGCTATCGGGCGTCTGGTAGGGCTCTCCGTGAAAACCCTCCCTGTCAGAAAAAAGGTCTAGGACTACTTTCTGATTGGCTGGTTAGCTGAGTAACAAGTTCTACACTAGTGGGGGGGAGCTAGAACTTGGAGGGGTCTCCCATTGTTGCTCATTCTTCATTCCTAATCAGTCACTTTAAGTTTTCAGCTGCTTTGTGGCGCTAACACAGGCACGCGCGTTTCTTAGTGACAAACCCAGAGCTTCTAGACTTAGACTCTATAGCAGCAGACTGAGGGGACAACAGACTTAAGCGACAAGCGTGGAAGCCCGCACGCTGTATCAACAATGCCTCTTTCCCAACCTGCTGCCTAGGTTTNACCCTCCCTGTCAGAAAAAAGGTCTAGGACTACTTTCTGATTGGCTGGTTAGCTGAGTAACAAGTTCTACACTAGTGGGGGGGAGCTAGAACTTGGAGGGGTCTCCCATTGTTGCTCATTCTTCATTCCTAATCAGTCACTTTAAGTTTTCAGCTGCTTTGTGGCGCTAACACAGGCACGCGCGTTTCTTAGTGACAAACCCAGAGCTTCTAGACTTAGACTCTATAGCAGCAGACTGAGGGGACAACAGACTTAAGCAACGAGCGTGGAAGCCCACACGCTGTATCAACAACGCCTCTGCCCCAACCTGCTGCCTAGGTTTTCTAGCTTGGTATCAGAGTCAGAGTGTAGCAGCAGCAACAGAAGATTGGCATATAGATGCCGGACAACGCTGGCGGATCCCCATACGCGCCAGTGCAAGGGAAATGCTGCCGGATTGTTTCTGGCAGCATTGACCCGCCTCGTAGCGGTGTCAGATTTTTCCCACGACCAATCGACGAGGGGAAATTCTGCCGAAAATTTTCGGCAGCGCTGACCCCCACGCGTGTTGCAAGGAGGTGAGCGGCAGGCCGCGTCTCACACCTATGGGCGACAACGCACGCTGTAACGTCACGTAGGTGTAGTGACTGGGACCAGCACGTAGCAGCAGTAGTATGCAACAGCGGCAACCGGAGGCGACGGCAGCAAGCATCGGCATCAGCAGCCAGCAGGAGCTGCGTGCAGTAGTAGCAACAAGAAAAAGCAGCAGCTCGCAGCAGCCCGCAACAGCAGTAGCCCGCAGTACCAGCTCGCAGCAGTAGCCGCACGTAGCATTAGCCTGCAGCAGCAGCTCGCAGTAGCAGTGAGCGACAGTGGCAACAAGCAGCAGCTACAGCAACGTGCAGCAGTAACAAGAGGCTGCAATAGGAGTAGCAGCGAGCCGCAGCAGCAACCAGCTACAACAACAGCAGCAAGGAGCAGCTGCCGACAGCAGCTAGCAGCGGGTGCTCCTGCTCGCTGCCCGCAGCAAGCGAGCAGTGAGCAGCAGCCCGCTGCTACCAGCAAACAGAAGCTCGCTGCCAGCAAGCAGCAGCTCGTTGCCAGCGAGCAGGAGCTCGCTGCCAGAGAGGAGCAGCTCGTTGCTCGCATCCAACAGCGGGCAACTGCCCGTTGTGACAGACGAGAGAAGGAAAAAAAGAGAAAAAAAGTGCAAGAGAAGAAGAAATCCCCCACCCCACCAGCTTCGTTGCCGCGGATGCAGTAGCTGCCTTTGCTGCTGTAGCAGCCACAGCAATCGCATCATCGCAAAAGTAACAGTTGTTGTTGCAACTGTAGCCGTAGTAGCAGCAGCAGTAGCAACCGAAGCATGAACAACAGCAGTAGCAGTAATAGCCGCAACAGCAGCAGTTGCAACAGCAACAGCAGTAGCTGCTACAGTAGCAGCAGTAGTAGCGGTAGCAATAGCAACAACAGCAGTAGCAGAAGCAGCTGTAGAAGCAACAGTAGCGGTAGCTGTAGTAGTAGTAGTAGCTACAACTGTAGCAGCAGCCCCAACAACCGCCATTGCTAACGTCAACATCTCGTAGCTGACGTCACTACTGACGTCATCAACTCACAAATAGAGGGGACAAGGGAAGGGGGAAGAAAACCTAAGGGTGGGCAGGTCATCCACCGCCCTCAGCTGCCGTCACTGTTGACGTCAGAGAAAAAAACTAAAACAAAGGGGCATCAGACCATGGCTGGTAGCCCCATTGGGGAGGGGTCCTCCTCTGTTGGGGGGACCCCCACCCTCCTTTCTTGCAGTAGTTGCAGCAGTAGCAACAGCAACAGCAGTAGTAATAGCAGCAGGAGAAGCAGTAGCAGCAGCTCTTATACCAACAATAGCAGCAGCAGGAGTAGCAGGAGTAGTAGGAGCAGTAGCAACAACAGGAGCAACAACAGCAGTAGGAGCAGAAGCAGCAACAGTAGCAGTAGCACCAGCAGAAGTAGTAGCAGTAGGAGCAATAATGGCAGCAGCCCTCTGGCGTCGTTGGCGACAACCCTGACCCCCTCGCTGCTCTTCAGCAACAGCTCGCCGCCCTGACACAGCAGCTTGCGGCACTGCAGCCGTTGGCCTCTCAGACTACCGCCAGTGCACCGCCATCCTTCATCCCTCTTGGGCACGCTAGCCCTGTTGTGTCTGCTTCCATGCACTACCTGGGGCAGCAATCGAACTCAGCGCCAACGACAGACAGTGACCTTCGTCCTGGGCCGCACTCTGGGTGCCGGCCGCAAGCAAAAGGACTTTGAGACGCCGCCGTAGTTGCTTCATGCCGGTGAGCAGTTCCAGAGTTGGGAGCTCAGCTTCTTCATCTGAGCGCAGGGTGAGGGCCCGTGGGCATTCTACACCCTGCCGTATGACGCCACCCTCACCAACCAGTTGTATGACGCTGGTCGTTTCGTCTACGCTCTAGTCCCTATTGCCCCTCCGCCTGCCCGCCTCGCCCTGGAGCTCATTCTTAGGCGACTTCACTGCTGGCGTCACCCCAGACCCTACAGCCGCGTGGCACGTCCTCACTCATCCCCATCGCCTGTCCAGCAAAGCTGAGACCAACCGTCTGCTGCGGGAGTTCAACTCCTTGCACATGGGGGAGACCGAGACGGTCACCTCCTATTGGTAGCGGGCGGAAGACATCCTTCGTCACCTCGAGACCTCCGCCCCACCTCCTCAGGCCGCACTCCTCACCATGAAGTGTGATGCCACCGACGCGTACGCGGACGTCTTTGTCCATTACTCTCATGACGTCCTCTCCACCATGGCGGCCCAGGGCACCCTCATGCCCTGGGCATACGAGCTATTCCTCCGGATTGAGGAAGCTCGTCCGGAGTCCCGCCTCCAGCGCACGAAGGCTCTCGCCTCCCCTGCCATTGCCTACGTGGCCGTCACCTCCCCTGTCGTAGCTACCTCATTGTTGTCAGCGAAGAAGAAGCGTCGGAACAAGAAAGGCAAGGGTCAGCAACAGCAGCAGCAGCGACCGTCGACCGGGTCCAGTGGTGGAGGCTCGGTCTGCCACAACTCTGGCCAGCCCGGGCACGGGTGGTACACGTGCCCTCTACCAATGGATGATGCGCGCGTCATCGCCACCATGCATCGCCAGTGGGATTGCCGTCTCGCCTCTGCCGCCGTAGCTGTCGCCGACTCTGACACTTCGGCCTCATCCAGTAGCTCCACCACTCCGGTTGCTTTGCCAGTCCAGCCGACACTAGCGCCGCAGCAGTCGGCGACGGCACAGTCCTCCTTCTACCCGGGCTCCGACGCCATCACCCCATACTCCGTCTACACTACCAGGTCGTCCTCCCATGAGCATCAATTGGAGTAGTTCATTGCGCTCCAGCTCGGCCTGCCTCGCCCTCCTCCCCAGGGAAGTGCGAGTTGCATCACTTCCTGCTCTCCTGCCTAGCCCTGCATGACTGAGACCAAGCTACGGTCGTGTCCCGTTTCCTCGTCTGTCTTGTCGTCTCCCATGGATTCCGCTACCCCTTCCCATGACAACGTTGCATGGCTTGACAATTTGCAGTCTCGGTTCATGCCTCCTTCCACCGCGTCCACGTCCCTTGCTTGCTGCCATGCGACTATTGGCGATCTGGCGACCGCGGTCCAGGACCCTGCCGAGACCTGGATCATCGACTCCGGGGCCACGCATCACATGACGGCCTCTCGTGAGGCTTTTAGTATGCTCGGTCCTATTGGCGATGTCTCCGGTGTTCGGACGGGCTCCGGACAGGTGTTGCCTGTCCGTGGTGTTAGCGTCATTTGTTTCCGTGGTCCTTCCGATGATGTCTTTCTGACCGATGTCCTCTACGTCCCTGGTCTCGAGCTTAGCCTCCTGTCCGTCACTTCCCTTGACCGCATGAGCATGGACGTTGTGCACTCGCGTGGTGTTGGCACTCTGTTGCTGCGTCCGTCTGGTCTTGTCGTGTTTCACGCCACCGCCTATGGCAACCTGTGGCATGTACCTCGCCTCTCCTCCTCTCCTTCTGTCTCCTCCCCGTCGGCCGCCACAGGCCATGTACTTGTCACCAGTACGCTTTCTCTTGAGCACACTCACCGCTTGTACCGCCGCCTCTGCCACGTCCACTCTGCCGCCATAGACAGCATGCTCCGCACTCAGCTGGCCAAGGGCCTTGACCCGGAGACTTTCCCCCTCCCATGCCCCACTGAGTCCATTGATTGCGCTCAAGGGAAAATGCACCGGTCCACGTACCCTTTGTCTTCCTCCCGTGCGTCCGTCCCTTTCAACCTTGTCCATTCCGACGTCATGGGCCCTCCCCCTTCCGAGTCCGTCGGCGAGCATGGCCGCTATATCCTCACACTCACTGACGACTATTCTCGCTACCGCTGGGTCTTCTACCTTCGGCAGTAGAGCGATGTCGCCCGAGCCATCCAAGACTGGCTTGTCCTCGCGGAGCGCGAGTGTGGCCGCTCTCTTTGCCACTTTCTCTTCGATCGCGGTGGTGAGTACATGGGTGAGGCCACGACCTTTTTTGCCTCTCGCGGGATCCACCATGAGACATCTACGCTCTACACGCCCACCCAGAATGGTGTCTCCGAACGGTGGAACCGTACCATGGCCGGCGCTGTCCGCACCATGCGGGTCGAGTCCGGTCTCTCCGATGGCTTCTATTTTGAAGCCATGGCCTACATGACCTATTTTTGGAATCGGATTGTTCACGGTGCCCTTCCTTGCCAGTCCACGCCGTACGAGCATTGGTGCGGTCAACGGGCTGACCTCCGCCCGGCTCGCGTCTGGGGCTGCGTGGCCATTGTGTGGCTACCCGCCTCGCAGCAGTGCTGCAAACTCGCCCCCTGCGGACGTCCCTGCACCTTCCTTGGTGTCTCTCATCAGTCCAAGGCCTTGCGCTTCTAAGATTCCTCCCGACAATACATCGTCGAGTCCCAGGATGCCCTCTTCTTTGAGGACCAGTTTCCTCGCGACCTCATTTTCTCCAGCTCATCCGTGTCTATCCCGACGCGTGGGGGAGTGGTGAGTCCGTCCTCCGTCCTACCGCATCCTACACATCCCCTAGTCCCTCTGAGCCGGCAGTCCCAGTCATGTCCATCGGTCCCTTTGAGGCGGCAGCCCCAGTCGCCTCTGCTGGTCCCTCCAGACCAGCAGTCCCAGTCTTATCCGCTGGTCCCTCCCGGCCGGCAGTCGCAGTTGATTCCACTGGTCCCTCTGAGCCGGCAGCCCCATTCGCCTCTGTTGGTCCCTTCGGACAAGCAGCCCTAGTCGCGTCCTCTGGTCCATCCGGGCCGGCAGCCCCTGTCGGGTACAGTGGTCCCTCTGACCCGGCAGCCCCAGTCGCGTCCGCTGGTCCTGACGGACGGGCAGCCCCAGTCGCGTCCGCTGGTCCCTCCAAGCCAGCAGCCCCAGTCGGGTCCGCTGGCTCCTTTGAGCCGACAGCCCCAGTCCTGTACATTGGTCCCTCTGAGCCGGCAGACCCAGTCGCGTCCGCTGGTCCCAACGGACCGGCAGCTCCAGTTGCGCCCGCTGGCCCCTCTGGGCCAGTAGCCCCGATCGCATCCGCCGGCCCCTCCTGGCCAGCAACCCCGTCCACCTCCATTGGCCCGTCGGACTCAGTGCCAT
>SZWC01001264.1:201209-243892 GCA_023375785.1 Penium margaritaceum | reverse complement strand
CGACGACGACGACGACGACGACGACGACGACGACGACGATGACAACGACCATGACAGCGACGACGACGACCATGACAGCAACGACCACGATGACGACGACGACGACAACGACGACAACAACGACGATGTGGACGACGACAATGGCAGTGGCGGCGACGGCGACGACAACAGCAGCGGCGGCGACGGCGACGACAACGACGACGACACTGACGACAACGACAACAACAATGACAACGACTATAGCCACGCTAAGACAATGACAACGATGACGACGACGACGACAACGAAGACGACGACGAAGACGACGACGACGACAACGACGACGACGACGACGACGACGACGACCACGACGACAAAGACAACGACGTCGAAGATGCATTCAGATACGAGCAGGACGGCGGTGACGACAGTGACGATGACAAAACGACGATGACGACAACGACAACGACAACGACAACGACAACGACAACGACAACGACAACGACAACGACAACGACAACGACAACGACAACGACAACGACAACGACACAACAACGACAACGACAACGACACAACTATGACAACGGCGACAGCAGTGACGAGGACGAAGACAACGGTGACGACGATGACGACAACCGCGGCCACAACGAAAGAGATAACGATATCGCTGACGCCGATGTCAACACCGACGACGCTGCAGCAGTATCGTATCCGTATTTGAAGGATGCTGTCATTATCGTCAATGGCAATGACAATGATGTTGCCGATGTCGCAAACGACGACAACGACGACAACGACAACAACAACGATGACAACGACGACCACAACGATGACGACGACGACGACGACTACGACGACGACTACGACGACGACGACGACAACGACGACAACGACAACGACGTCGACGACAACGGCGACGACGACGACGTTGACTACTACGACGACGGAGACAACAATGACAACGATAATGGCAACAACAATGACAGCAGCAGCGGCAACGATGACGACTCAGCGGCCGCTGCTGCAGCTGCTGCCGCTGCCGCCAGGATAGCGCGATGGTGCAAATGGTTGTAATGGCAGCGGCAACACACAGTGGCCAACAATGACAGTGGCAGGACGGTAGCACTGCCAAAGGCATCACACATACCCAGGCAGAGATGGAGATGGAAAACCAGCCGAGATGGATTCAATAATGCTTGTTGCTGGCTCCAAGAACAGCGACCAAGCCAGCAGGATTGGTGACTGCTGCAACTGTGACAGCTGTGATTTATGCTGCTGATTTGCACTGATGGCACTATCACTCTTCCATTCGAACATGGAAGGGCAAGTCGAAACCCTGAGCATAGGGGCTGCACAGATTTACGGCACGAAAATGACATGTTTGCCAGCGCGCCCTCTCGTGTTGATCGTCCATTGGAAGTGCGTTGATTCTGGAGAGCCGAATGGCTGTGCTACAACCTAGAGTAGTCAGTCAGCAGATCCAGCGGGCTGCGGAAGGCTGTCCCTGCCTGCTAAAGCGGGAAGCAGACAAGGACAGACATGACAGGTCCCCTGGAGACAGCAGGGCTTGGTAGACTCAAGACCTGAAAATTCCCTCGGAAGAAGATCCATGAAAATGCTTCTCTATGATCAAACCTCACATGAGCAAGTTACCTGATCCCACAACAAACTATGTTGGACCAGGAAACGTTTTCAATGTCCTGGACAGTTAATGGTACAGACGAATCACAAATGAACAGACCAAAGAACGAAATGCACTGCTAGGTCCCATAACATGTCAATTCGTTACTTGGGCCAAGTTCATAGCTGAGCAGAGTTTCAACGGCCAGTTTTCAGCCGTCGTGCGTTGGCCACAACTAAGAGGGAATCAGCACAAATACAATTTCCGGATTGAACCATATCAAGCTTTCCTCAATGACAAAATGGTTGGTCGGCCTTGTTCAAGAAATTGGATCGGAAGACAGCAGACAAAATGCTATGAGAAATTCTAGGCCACGGTCGAGCATAGCAGCCTGCCGCTTCAACACAGTCAACATCACCAGGCATGTGGGTGCCATAGGAGGGATGAGCAGAGAAATCCTCTACTGGCTCTTGCAGCCGGAGTGAGCTTCAGAAGTGCCGCACGCGAGGCTCGGTCTGAAGCTGGCCCGCAGCAAGCTGGAGGGGTTCTCATCCCTCCTACTCACTCACCGTCGGTCGGATCCGAGAGAGGAAGCCATCCTGGCGGGACTCAGCCGGCAGAGGGGCGCAGCAGATTGCTAGAGATCTCTGCCAGGGACATACAAACATCACAGACGGACGTATTTCCGAGGTTTTGCATGACGTGCTCAGCTTGCACAAAAGCATCTCCAAAACGTATACAGTCGTCTTCTGATCGTACACGTTTCCGAAATTCATTATCGAATCCCGCACTGTGGCTGCCCACTAGGGACAAGACGGTACTGAGAATCGAATCAGAGTGTCCTCATCAGAACCCAGCAAGCCAGGAGCAGAGGCGTTCGACGAGGCGGTCGCCATATGAACATTTGCTTTACTCTGCTTGTGTGCAATTCCACGGAGCCCAAGACTTCTTCCGAATGCTCAAGGTCGCCCGCAGCAAGTCCCTGCGGCAGCCCTACTCTGCTGAGCAAGAGACAGAAGCTGCACACCGGGGTGGATTCGTGCCTGGACAAGCCACAGCCTCGGCAGCATAAGAGAGCAGAAATAAACTCACACGGAGGCCCAGGAAACTTGTTGGTGAGCTAAGGGCAGCGATCCGCAGGCTAAGGGGTCCTCCCTTCCAACCTGTCCCTACTCCTACTGCAAGCTGTCCCTTAGGAGAAGCTGCAAGTCACCTAAATGCCTTGCGAAGGAATGAATTCCCAAGCCCTAAATCGAGCGAGCAGTCCGCAGACACGGATTAAAGGGTCCTATTCGAAATTGTTTGATGCAGAGAATGAGGTAAAATCTCTGTTGGGCGGATATGCGATCTACAAGAGCATAGTCGGGAACATAGACTATATGCCCAGGTCAAGGAGAGCATACTGTGAATGTCAGGTTTTTTTAAACGAGGTTTCGACTTGTGTATGTGGTCTATTATCGTGGTCGGATAAATCCAACCTCCGAGGCCCCTCTGCCGCAGGGACTCGGAGGTGACGGAACTCGCAGACCCGGAACGTCATGAGGGGGGTCATTTCCGAAACTCGTATGTCGCAAAAACCGTTACCGCAGGTATGTGGCGAATATACGAGGTTGGCTCATGTGCATAAGTCTTTCAGATGTCAGTTGTCACTGACCGTTTCTCGAGACCCCTATCATTCAAGTGAGGTATTCAAGTGCTTTCAATCCATGTTTCGATTTTTGAGACATCTCTCTTTTTTGTCCAACGGTCTGCGATTGTGAGATGAGCATTTCGCAAGACCAGGCACGCGTGGAGACGCCTCACGCAAACACATGCTGACGAGGCAACAGTAATGGTGTAACAAATCAGAAATCCAAATGGTAAACGGAACCTCAGACTCTCAATATCATCCTTGCCCAAGCACGCTTGCTTCGCCGCCGAGAGCTGTTCAAACGCAAACTGACGAAGGGAAATGGTTCATAGATGTTCGACCGACAACCCTTCGCATTTTCCGATACACATGTATTAGTCGCATGGAATGCCTCAAGTCAGTACTCCTCATCCACGTGGTCTTGTTTAGTTACATACTAACCCTTTACAATAGTTTCCCTTCAAAAGGAGGTCACAAGAAATTCCTCATTGGTGGATCATTCATTCTTCTGAAGCCTCTATCAATGAAAAATAAAGTATTCTAGTGCATGCAAGAGTCGGACAGTCGGACTGGAAATCCTTTGGTTTTTTTACCAACAACGAAACAAACATCACAGAATACGCAAAGCGACGCCAATCAGAAAAAAACAGACACTGCCGCTTGTATGCGATCCTCAAGGTCGGTGATTTTCTAGACTAGCAAAAGAACTGATCCTGGATAAGAATTTTAGGAGACTAGTATGTGTTTGTGATCGTTCCGGGCGAAACGAATTCTTTATACTCTTTGACAAGGAAAAAATGTAGAATATTTAAAATCCATGCTAGGTTGGAATTTAAATCCCACGCTTTCGGGTAGAAACCCTTTATGATTGGCCATGTTTGCTAGGGAATGCCACTGTATACCTTCGTAAATGGCCAACCTCGTGAAAATCCTTCCTCTTTTAGTCCATGATAAGGACAGTTGACCGGTCTTCCCGAAGAGATGTTAAATGTGGAATCTTTTGCTCGATTATTATGCAGCCCTATGCTCGCACTCTGTACAACACCCGACTATTGTTCCTCTTTAAAATCAGCATGCACATCCTCCTCCGGTTTGGAGACATCTAGTGACTTCAGTGGTGATTTTCCTACTAGATTCATCGGTGTCACAGTTTTGGCAACTGCAAGAAGGAAGGATGCACATTGCTTCTCCCCCTCTCTATGTTGGTAGCCTTGTAGACATGCAATGTTCTACGTTGATCGTCACACTCAAGCTACACACCTAAGAAGGTACAAGTTGGACCAATGTCATTCATGTTGTAAGTAGACTGTCAATGATCCTTGATAGACTTGACGGGTGCATGTATAGGGGTTGGAATGAGGAGATAATCAACATTGACAAGGATGGCCACAAAAGGGAGAAAAGTTGCAAGCAAGAACAATGCCAGATCAACCGTGCTTTTACAAAACTCGATTTTCTTTATAGTGAAGGTGATGACCTGGTTCCAAGAGCATAGTAACGGCTTGGAACCACATAGTGCCTTCTTGGTGCCAGCTTCATCTGACACATCCTCATGTGGCCAAGTAAGTTTTCTTTTTGGCTAGCCCTTAAGGGCCATTTCCTAGTTAACATTACAGATGCACTTTTTTCGTTCATATCCCTATCTCGCATTAATTGTTCTCAGTATCGTCTAAATTTTTAGGAAGATCTTTGCCGTCTCTTCATCTTTCTCAGCAACTTCTTCCGCATTGTGTCCCTTACAATGTAACCCTCACAAAAAGTGAGAGTAAAGGAAGTTGCTCCATTCTCTCGTGATGCTAGAGCAATTGAGAGACTCCACCTTTGCATTCCAACATACAGCACGCAACAACAACACTTTGGCTAGGCTAGGTTGGATTGGATGGGACTGACAAATACTGGCAATTTGGAGGTCCTGATCTCATGGCTCACGTCATGCAATCGTTTGGCAAAGCCAAAAGTAGAACGTTGCCAAAAATTTATCGGCAAGTCCCTCGTTGCGGCTGCCATCTTGGTGGCAACAACAAACACACACAACGACAGTTACAAAACGAGACTACATTCTAAGCTGCCACAGCAACATTAGTCGTAGAATATGCCGCAATCTAAAATGTACCAATGCTCTATTGTGGATATCTTAGCTGTAGCTACAGGATGCCCAACCATGGCAGTAGCTACATTCAGTTATGACAATAGAACCTATAGCATTTTCACCCAGCCATATCTATGGCAGCTATGACACTCAGCTATAGTACTCATAGTTGTATCTTGCAGCAATCGCAAAAGGAGCAAGTACTGCCTTCACACCTTATTGTGGTCAATACTCGCGGCAGCATCCATCGTAATAATGAAAGCTTCATCCATCGCAATATCAATTACAACATTTGTTTGCATCAGCTACAACATCCCCATAATAGCATAAGCAACAGCTACAATATCTCTTATGTCCTCAGAGCAACATGAATAGCTGTAGTAGCCACGGGGATCGACATAACATCACAATCAACAACAGAAATGGTGATGGAAACCTATAGCATCACCACCTGCTCTACAATGTTGTAACTATGGCATCCATATTAAAGGCAACATTAGAAGTGGCAGTAACTTTAGCAACCACTTGGAAGATACGTCGTAGTTGCTTGGTGCTACTTGCCATTCTGCATTTTCCAGGCCCAGTGATCTCATGGTAAATGAACCCTTCAAAATACGAGCTCGTTGACCATAAGCTCTTTTGCAGGCGGTGTCAGTTTCCAGCTTTGATGACCCCATGAGTTGTTCATCTTAGTTGTTGTTTCTTCGGTAGCTTGGCATCACATGTGATGCGACTACCGGGGCGACATGGGAACCATCCTTCGAGGCCCGATTTCTCTATGGATCACCCTCGTACCCTCCCTCATGGCTCTCCGTGTCAGCTCTACATGCAATGGCTTCTCATGCTTTGGCAGTTGTGTAAGGATCCCGTCATTTGGAGTCAGGGTTATACGTGACCCTCCAGGGGACTCCTGTCCCCAATTTCCAGACTTCTCATTCCCACGTCATGGCCCCATGCATCTCCGCTATTGGATCCGCACACCTGTTCGTCCTCAGTGACTTGCTCTCGTCAGTTGCGACCTTTGGTTGTGGCAAACATTTGGTGGTTGGGTCCATAGGTTACCACAGTGAAAGGTATGGATTCCTTTGGGGAGTTCCGTTGGGTAGTCAAGTCTTGGATGCTGCATGGGTTGAGGATTGGCAGCATGTCTTTTACCCTCTTCGTTCGGCTGCTTATCCCAGGTACGCATCTCCATGTGCCTTCTAACAAGGTAGCATCACAACATGTTACGTCACAACACCCGTACATGTGTCGCGTGCTTTCTGGAGTGTTGATCCTGGATTCTTGGGTTATTGATCCTATCTCATATTCGTGCTGTTGGAAACTGTTGGTGACATTTGATTTGTTTGAACCGACTTGGGCCTGATGTTGCCAGACAAAGGTGTCGGTATCATGCATTGTGTTGGTGTGGACAGGAACATGTTCTTTCCTGTTGTGTCGTTTGTGACTGCACTCAAGGTTTTCTGTTAGTCACTACATGCGATTATTAAGATATGGACTTTCATGCATCTTGTCACGTTGGCACTATGCCTTTCCGATTCTTAGAGTGTGTTCTCCTACGCAGTTGTACCTTGTGTCCTTTTTTGTACCTGATCCGATGGCTGCCACCGCAACCCATGTGTATGTTTTTCCCTCAGTCTCCCTTGAATGTACACGCTTGCTACAGCAACATGTTTACAACAAACACACTACCACCATTCACGGCTTGCTATTTCAGCCTGTTGTAGGTTTTGATTCCTCATTTTTTCTACACCATACATTGGTGGTTGTTTGGAATACGTGCAAGGCAAGATGCACCGGTCTCCATTTCCTCTGTTTATGTCTTTTACCCATAAGCCACTGGCTCTTTTCTACGTTGACGTAATGGGACCATTTCTGGTTGAGTTCCTCAACAGCTTTCATTACATCATTTGTCTCATTGATGGCTAATCTTTTTTCCATTCGATCTATCCACTCTGTCTTAAGAGTGAGGTCGATCCTACAATCGAGTCTTGGCTTGTAGAGCATAACTGTTAGCAAAAGCTGCAGATTTCCTCCGAACATTGTTGCTTTCTTACATCAGTTGATTTCTGCTTTGAGCATTCCACAGCATACACCCCTCAGCAGAATGATGTTTCTGAATGCAAGAACCATACCTTGGCTGATGGAATTCATAACTTGCTTATCAATTTTGGTCTCCCTAAAGGCTTTGTGTATGAATCCTGGAAGTAAATGACTAGGGTGTGGAACCCTACATGGTTTGTTGGTTGTGCTGACCTACGTCTTACTCGCGTGTGGGGAATGTTGCATGCATTTGGATCCACAAGGACGAGTGTGATGGCCCACGGGTAATGTCCCATATCCACCCATATAAACCTAAGAGCCTAGTTGTTGGAATAAGGAGATCTGGCACACGTTAGAACTTGGTGGGTTTTCGCAAAGCATCTCTCAGCCTTCTCTGTTCTTAAGATGGCAAGGAAAAGAGCCCATTGCTTGTCTATGTGGATGGCCTGTTGATTTTTCCCCCTTCAATCCTACTCATTATAAAGACAAACTCACTGCTCACTGGTCACTACCGCATGACTGATCCTGGAGAAGCAAACCGGTTCTTGGGAATGACCATCACACGAGACAGACTCGCGTGCACACTGACCTCGCATCAAAGGTGATTTATTGCCAATCTGATTGCATGCTTTCACCACCTTTTCCAACACCTCTCACATCAGCAGTCACCCATTAGTCTAGAGGTCTATGGACATATGCCTGATGCACACACGACACACTACGGACCAGAGAGATATCAAACACTTTATCGTCAAATCACCGGCAGTCTCTCTTGTTTGGCATCCAAAACAGGACTTGTCATTGCCTGTGTTTTCAACAGATTGGCTCAGTTCAGCCAGCAACCCTGCAGTACCCATCACAAGGCCTTTCTTAAATTGCTGCATTATGTCATCGACACTGTCAAGGTCGGCCTGGTTATCTCTCCCTTTCCAGCACCTCTCCTAGATGGATGGTGTCACAGTGACCACGCACGTGACCCTGTTGCACACAGTCGTAGGGGGGATGTTTTTCGTGTGTGGGGTATGGTCGTCTCATGGAGGAGTGCTAAACAGTTGTGTGTGGCATGAAGTGTGGCTGAGGCTGAACACATAGTACTCGGTGAAGCCTCATGAGAAGTCATATGGCTGGGAAGGTTGCTTGAAGAATTGTGCTTGACTGTGCATGCCACACCAGTGTACATCGACAGTTCAGTAGTACGTTAGATAGTGGAAAATGTCGCTAAACTGCATCCATGCACTAAGCATATCATTGTCCAGCATCACTCTTTGCAAGAAGAAATTGATATTGGGATCATTCAAGTGTGTCCCATTGCAGGAGCTGCCCAGTTGGAAGACTTCCACACCAAAGCTTTCCACTCATAAAATATTTCCTCTCAACTTGACCAACTAGGCTGCATGCCTACGGCACTGAAAACCAAGGGGGTGTTTTAATCTGCATACATATTCTTGCCTAGTGTGTGGATGTGAATACGCAAGGCATGCCGGCCATGAGACTGGAGACGTCGCATGATGAGCGCGTACATTGCATGTTCAGGTGTAGCTTCCCCATATGCTGCAGCCTGTGATTCACGTGCCTCGGCTCCAGCTCAGTCGCATGCCCATGCTTCATACTCTCACTAGCTCCTCTTAGTGTTACCAAACCTTGATTAGACTTGGACTCTGTAGTGACATGTGTGATGTGGTTGCATGCAGACCTTGAATAGACCTTCAACTTTGCTTGACGTAGGTTAGAGTTGCCCTTGAGGGACTGTGGACCAAAAAAATTGGTCTAGAGGCGAGGTTTTCCCTTGAGTAGCAAGAGGAATCCAGCAAGGCCGGCAGGCCTTGCTGTCCGGCCGCACTTACTGAAGCACGAAATTTGTGCTTTGCTCCCCCCTCTCTTCTCTGTTTTTCCTCCACATATGGTGTCGAATTCTATAGCCATGGCTGAGACGCTTTGGGACCTAGCTCAATCCACACTCAACCGTTTTGAGTGATTCAGCTTGCAAATTGAAACTCTTGTTATTCTTACTAGGTTTGCAAAAAAAATCACGCATGTTTGAAGGAAACATTGATGACGGAAGACTACATATTCTTTGAATTTCAAGGCCACTTTCAGCGTGACTTGCAGGATGTAACTGTCTGGAGAAAGTGCCAACTATGCGCACACAAAATCATCCTTGAGTGCAATCTCATGTACCGACACAATGTGTAAGTGGAATGGACCACTAAAACCATCAACAGAAATTGCGGAAACCAACACTTGCTTATAACCAAGCGACCAACAACGCGGTGGCGCTTACAAAGGGCAAAAGAGGAGAAAGCAATAAATGAAGTTGCAGCAGTTGCAAACTGACACCAACAACCAACATCTGTAGTTATGGCCAATTGGTACCTACAAATTGAAGCATAAGTATGGCTAATGCAAAGGGATCCATGGGAAGCATAATGAATGGAATTAGTGGAAACAACAACCTTATTGGCTGATGTTATCGCAGTCGTCCCGGAGGAGTTTGTATCATTGATTGAGGATTTTGATCTCCCGACAAACTGCCCTTAGAGTTCGTTTTGCAGCGCAGTGTTGACCATCATATGTACCTGAAGCTGGAGAAAAAACAAACACTAAAAAGAACCTATTAGATGATCAACCACGAACTGACCAAGTTGAAAAGAAGCTGAAGAAGATGCTCCATCAGAGCATCATCGGGCCATGCATGTCACTTTAGACTGATATTGTACTTTTTGTACCAAAAAAAAAGACAAAATGCGGTTCTATGTGGAGTTTAGGGCGTTGAACAAGTTTACCATGAAGAGCTGCCACCCTCTTCCACGAGCAGACAAACTTCTTGATGAACTTCACGGAACATGGATTCTCACAAAAATTGACATATGAAGCGGCTATCGTTAAATCCATGTATTTGATAATGAAATCGAGAAGACGAAGTTCCGCACCTGATATGGTCCAAAAAGGTCATGTAATTTGGACGTGCAAATGTCCTTGTGATATTTACGACAGCCATGAAAATGGAAGTACACTGAAGGATTTTTCATTATGTATCTTAATGACATCATAATGTGAATTTGCACTTCAGAGGTGCACGGTGGACATCTCTGAAAGGTTGTCGTGATTTTACAAGTAGAGAAAGTATATAGAAAAACCTCAAAGTGCAAGTTTTGTCTCTTTTCAATACAATGTTTTGGCCACATCATCAATTGTAGACTGATCATGATGGACACGAAGAAAATGGAGTCGGTCGCTGATTGAATGATGCCCACCAACATTCATGATGTATAGGTATTTTTGTAATTCTGTAACTATGACCATTTAATTATAAATGATTACTAAAAGTTGTATTGTTTCTCTCTAATCCATCTCGAAGTTTTACTAAGTAGAATTGGGATTTAAAAAACAATACCCTAGTGCCAGATGATTTTTTTGTCTAGAATAATTTAGGGTCTGCACTAGAAAGTTGTTGGTGACAATAGTTTACATATTGCACACAAAACAAACGAGTTTGGGTACATGTGTAGTCTTTAATTCGTTCTCTGGCTGCTGGTTTGTAGATGTTTTGTGTAAAACGGGACCTCCGCTTTGGCATTTTGTGTTCTTGCGATGTCACATCTGTTGAATTTGCCGTGCTCTTCGCTCCTCTTGTCCTCCCCACCAAAAACCACGATGATAAAATAGACGACACTTTTAGCCGGTTTCAATCCTTTTCTTGCAACGGGCCGAAACTTAGCCGCTTAAGGAAGGGGGGAGTTGAAATCCAAGATTTACACAAGTCCCTAAAACTATACAAATGAACGGTTTGTATTGTTACATTCATTGCCCACTATATGTCGATCCTTAGATGTTTACATAGAATGACAGAGGACATTCTGGCTGATTTCTCCAACCTGCAGTGTTTTGTTCCACAAGGTTCTCAAATGTTCAGCCGCAATATAGAAGTTTCAACACAAGTATTGAAAACCAAATCAATGTTAGGATAATGTTATGTGGAATTCTTGATGGTGATGGCCTTTTCTAAAGACGCGCCTCAATACTCTTGGACTTATTCCAAACTACCCAACTTTTCAATAGAGTTTCTTGAAGTAGCCCCTCACAACGTGACACCACATGTGTCGCTCGAGTGCCCATGGCCCCCAAGTATGCCTCATTCTTGTTTCCAATGTTATGTATGTTCATGCAGAAGTTTTGATACTTACCATTGAATTATGCTTTTTGGTGGTTACAAATCTTTTAATAATCCCAATTTCTGAAATCATCTTCAGCTACGCATCTCATCATTGTAAACCATCCATGTTTCTCTCAGTCCAATTCATGGTATTTAAAAAAGGGAAATCTAGTGATTGTGTACTCGTTTAAGAAGATTCGTCAGCACTCCTAACCACGTGGTAAAACATCTCTATTGCATCTGAGTCTTCGACAAACTCAATGGACAGAGTTCCTTCAAATGGAACATTGAGTACCATCCTTGAAAAGAAATCCAACGGATGCGCTCAGTCAATGACCAAACCTGATGGCCCAGACCAGCATGCCTTACTTTGGCCACCAACTCTCAGAGGACGTGAGGGCAAAGGGTACACTGCCGATAATATTCTTCGACACCGTCAACAAGGAAAAGTGATTGAGTGTTATGTCAAATGGGAGGGTTACAATGGTTTGCATAACATATGGGATCCCTTTGACAGCATACATGACAAAGATCATTTGTTATGTCCCTCTCGTATATGATTGCCAAAACTCACCCCATGTTCATTTCTTTCCTTACATTCATGCCCACGGCTTGTCAACTTTACCATTACTACACTCCTAAACCAAAAGCGCTTTGGCCACTTATGCCGATCCCAAATGTTATGATTCAGATGGTTGTGACAGAGTCCACCACCTTCTACATTTTTATGTTATGACCATAGCAGAAGATGTCAAAATTTTGATTTTGTTCCGTTGAATTCTCAATGGTGGTGGACTTTACAAGGGTTCAATTGGTCCTATGTCCCCAATATGTATAACGATTGGACAGAATGCATCAAATTTAAAAACCAACAAGTAACAACGATTCTCCTCGTAGGTTGCCACCCCTCCTCGTGGGGTCATTGTTTCCACGTAAGAATTCCGATCAAGGAAAAACACCTGTTTTTCATATGAAACAATTGTTATATTTCTTTGGATCACACAAACCCCCCATTTTTACACGGAAAGTCTATTCAGACCGCATCCAAAACTTCTTTGGGGATTGTAGGGTTTCAGTTTTTGTGCGAGCTCCTACTAGGCTTCACAATAGTGGGGCTCAAGAGTTTCCCTGTCATGGGGAGTCTCAGACCTCCTTGCAAACCGTACATAAACCATCCTCTGGAACAACCAATCTTTTTCATGGCCATGTGGCTTTTATCAGTCCAACAAGCATGCAGGCCACAAAGCAATGACATGAAGTCAGTGTGGAAACAACGTTTGGAGGTGAAATAGGCGTACATCGTCAGTAACATACAAACTGGGGACGCACTTCTCTTTATGTGAAAAACCGGGAGATTACATAATAAGTTGAGCCATTTTACAGAGAAGCACCTTTATATTCTTGAAGCCCAGCAATTCTTCAAAAGAGTTTCTCAAATTAACCTCTCAAGATGCGGACTTTCACATGTTGCTTTGACTCGAGCATCCAAGATTACACGTTGCCTCATTCTTGTTTTTGCTCTTGTATACATGTGCTCGACAGTTTGGGATTTTGTTTTGAAGTGAATTTTAAGACGGTTACAAATGAGACTTGACTTTTGCCTCACAACTTCCTTTTTTTTTATTTTCTATAACAAACCACATTCCGCTTGGCATAATAGATTTTACGTTCTTTTCATTCAAAACAATTGTTACATCCCAGACGTATATGAGTCCCCCAACTCGATGAGTGGGCTTTTGGTCATTACATTTGTGGCCCACCACACGAAGACCTCAGGATCTTTATGCCATTCGACTGAGGGCATTTTGGCTACCTTCTCCAACCTCTGGTGTTCCAACACTGAAGGTTCTATGATGTTGACTACTTTCTAGAATGGTCGATAAAAGTGCCGCAAATCGTATAAAAGCCTTGATACTATTTGGTCGATGTTTTGATGACTCTAGAATTTCATGAAGTTGTACATCAATATGCTTTGAAGAGCATGAATTTTTGGCGGAGCCTTTTTTGAACAGCCGCTCATAATATGACGATGCACGCTTTTTGCTACTCGGGCACCCAAGATCCAAGATGTGCCCCATTATGTTCCCTGTTACTGTATGTATATGCTGGAATTACAAGAATATTTTAATCAAAGTACACCCTTTGATTAATACAAGTCCTCAAATGGTCTTCTGCTCCGCACCTCGTCCTGTGAACCACCCATGTTCTGGTAGTCAGGTGTTACACCGAGAGGAACGTAGTTGGTTCACAGGGATGAGGTGCCGAGGAGTTGACAATTTGAGGAAAGAGAAAAAATGGATGATTTTTATAAAGAAGTAAGTCTACTTCAACTACAAGCATCAAACAAGTCAAGCACGCATGTACAATGAGAAGGATCACATCAAGGCATATGTTGGGCTTTCGGAGCCCAAGTCAAGTGATGCGTACAAGGTTGTGCCATGAGTGGTCACTTCGAGAACCTTCGCCGAGAAAATGGGGGGCTTCAAGAATATCGATGCGCTGTCTTATAGAAGTCCAACACGATCACAAAGTCAATTGAATAGTATCCAAACATTGACACTGTTTGCAACACTTATGTCGACCAACCTAGAAAGTGGTCAGAGTTGTCAAAACCTTCGAGAACAGAACACCGGAGTTCCAGGCAAGTGGACAAAATTCCCTCGGCCAAACGTCGTAAATTCTTGAGGTCAATGCGCAATGAGCCACAAATGCAAGGACAACAATTTCCACTCGTGGAGTTGAGGGATTTGTGTACGTGAGGGAGGTAACACTTCCCCACTTTTAGCCGTGACGTCCCAACGCGAAAGCACAAGTGGAATGGTGAAGATGGTAGTAACTATTGATCAGATGACCGATGTCACAAAGGTTTTCTCAAAGCTCACAGCTGTTGTGTGCAGCTTTGTAGCCGTGCCAATTGACCATAAACCTGGCCATTCTTACATGGTGTCAACTTCTGAGGATGTCTTTGATCACGCACTATATATCTCCATCCACGTGAATAGGAGATGGAGGTGCGCATTTATGGTTAATCACTCCGAAGAGATACACTCTCCATTATTGTACACGTTTAATACATGCACTTCGAAGTTTCATGGTGCATTTGTAGAACTTACATCATGTTTTTACTTGAACGTCCATTCATACACATGAGAGTGTCTTTGTATGCTTAAAAACAGGAAACAAAGTGAGAGGATTAAATTTGAACTCTCTAATACCTGATGAAAACCATGGTCTAGTGTTTCACGACTCAATAAACACTTCTTGCAACAACACCTAGATGAGTACATAGACCTTCAGTGTGATACAACTGTCACGACTGCAAATGCACTCTTCTCGAAGTCAACAATTCGGGTAGTAAAATCAACCCGAGGTCACAAATCGCGGTTCATTGTTCTGTTTTCCTCATTACCTTGGCTCCTACTGTGCCTCGCAGGAGTGGGGCTCAGCAAGGGTCCAGAGCCCCGTTCTGTATCTGGATGGTGGTGGGCTGGTGAGTGAGAGAACCCATATTGTATTGATAAACAATAAACGAAGGCAAAATCAGGCTGCATTTTTTTTTCTTCCTGTGCATCAATGACCAGCGACAAACGTTGTGGAGGGCCTCGTGAGCCGTCAATGCAAACGACGTTGCTTGGATCCCGCCAACTAGTTGAGAAATTTAAGGCCTCATAGACATCATCAATCTTTGAAGATCGGCGGTGTTGGAGTGTGATTTTACTATCAACTTCAAATACACAACTGAATTTGTGAATCGTACAAAAACTGATACACTGACCAGCTACACTCTCCCAATGCACTCTAGCCTTTGGAGGGGGGGGGGTCGAGTGCTGGCTCTCCCCCCCCCCCCCCTCCAAGTGGACAAAGTGTATTGGCCAAGTGCATGTGATAGAAATGTTAAAATGTACACTAGTATACAATACACTAATGAACAAAACCAAGCATGATACACGCACCGCTACACTAACCCGAAACAACTTCCAGATTTGAGGGTGGAGGATTGGTCCCTATCATGTGGTGACCGTTTTGTCACATGTTCTACCCACTAGAAGCTAACTGTTAAGTTACATCGAAATCGTCGATTCTCGAAGATTGGCAGTGTTGGTGTGTAGTTATGATATCAATTCCGAATACACAAGTGAATTTTTCTTGTCCATCGTACAAGAAATAATACTGTCCTGCTACACTCTCCCAATACACTCTAGCCTTTTGGGGGGGGGGGATTGAGCGTCGGCTATCCCCCCCAATAGACAAAGTACATTGGGTGAGAACATATGATAGAAATGCTAAAATGTTCACTAGTGTAAAATACACTGGTGAACAAAAGCAATGATCATCATGATACACGCCCTGCTACAGTGACCCGGTACAACTTTCATTTTCGAGGAGGGGGGGTGGGGTTCCCCAGTTCATCGTGACCATTTTGTCACATGTTCTATCCACTAGACGTAAACTGCTAGGTTACATCGACATCATTGATTCTCGAAGATTGGCCGTGTTGGCGTGTAGTTATACTATCAACTTTGAATACACAAGTGCAGTTTTTTGGTCCATTGTCCACACTCACCAGGTTCTTTCGCTCCCAATACACTCTAGCCTTTGAGGGGGGGGGGGGTTGTGCACCGGCTCCCCCTCCCCTACAAATAGACAGAGTAAATATGGTGAAAACATATGATAGAAATGCTGAAATGTACACAAGTGTGTAGTACAATGGTGAACATCATCGTTACATCGACATTGTCGATTATCAACAATCGTCGGCGTTGGTGTGTGGTTGCAATGTTGACTTCGGATCCACAAGTGTACTTTTTTTGGGTCCATCATGTAAAAAACTAATACACTGACCAGCTACACACTCCCAATACACTCTAGCCTGTTGGGGGCGGGGAGATCAAGCGCCAGCTCTGCCCCCGACCACCTCCCCCTCCCAAATGGACAAAGCATACTGGACAAGTGTATCTGATAAACATTTTTGAATGTTCACAACTGGACAATACAGCAGTGAACAAAACCTATCGTCATCAAGATACACGCCTCGCTACACTGACCACATACACTTTTTGCTTTGGGGAGGGGATGAGGGGCCAATGTCAAATAGCGAGAAAGGGCCAGAAAATGTATGGAGCATATCCCGATAACGTGCTCAAAACACACGATCTAGAAGATCACATGTTCGTAGTAGCATGTATTCCTTGCTAGTACGTAGAGATAAACACACAGCAAGTTCTTATACAATAGTACGTCATTAGAGTGGAACACAATCTACGTCTTGTATTCCTTTTTCTGTTGTTTATTTCTAGTGATTAGAATTAAATTCATGTGCATTACTTTATGTAGACTGACGATAACTACATAGCAACAAAATTTCATGGAAAAAAATAAAACAAATATTGTTGTACACTGATTTTTTTGTGTATAAAATGACCACCATGAACTATACCTCGAGGTACGTTGTCTCTGCCGGGGAAGTTCTCGTTTGGTGGATCACCATGCTCTTGGATAGGTGAAGTCAAGCGACAACAGGGTTTTGCATTCGCTCCATGTCAAACGGTCAAAACCATCAGGGTTTGAGCTTTACGATATCTTTTCCTTGAAGTTTGATGTTCGATGAGATGAGAATGACACAATTTCCAGCAATGAACATGCCATTGCTCTAATGTTAGTCTGTTGTACTTTTCACAGCTGCCTCTGTCATAGGAAGAGTTTGTTGCTTTCCCACCCCAACACTGGAGAAGTTCCGTCCGGGGTTTTTTATTGTAGACATGTTGCTTTGACCTTGAACTCCTCATGACGTAGCAGGAAATCAGCCACATACCGTTTCAAAAAGGATTTTTTTTGTTTCAGTGGAAATTGCGGGGTTGTATGGAAGTTTTGCAGTTGGTAACCTTGCTGCCCAAACAGCGTTGTGTAGGTGACATAATGCGTGGATAAGTTGTTCGAGAATCTGATTAGTCTGCTCAATCTGACCTTTGGTTTGGGGATTGAATGCTGTTGATAGCTAGATCCAATTACCATAACGCGTCATCAATTCACACAAAAAATGGCTAATCAAGCGGCTGCCTCTGTCGTTGATGATGGTACATGGCACACCCTATTGCCATATAATCTGGTTCAGAAACATTCACACTGTCCCCTCTACGATGACGATGGTCACTGTTGAAATGTAGTGCGACATTTTAGAGAACATGTCCACTACCATGAGGATGTCGTCATAGCCTACATGAGTGGTTGCAAATCTTGTCACAAAATCCATGTTGATGTCAGCCCATGGCCCCCATCCAAAAAGGAAGAGGTTGGGGTAGTTCTGGCGACCTCATGTGACAAGATTTTGACATTGAGAGGTGATGCACGATTCACATAATGATGCCACGCCAGTTTGTATTTTATCCCATGAGTAACACTTTGCCAACTTCTTAAGCATCTTGTCCTTGCCAAAGTTTTCACTTAGACTAGTGTTGTGAAATTCCTTCAATAAGAACCGTTGTGATTCCTCGTTGCGAAAGACAACCTGGCGAGTGAATCTCCATCGCTAGTAGGGATCGTTGATCCAGAGCTTGGTCTTGTCATACCCACTGAACTCCACATATCCCTTCTCCAACAGCCTTGTAAGGTATGGGTCTCATTCGACGAGAAGCATGCTGATCTCAGCCATCAAATCTTATCGTTGACCCATAGTATCTTCTGGTTTTGTTTTTCCAGGCCGGTACTTAATGTCGTAATCAAAGTTGGACTCTAGGAACTCCATGCATTGAATTTTTCGACGACTCAGATCGGCTATTTCTTTCAACCAACAATGGCAGGTGCGGATAATCCATTGTCGGTATTCCATACAGCAATACCAAGTTTTGAATGCGTGCACAATCATGAGCATCTCTTCTTCATACACTACGTAGTTAAGTTCCAGCCCACGAAGCTTTCACGACTTGTAGGCTACTGGTTCTTCTCTGCCACCATTGTTAGATTGCTTGATCGGATGAAGTAGTGGCTATAATGTAGTCCATCATTGGATGTACTAATCATAGTCATGGCACCAAGATCAGAGTATTATTTTTTCAAATCATACGCTGCTTGTTACCTATCTTCCCAAGTCCACTCGGTGGGTTTACGAGTGAGATCAGCGAGAGGCGCTGACACCTGAGAGTAGTCCTTTGAAAAACAAAAGTAGTAGATACAGAAACCCAAAAACATTTGGACGTCCCCAAAATTGCTCTGTATTGGCTTATTAGCGACTACCTCCACTTTTTTGGGTCCATGGTGGCCCAAAAACTTGATCGAACGGTGACCGAGGTCGCTTTTTGAGAGTTTTTCATACAAATTATCTCTTTGTTAAATCTCAATAACATTTTGGAGATGTCCATGGTGGCTCCTCCAGGGTGCAATTGGACATGAGGATTTTGTCAAGATACATGAAAAAGTTAAAAATTTGTAAATAACGAGGAAAAAATAAGTCTTCATCACCACCATGAATGTTTTAGGCAAGTTCATGAGTCCAAAGTGTCCATGTATGATGCAGAATGTTAACATGGTGTGCTCCTTGTCATGAGTGCCGTTGATCTTACTCCCTGGTTAGACAACTGAGGAGTGGTCGAACACCTTATCAGACTTTGGATTCCTCGGATTTTTACATGCAGGATAGAGCTTTGAATCACTCGATTTGAATGAGTATTTAGAAACGTAGCCTAGCCCAAAAATCGGGTGTTGGGCGGGTGGAATCTGGTACCCGCCATGGGTGGCAGGATAATCCACCACCAGTGATCCGAGTTCGTCTCCAATGGGCTCCAAATGCACCAAGGTCATAAATGAGGTAATTATAAGGACCTCATTGACCATGGTGAACTTCTTCTTGACTTCTGGGCAAGGAAAGGCGCTCCGACGAGTCACCGTCGAAGCGCCTCCCATTGTGTCGCGGGCAAGGCAAGGTGGGCGGCTCCACCAAGGGTTACTTCGACGGCCGTAGCAGGGGCTCTACTGCTCCGATTTCGACGTGCTTGGATGCATTGGAAACCTTAAATTACAGGCTATAAGGATATAATGTAATCTCACTATGCTAACTAACAAAAATGTATTTCAATTCAGTTCTACTAAATGTGACGTGTTCTATCCACTCACATCCGTGATCCTTGTGCTCCACACTCTTCACCATTGGTGTCCATTGGCTTCCCAAACACTGGTAGTGTGCATCAGTGATAGCCAGGCATCCTTGAAGGTGCCTCCACACCTACTAGGGCCTACAAAGGCTTATGGGACCACATGCCTAGAAGGACCCTAGCTCCTCAACTTTCACGCTACCGCCGTGCGCCATGGCAACGACCGAGCAAGAGAGCATTGGCGCCGTCTCTAAGTTTGATGGGAATGACTTCCCCTTGTGGAGGTGGCAATTTTAGGTCTACCTCGATGACAAGGGTCTGCTTGAGCTGGTCAACGGTAAAGAGACCACACCTCTGGATACCGTGACGCCGGAGGAAGTGGACAACTACAAGAAGTGCAATAAGAAGGCGTTGACTTTGTTCGTGTTAGCGCTAGCCCCGCCGCAGCGCGCATTGATTCAAGGATGCACGGAGGCTGCGGAGGCCTGGAAGAAACTCTACACCATCCATCAGTCCACCAACCTTGCTAACCAGCTATTCGTCTTCAAGAGGCTCGTCACCCTTCGAGCCAACGAAGGCGATGACATCATGGAGATCCTGCAACAGATTGAGTCCCTAACTCCCGAGTGCGTAGCAACTGGATGGAAGGTCGACCCTCAGCTACAAGCCATGATCCTCCTCCTGGCCTTGCCAAAAAGTTGGAGTCCCAAGATCACTGTCGTGGCCGGCTGGTCTGCCGATGAGCTGAAGTACCCGAAGGTGGCTGAGTACGTACGCAATGAATGGATGCGGCGTGGTGGAAGAGAGAGCGGGGCAATGTCAAATTCCGCCTATGCCTGCAGCCCTCAAGGTGGAGGGGGAGGCAAGAAGGGGAAGGGTGCCAAGAAGGGCACCAAGAGAGGTGACAACAAGGGGGACTGCTACAACTGTGGAAAACAAGGGCACTACGCATGCTATTGTCACAACAAGAAGTCGGACCAGCCCGTGAAGGGCGGGAAGAAGGACACCCAAGCCATGATGACCAGGGAGTCTACCGACCTGATAGATCTGGACGTCATGGTGATCAACTCTGGATTCGGCTGCCACACACAATGCAACCGGGTGGAATTCTTCACCTACGGAGCCACCGAGCGGCGCATGACAGTGGCCAACGGTGAAACAGAGTTGGCCGTGGGCAAATGCAATGTTTGCATCGAGTCGGTGGTGAATGCGAAATTCATCCTCTGCACCATCTACGGCGTGCTCCACATGCCCAACTTTGGGGCAAACCTGTTGTCAGTGAGCCGCCTTACTGATAAGGGGCTTGAGGTAGTCCTCAACAAGAGAGAGGCCATCATTCAAAAGGAGGACGATGGTGAGGTGATTGCACGTGGTCAGAGAGAGGAGGACATGTACTTTCTTCGTACCAAGGTTCTTGCCGATGCGGCAAGGAGTGACGTCGTCAACCTCGTGACGAAGGATGAAGGAGACCTAGACCTATGGCACCACAGCCTATGTCATATCGCTCCCTGAACTGTGAGGGACATGGCGAAGAAGGAAGTGGTCTGGGATCTTGAGGTCAAGAGCCTCAACGCAGCCAAGAATGTCGTGTACGAGCCGTGTGTGGTCGGCATGGCAACACGACAGCCATTTGTTGGCAAAGGGATGCGTGCATCAGTGAAGGTGGAGGCGGTCCACACTGATGTGTGTGGACCATTCGAGAGCTCCATAGGGGGAGCTCGCTACTTCGTGACCTTCATCGACGGTCACAGCCGCAAGCTCTACCTATACATCATCAAGAGGAAGAGTGATGTCCTGACATGTATGCAGGAGTTTGTGGCGGCAATGGAGCAGAAAACAAGATTGAAGGTGAAGGCGTTCGGGAGCGACAAAGGCGACGAGTACGAGGGCTGCTCGGCATGGATGAAAAGCAAGGGGATCGTGTGGCAGAATACTATGCCACACTCTCTGCAGCAGATGTGCGTCACCGAGAGGGCAAACTGCACCATCCTCAATATGGTTCGGCCCATGTTGAGCGATGCCGGCCTCGCGTAGCGGTATTGCGGCAAGGAAACACGGATAACGTCGTTCATCATGAGCCTGATACCAACAAAACCGCTAAAATACATGGCGTCCAAGGTGTGGAAGACACCACAAGAAGTGTGGAGAGGGAGGAAGCCAACTATGGCACACCTTCGTATGTTTGGTTGTGTTGTACATGCTACTGTGCAGGCACGTGAGGGGCGGAGCAAGCTGGCCTCGCGGACTCGCCGATGCATCTTCGTCGGGTACGAGAGCGGGAGCAAGGCGTATCGTGAAGAGTCACGACGCCACGTTCCACGAGGACAACTATTTGACAGACAAGAACATGGGTCTCTCCAAGCAGGGGGAGTGGCTGCCACTCCTTGAGGGCGAGACACCAGAGGACGCAAAAGAGGGTAACGTCTCAGTAGCTCCAACCGACGAGAACTATCTGGGGGATGGGGGAGCAGCTGATTTGCATTCAGCCCAGTCAGACAATGAGTCCAAAGCACCGACAGCAGTGGAGCTGAACAAAGATTCGGGGAGTGAGCCCACATCTCCACGGTCCCCGAGAGAGGGGGAGTAGGTTAGTGGTGCAAGTGGCGCCACGAGAGGCCAGCACCAGCAGCAGTGGCAGTAGGAGCAGCAGCCTCACTAGCAGTAGCCTCGAAGAAGCGAACACGCAAGGAGGACGACAAAGAGGTACGATGCCACGGAAGGCATCTGGACCGTTTTTACTTGAGAGTTTTTTGAGCAAGAGGAGCCTAAGACCGTCAAGGAGGCGTTGTAGCAGAAGGATGGGGTTGAGTGGGAGGGAGTTATAAAATCTGAGCTCGCCTCCCATGAGGAGAACGACACTTGGCAGCTGATTGACAGGCCGGAGGATGCGAAAAATCATTGGCTCCAAGTGGATCTTCAAGAAGAGGCTCACCAAGGAGGGGAAGGTGGAGCGGTGCAAGGCACAGTTGGTGGCGAAGGGGTCCGCCCAATGGAAGGGTGAACACTATGAAGAAACATTCGCACTTGTGGCAAATGTTTCCTCAATCCGCTCCATCCTCTTGGTGGCGGTGACGCGCGACTACGAAGTTCACCAAATGGACGTTAAAACTGTGTTCCTTAATGGCAACCTGGACAAGGAGGTCCGCATGGAGATGCCATAGGGGTGGACGAGCCACCGGGGAAGGTGTACCGGCTTCACAAAGTGCTAAACGGGCTGAAGCAAGCGCCACTCAGGTGGTACATAAAAATGGATGGCTTCATGGCCGAGCTTGGCTTCAAGCGCTGCAAAGTGGATTGGAGCGTGTACACGCGGAATCAGCCGGGGTTGCACCAGATCGTGGTCCTTTACGTGGATGATCCCATCCTTGTGTCATCGGACATGGAGGAGTTGGTGAACCTGAAGCGGTTGCTGGGCAGTCGATTCAAAATGACCGACATGGGTGAGCTCGAGTACTACCTCAGTGTTGCCATCAAAAGGGACCGCAAGGCGCGCACGCTAGAGATGGGACAGGAAAAGTACGTGCAAGAGGTGCTCCACTGCTACAACATGGAGGAGTGCAACCCCATTGGCACACCCATGACCACCACATGTGAGCTGAGCTCGAGCATGGAGCCAAGCACTGAAGAGGAGAAGGAGAAGATGGCAGGTGTGGCATACCAGTCCGTTGTGGGGAGCATCATGTACGCCATGGTGGCAACGCAGCCCGACCTGGCCTTCACGGAGGGCCAAGTGAGCTGCAAAAATGCTGAACCCGGGCAACAACATTGGCAAGCGTTGAAGCGGATCCTCCGTTATCTCAAGGTGACAAAACAGTCACCACTCGTGTTTGGATGGGGAGCACGTGGCGACTCCCTCAAGTTGGTCGGCTACTCTGATGCCGACTGGGCTGGTGATGTGGATGAAAGGAAATCAACATCGGGTTACGTGTTTGTGCTTGGTGGTGCAATAGTTTCATGGGAAAGCAGGAAGAAGAACTGCGTGGCGCTGTCCAGCATCGAAGCGGAGTATATCACGCTCGCGGAAGTCGCAAAGGAGGTTGTGTGGTTACGGCAGCTGCTAAAGGAGATCGGGTCACGGAAAATGAAGCCAACGGTACTCAATGTGGAAAACATGAGTACAATCAGCCTGACCCAGAACTTGGCGATGCACAGGAGAACCAAGAACATCGAGATCCGATATCACTATGCGCGAAACTTGGTGGCGAATGGAGATGCGGCTATCGTGCATTGTGGCACAAAGCCCATGCTCGCCTACGCCATGACCAAGGCACAGCCCAAGGACAGGCACAATGCAAGCTGCATGGAGCTTGGTCTATGCTGAGGTCTAAAAATGCTACAGGTTCCAAGGACATGGCATCAAGACTGCGGTGCAAGGGGGAGATTGTTGACACGGTGTGCTCCTTGCCATGAGTGACGTTGATCGTACTCCCTGGTTAGACCACTAAGGAGTGGTCAAACACCTGATCTGAATTTATATTTGCATTCCTTGGATTTTTCTATGCAGGATCTAGCTTTGAATCGCTCGATTTGAGTGAGTATTCAGAAAGTTAGCCTAGCCCAAAAATCGGGCGTTGGCCGGGTGGAATCTGGTATCCGCCATGGGTGGCGGGATAATCCACCGCCAGTGATCCGAGTTCGTCTCCAATGGGATCCAAATGCACCAAGGGCATAAATGAGGTAACTCTAAGGACCTCATTGACCAGGGTGAACTTCTCCTGGACTTATGGGTGAGGAAAGGCGCTCCGACGAGTCACCATCGAAGCGCCTCCCATTGTGTAGCGGGCAAGGCAAGGTGGGCGGCTCCAACAAGGGTTACTTTGACGACCATAGCAGGGCTCTACTGCTCCGATTTGGGCATGCTTGGATGTGTTGGAAAGCTTAGATCACAGGATATAAGGATCTGATGTAATCTCACTATGCTACGTAAAAAAACGTGAAGAGGGTAGTGGTTCTTGATAGTGATGTTGTTCAATGCTCAGTGGTCCATGCACATCTGCATTTGTCCAGTATTCTGTCTCACGAAAAATAGAGATGCTGTCAATGCGCCGGATAGCAACGGTCTAGAAAATGGGTCCCGACATGGGAGGCCGCCAACCGCTCTTGGTATTGCAACCAAGATAACATATCACCCTCGAACGAGGGATCCACACTTTAGGTTCGTTTGGTTTGCAACCTCACGAAGTGCCCATGTTGGTCCTTAGTTTCTACATTTGGTTGGACACTCTGTGAGGAGTCTCAAAGGCAAGAACTGTAAATGGATGCATGCAAGGTACATGCTATTATACTTGCAGAGCTTTGCCAAAGCTTCTGCTTGTAGCGGCTTTGCTGGAGCCAACCTCAACCTACAGTCCTACTTGGCGCGTCCTTATACCGCCAAGTGTCATCCTCAAGGCAGGCTCTAGTAAGCTTCCTAAAAGCTTCCTGTCCCAGTTTTGGCCACAAAGAAAATTACGGCCGTCACGGGGTTGATGAGCCACAGGGGACATACCCATTATGAGCCCGCAACCTCTCGTTTGAGACTCCGGTGCCTATTCAACCAAGCCAAAAAGGTTTGGTTCCTATGATGAGCCACAGGGGACATACCCATTATGGGCAGTGCATTCCTGGCCCATCTCAGAACAGACCAAGAGGACATACTCCATAGAGCAGTGCATGCCTTGTCTGTATGTGTAGCTAGCCAGCTAGGCAGTGGACTAGGTCCATACTATTTCAACAGGTGCCACGTAGGGTGTCGTGGATGCTCTGATGAACCCCTGATTGCGTATCTCGTTGAGCTGTTTCTTGAGTTTGGTTAGCTCTTGGTCAGTTATCTGATAGGTTCTCTTCCCTCTATGATAGATTCAGGTCTATTCAGAGACCAAAATTTTGTTATGGAGGTAGATTTTGGTGTATTTTGTTAGAAACAATCCATTCAAACTCCTCAACAAGTAATGCAAAATCCTCTAGAATGGCTGCACACTTGGCAGATGTCAAGGCTGATGTGTTTGCCTTGGTTGCTGCAAATGTTTTCACTTCTTCCATCTCCACGTGGGCTAGGCACGCTTGAGCTACACATCGTAGATATCTCTAGGTCATGTTCATCATTTTGCAAGTGTTACAAATTCCTTTGTTGCTTCCACCACTGCTACTTCCTGTAACCGCAACAACGTTGTGGATAGCCCAATCGGAGGCAGGTGATCCGATGCTTTAGTCCACCTATGGATTGTGCCGATACAGAAAACCTTGTCCAAGGATGATGTTTTGGTTGCTCATCGGACAAGTTCCCTAGACTGTTACATCATGCAAATCCCCGAATTGGTGTAGGAGAGGTTTACAAAGTCGAGGGATTTGCAGTGGTTTGTCAATGGTCTTTCCTCCAAACACCCTTGGTTCGGTTTGCAAAGCCGGTCCTTCCTTACAAAGCAATGAGAAGCTCCACCATCCGGTAGTACCGTTACTGTTCTGTGAGTTTGACAATCTATTGGTTGTACTCATAGCACTATCGCCGACTGGTTGTCCTCGGACCCCTCATCAAACTTTGCAATCTCAAGAACCCTCGTCTGTTGCAATGTGAGCCACTCAGATGGACGATCGGTCGGCACAGATTTTTCCAACCAAACAAGAGCTTTGCTATCTACTCCTACCCTTTGCTATTACCCGACTCCTCATTTTTTCCTCTATGGCTCCTTCCCTTTTTGGCTTGTTTTTATCCGTTGTGTGAGATGTGTTTCAACTTCTCACAATTATAGTGAAGCCATTGATTGTGTTGATGAACTACATTAACCTCCATCAACGACGAGGTTTCTATCATTTACGACATTCCTCTTCCACGATACGAACTGTGGCTTTGGGTTGCAAGTCATTGGATTTCTTCATCCAAGCATTGTAGTCGGTGTTATCGATGTCATTGGGCACTACAATCATTTGTAGATGTTTTCCTTGGATGCTGAATCTGGCGATTTCTCATCAAAGATCTCGCTTAAGGCCATTGTAGTAGACTCGGATCTTTTCAGGAGTTATGATTTTACAAAACACCGTGTGTACTCTACCATGCTGGACCGTTGATGTAGGTGCTAAAGGTTGTACCCCGTGTCAGACTTCTCACTCATTGTTTCAAAGTTGGCAAGAGTGAGGTCGTTCCAATCCTCCAGTGGTGTGAGGGAGTCCTGCCATGTCGGATTGATCTAATCAAGAGGTAGAAGACCTACCGTTGACAATTTGAGAGCGATCACAGGGCCGATAATCCAGCTCTACCGGTTTCTTGCTATCGCCAGATGGTCTTTAGATTGGACCACCATATCATAGCCGTGCCACACAAAAGGAAGACAGCGAGGTCAATTCTCTTTCTATCGTTGTTGACCTCAGCAGCGGTAAACTATACCTCTAACCTCGTCAGCCACATCTTGACCATGAGCCCTTAGAATTTTGCAGAATCGAATGGCTCGGGGAGTGGTGGTGAAATTTGGGGCTCACTCGAGAGTTGAATATTTCTCTTGGTGAGTACTGTCACACGCGCACGAGAATTCTGAAGCTCCTCCATCGCTCCGTTGAGTTGTTGGAGCAAATGGGTCTATAGGCTCTCGAGTCCTAACAACTTCTGGTACAAATCTTCGTTGATACGAGCTTGGCAGCCGGTGCCTCTCATAGCGTTAGGTGTCCTCCCTGCGGGCAACGGCGGGGGCGGATGGGTCGCCAAGCTTGAGGGGTCCATCACCAGGTTGGGTGTCAGTGCCGTCAGTGCCATTCCACCTGCCACTAGAGTCGTTGCTGTTGTCTGATTTTCTTTAAAAGTGCAGTTTTTCACATGTTGTTGAACATCCTTCGCTAGAGTCTTTGCCGGTTATAATTGTTCGTAGTTGGGTTCGCTCACACTGTTCATTGTTGTCATCGCGAGGTCTCTGAACTTCTCAAGAATATGCGCTGAAGGCTTGTGCAAGGCTGTCGCCTAGAAGTTAACGCGTCGGCTTCCCCTGTAGCGCCGCGGCGCGTTGATACCAAGTATTTTGTCGAGCAGAACGTAGGTGGTTCAGAGGGATGAGGTCCGGAGTAGTAGATGATTTAAGGACTTGAGACAACTGGATGATTTGTATTATGCACTAAGTGTATGATGATAAGTGTCTAACAGGTCAAACACACATATGCAATGACGAGAATCCTAATGAGGCAGTATGTTGGGTCTTTGACGCTCGAGTCGAGCGACGCATGCAAGGTCGCGCCTTGAGTGGCTGCTTTGAGAAGCTCCGCCAAGAAGTCGAGAGGTTTTAAGAATATCAAGGCACGGTTCTATAAAGGCACAGTGCCGTTGTGAAGTTGCCCGAACAGTGTCTAAGCATCGGTATGGTTTGCGATACTTCTCTTGATGATTCTAGAAAGTGGTCAAAGTTGTCAGAACTGTGGGGAAGAGAAGACCTTAGTTCAAGACAAGTGCCCAAAATTCCCTTGGCCAAACTGTTATGTACTAGACGTACACGAGTCCCTAAAATTTCGAAGTGTGCATTATGTTATTACACAAACAGCCCATCACGTCGCGGGACCTCGATATTCATCCCGTTGGTTGAGGGCAAACCGATCGATTGGCCTTGCCTCCAGTGAATCTTCCAGAACCGTCTAAAAACTTTGACCACTCTCGCAAATCTAGGAGAGAAGTATCACGGCCTTTTGGTTAACTTCTTGACACACCGAGATGCATCTGGACTATTGAAGATGCATCTCGCATCTTCACCGTCGATTCTCGAAGCCCCAAATTTCTCGGCGGGCCTTCTCAAATCTGACCACTCACAACGCGACTCTGCACGCATCGCTCGACAATCGACCCAACGGCCCAATGGCTCTAACTATGTCTCATTTGTAAGTCAACACTTGTATGTACATGTTTGATCATTTTGACACGTTTCTTAGAAGTACACTGAACGCCAATTATAAGTTGCTAAAGTGTCCCAAATTCTAGATTGTGTCCTGCCTCGCAACTTTTACCCGTTCACCATCTACGCTCCGTTTTGCATGACACTTGGGATCAGAGTGCAGCGGTGTTTGAGAGGCATCCGACTACTTTACCCATCTGGAAGACAACCTTGCACAAGCAGTCAGCGCATCTCGCATGTCAGGACTTTGAAGACTTTGCAATTGCAAAATGAGACGAGCGAGCGCAACCAAAGACCGACAACGGGTCTTTGGCGACGACATCAACGATGGAGGATCGGAACGTGCTTATGAACCTGGATCCCAAAGCGACAGCGAATGCTGGTGTGGCAGGCTATGCGGTAGCTGGATCAACTCCTACTGCTTTGAAGGCCAATCCGGCCGTAGACCCAACGGCAGTAAACTAGCCGCCCCTACCTAAGGCCTCAATGATGACAACAGGAACGACAGATGGCACCGGCCAATAGACGCGGATCCACGAGGAATTGGTGAATCGAATCTCCGCGCTCAAGGGGACCAATAACCACCTGCTCCAACAACTCCATGCAATGCAAGCTCAGAGGAAGCGGTGCTCGTCCAAAGAAATTCCCAACTCTCGAGCCAACCCAAAAAAAATTCCGGCTCCACCAAAAGCGTTCGATCCTATTAACTCTAAAGGACCGATCATTTGGATGTGGCTGACAAGTTTCAAGGTGTACTTCACCGTTGCTAGGGTCAAAGACAAAAAAGAGGATTGAACTCACGGCCGTGCTTCAGCTTGGCACGATTCTAAGTTGGTAGTCAGACCCAAAGACCATCCAACGGCAGTAGGAGACCTGCAGGGCCTCAGAAACGGCCAACGTGTCCATCTCATATCACCGACCGCAGGTGTTCTACCCTTGGAGTAGACCAATCCGCAATGGAAAGACGTGCTGACGCCACCAACCGACTTGAAAAAACTTGCGCGCGGAATGCTCGCATGATTTGGACGACTGAACAAAAAGTCTGACGCACAGTACAGGCTCCAGCATCTTTGTCAGCAATCCAGCATGGCAGAGTGTACACGAAGATTCCGCAAGATCATCACTAGTGCAGACATCACTTGCGATGAACTCTGTTTTCACTACAACAACTGCCTCAAGTGGGACACATCCACATTCAACATCCAAAACGACTTGCCGCTGATGATCACAACAGCAAAAAGGATCGACAGCCTCGACTACAACGCTCAGACCCAGGAATCCTACAGCTGGCGACCTCCCAACCACAGTTTTGTAGAAACAAAAGAGCCATTTGAGGGACCCCACGACTCTGATGGAAGTGGACGCCATCGACTAGAGAGATGCAAACCTACAACGACTGTGGAAAAATCGGGCACATTGGTTGCAACTGTCTGATCAAGCAGAAGGCCAAAAGGGGGGGTAGGTCGCAGAAAAATGAGTCAAGAAACGGCAAAGGACAGGAGTGAAAGGCGCGACTCTTGTCCGCACGGAGCGATCTATGCTGAACAATTTCCCATCCAAACGGTCTACATTACTGCAGGGGGGTTTATGATGTTGCAAAGTTCAAGGAGGATTACGAGGAAAACCAATCGGCAATTCTGCTAAACCTCCAGCCTAGAGGATGCAAGAGTCGCAGAACTGTACTGACACTACTGGATAGAGGAGCTTTGCACAGCTTTGTGAGCAACGATATGGTTCACAAGCTGGGTTTGCAGACCAAACCAGGGGTGTTTGAAGGAAAACCCGTTTACTGTAGATTACAGATATGGGGACTCCAAGAAACACTACGACTACAAGTTCGAGATGTACGGGATGTAATTGTTTGGATGTCCGGTCCAATGAGTGATCATAGTACCGACACTGTATGCAGGTCGAGTGGAATAGCAAGATTGTCTACGTGGAAGTCAACGGTGCCAAGCGACTTTTTTTGTGTGTAGGAAGGAAGACAACGGTAAAGGTGGACGCAATAGAGGGAGTCGCAGAAGTCGAAAAGCGACAACCCATAAAGTCCATATTGCTCAACGTGGCCAAGCACTGTATGCGATGAGGAGCTCCTTCTTGGCCCATATACCTCGAGCCAATGGAAGATGCAAAAGTACCTGCAGCTGACTCATCACTCTCATTGGCCTCATCAACCTCATCGGCATCAACAAAGTTTGTGATGGTGCCCGCATAGTTTGCACCAGTCATCCAAGAGTTTGCAAACGTCTTCCGCAAAGAACTCCTGAGAACTCTACCACCTCAACGAGGCATTGACCATCACATCATACTGAAGCTGGGCAGCCTATCCACAGTTCGAGGGGCCTATCGGATGAGTCATCACGAACTGACCGAGTTAAAAAAGCAACTCAATGTGATGCTTGGTCAGGAGTTCATTCACCGATCCACGTCACCATACGCTGCATTAGTACTGCTTGTAAGAAAAGAAAATTTGTGAGATGCGGATGTGCGTGGACTATCGGGCATTTAACGACGCTACCATCAAGAACCACTACCCTATTCCATGAGCTGACAAGCTTTTTGACCAACTCCGAGGGGCTCGATTTTTCACCAAAATCAACTTGCGTAATGGTTATCACCATGTGCACGTGGGAGACACCCCATCAAGAAGACGGCATTCCTAACTCGCTATGGGAATTTTGGATTCACGGTTATGCCGTTTGGACTTACGAATGCCCTAGTGATGTTCATGGCGGCAATGAATGACATCTTCCATCCACGGCTCGACAATTTTGTTGTGGTGTACCTCGACAACATTATGGTGTATAGCAGCACCACAAAGGAGCACGATAAACACCTTTGAAAAGTTCTCAGAGTTTTACGAAGAGAGAAAGTTTTCAGAAAACCCTCAAAGTGTGATTGCGGTTGCCGTTCAATCGAGTTTTTGGGGCACGTCAACAAAAGCGAACGGATAACTATGGATCCGAAAAAAGTGGCAGCAGCTGTGGGTTAGCTAACACCGACCAACGTTTGAGACGTTCAAGTCTTCATCGATTTGTGTAGTTACTACCAGCATTTGTTATGGGATTTTGTTCTAGTTTCAGCCCCTTTTTCCGACCTCACTTGAAAATAAAATGTGTGGCGGTAGGGAGTTAGTGAACAAGAAGCGTTCAACGCTTTGCGGAATGCTCTGACCACGGCGCCAACCCTACGATTAGCCGATCCAATGGTTGACAACGTTAAGGCTACATATGCTTCAGACCAAGCCATCTGCACAATCCTCATATAAGACCATGGCAACGGCGAGCAACCGGTCGCATACATGTGTTGAAAACTGCTAGGACCAAAACTCAACTATGCCGTACACGAGAAAGAAAAGCTGGCGGTCGTACATACATTGAAGATATGGCAGAGTTCTGTGGAGTGTCGTCGATGCATCGTGCACATTGACTGCTATGCATTGAGATATCTGAAGATGCAGCCGGACCTCAGTCAACGCCAAACCCGATGGATGGAGTTCCTTGAAACCGGAATCGACTACGATATCGAGTACCAACCAGGCATAATCAACCTGGGAGACGCACTGAGCCGCCAACCAGATTTAATGGCTGAGGTGGCAACAGTATAGCTACAACAAGACCCATATCTTGAGTGACTATCACATGAGGCTACGACCAGTGCGATGGATTCCACAGGGTGAAATTCTGGTACGACGAACTGTATTGGCGACGGCAATGTACCCTACCTCTAGTATAACTCGCATGGTCATCCTGGAAGGAGTTTTTTTATAGTTACTTTGAAAAATTGGGGACGAGTTTTTGAACGGTCTCGAAATATGGTCAATGTGTATGGTCCTGCTTTTTTTTTTTTTTTCTCCGAATTTCGCCTAGCGAGCTGCTCGACTCCTGCCCGTTGCCTCGACTTTCACCCTGGCTTCCAAACTCAAATGCTCAAACCTGAACGTCAAGTCCAGCATTACACGTGTACCCACCCACTGACCGCTCCCTGCCCCCACGTCAATGTGGTTCGCGCTTCGCGTCGGCGGTCAAGAGGGCATGCACGTGTTCGAGCGTGGGACAAAACGTTTTTCCCCACATGTTTTTGGAAACACCTCACCGAGTTTCTGCACACATGCGAACAAGACAGAGCCTAGTTATGTACCAGGATCCAACATCTCGGTAATTAATTAGTTTGCAAATACTCTTGGGAGTAGGGTACTTGCCAAGTGGTCATTCCCCCGAACGATGAACTCCGCCGAATACTGCTTGAAGAATGCCACAACACATGTCCAGGTGAACACTTTGGAGAGGATACGATGCTGAAGAAGCTGGCAAAAGATATTGGTGGGACAAGATGCAATCCGCCATGGCCAACTTTTGCAAATCCTGCAACATATGTTAGCGACAAACATCCAGTTGCACGAAGCCACCCGGAATTCTGCAGCCGCTCCCCATTCGGACAGAATCGTAGGCTGACATCTCCATGGACTTTGTCAGAGGATTACCACTCACACCCGAGGGATATGATGCAATCCTCGTGGTTGTTGGCAGGTTTTTCAAAATGTTCCATTTTGTCCAGACAACGGCCACCGTCACCGCCAAAGGAACAACGTGGCTGTTTTTTTCACAAAATTGCACGGTGTACCGAGAAACATTACGAGTGAAGGAGACGGTCGATCCACGAGCCATTTTTGGTGCAAACTGATGACTCGCTACGGTAGCCGAATTCAACTTTCAACAGCGTTTCATCCTCAAACTGACGGCCAAACCGAGCGGACAAATCAGACCCTCAAACAACTTTTCTGAGTACTATGTAAATCTCACGGGATAGATTGAGCACAAAAACTCCCGACGGCCAAAATCGCATACAATTTGGTAGTTTCCACCACAACAGGTAAAACTTTGTTTGAAGTGGTGTATGTAGGTGATGGCATAATGCCAGCATGCACTCACAACTGTGCCAGCTCAGTTCATTCAGCACCCACAGCCATGGGAGCGAGAGGTTGGTGAATAAACATGCTTGATTGAGTAGCGAGAGTGAGAGTAACGAGAGTAAGGAATGAGCGATCACTTAGCCGCGGTCGACTGGGCCACCCACACAAAGAGTTCAAAGTGGGGCCCAGTCGCCACCCCGGTGTCGAACCAAACCGGTCGGCCAGGAGGCCACCGTGGTTTCTCACACCTAAGAGTGACTGAGCGTGTGGCCCCATAGGATCAGCAACCCGGGCAGACACGAGACAGCAAGCACAGCATGCAAGGTACAAGAAACCACAATCCATATTGACCACAAGCGTATGTGGTGCATGCATCTCTCATTGTATCCCTCGTGGTTTAGCCATCATATGACTTATCACAAAATGTCTAGAGTAGCAAGATGCCAGCTCCAACAAAGCTTAGCATGGTCGAGCCCACCGATCTTGCACCCGGCAGAGACACCAGTGATGCATGGCTCCATAGCTTCAGTTATGCTCAGTCACCTGCAGGAGTGGTGTGTGTATGAATGGAAGGAGTCAAGAGGTCACTTGCATGTTTTACAGACAAACCAACACTCCTCCATGACCCACAGATGAACAGTCCACACACCACACACAGGAGTACAACACTAGGGACAAACAAAGGATCGTCAACTCATCCTCGTGCATTGCACACACGTAACAAGCCAACTGCATGTACAGCTACCTTGAACGTTCCACTGCTTAGAGCTTTGGTAAGGAAGTTTGCACACTGTTGATGTGTGTCGACCCAAACGACCTAGACCTCTTCTGTAGCAATACGCTCACGTACAAAGTGATGCTCAATGTTGATGTGTTTTGTGCGTGAATGATGTATGCCATCAGGAATTGCTTTGGTGCTCTGATTGTTGTAGTGTAATGTGATACAACGGATGGACACACGCAGCTGTTGAAGTAGACGAGAAAGCCAGACACTCTCACACGTACCTGTGCCAAGGGCAACGCACTCGGCCTCACTCAAGCTCTGCGCAACACAACCCTACCTACCGATTTCCCATGAGATAGCAGTTCCACCCACGAGAAAGATGTAACCGGTGTGACTACGAGCATCTGCATCGTGGGCCCAGTCACCGTTAGTGTATCCATCAATCACCAAGAAGGGTTGTGACATGTAGCAGAGTCTCACACGTGCAGTAGACAATGCATAGCGAACGACCCGTAGTGCGGCCTCGATGTGCTTCTGTCGAGGTTGCTGAGAGAACCCCGCCAGGAAGTTGACTACGAAGGCCACGTCCACTCTAGTGGTGGTGGTAAGGGACATGAGAGACCCAATCACGCTAAGGTAATCAGTGACCTTGATAGTCTCCCCCAACTGAGTCACATTGAGTGACTTCAGGAGGCGCTGCCTGGCTGGCATTATGGGTGTTGATGCAGTGGGGATGTCAGTGAGCATGGAGGAGAAACGCTCCCCAAGGATGCAAATGTAGGTAGCATGATGGACGTGCAGCGTCCGGCGCTGACGGTCTCGCTCAAGCTCCATGCCTAAAAACACACGAGCAGGACCCAAGTCTTTCATCTTGTACGTAGAATGCAAGAGGTATTTCACGGACTGAACTATAGAGGGGTTGGGTGACCCAATAAGGAGGTCATCAATGTAGACCAAGACTGCAACCAAAGGTTGCGAGGGTGAACTCAGAAAGAGCGCAGGGTCCACGGTACTCCGATGGTAGCCACCCCTCTCAAGAGTGGCAGAGATCTCCAGGTTCCAGCAGCGAGGGGACTACTTGAGCCCATAGAGAGCTTTCCGCAGCCGCCAGACCTTGTTTGTGCCATCAGTGAAACCTGTAGGCTGCACCATGTAGATCTCCTCGTCAAGGCGTCCATGCAGGAATGCATTGTTGACGTCCATCTGTTCCAACTCCCAGTTGTGCTGGGCGACCAGGCTCAAGAGAGCTTGAGCTGTGGTGTAACGTCCCACAGGGGCGAATGTCTTGTCAAAATCAACGCCAGGGATTTGAGAGAACCCCTTGGCGATGAGATGTGCCTTGTACATATCGACAGTACCGTTAGGCTTCAACTTGCAACGAAGCACCCAGCGGGCCAAGATGGCCTTGCGGCCAGGGGGGAGGTCAACGAGCACGAAGACCTCATGCTCATCAAGGGTTGTGAGCTCCTCTTGCATGGCTTTCTCCCAGAGGTCTGCATCAGTTGCCTCCCTTGCCTGGCGTATTGTGGTGGGCTCTATAGGGAGTGAGGGAAGACCTATGGCCACAAAGCATGCGGCAACATAGCTGGTGATTGAAGCATCCACAGCACTGTGAAACTCATGAGCGCCCATTGCATAGCCCAGTGCAGAGTTGGGATGGACAATGCCCACCGCCAGACCTAAAGAATCAAGGCCAGTTGGTCTGGCTTTGGAGCCAGTTGCAGTGGGAGTGGCACTAAAGCTAGTGTGACGCTGAGAGGGCTAAACGGATCGTGTGACTGAGTGCTTTGGAAGTGGACGTTTCACCCCCCACAAATGTAAGGCTCAGATGCGACTTGAGGCACATCTGTGATTGGCGGTGTAATAGCATCATCAGAGATCATAGGTGGCGGAGGAACGATGGCCTGTGGAGGCGACTCAGTGATAGTGCAAGGAGGTGACTGTGCCACGGGGTCCATGGCCAGTGGGGAATCGCTGAGAGGCACTGACATAGACTGAGAGGATGAAAAAGGAGAGGATTTTGTGGAAGGGTCGGATAAGGATGTGAGAGGAGTGCTGAGCAGGGTGTCAGAGATGGGCACATCAAATGGGCCTAAAGAAGAAGTGGCCGAGACAACGGGAGGTGCGTTGACGAGAACGGAGGCTGGAAGAGACCCACCTCTCCAAGCCAACGGAGCGAGGACAAGGAAGAAGGTGGAGAGACATGGGACAGGTCGCGAGGAAAGACGTCCTCAAAGAAGAGGGTATCGCAAGACTCGACAGCGCGAGCACAATCGGGGTCGCCATGCTTTGGACATTGCAGAGACCCCGAGAAAGCTGCACAAGCGAGCACACGGACTAAGTTTTCCATCACGAATATCCTCAGGAAACAAAAGAGCAGCGACATAGCCCGAGATGCAAGCGAGGCGAAGGTCTGCACGACTACCAAACCATCATTCAAATGGTGGGACATGGCGTGAGAGAGGACCGTGCTGAACACGGTTCCAGACCCATGTCATGTAGGACATGGCTTCAAAAGAGAACAGGGGTGGAAGGTCAGAGGCACTGAGGAGAGTGAAAATCGGCGAGTGTCTAGTTCCAATGCTCAGACACACCATTTTTTTGGGGTGTGTTGGGAGCAGTGGGTTAGACAGTCAAACCGTGAGAGGACAGAAAACAAGAAGTGGGACCAACAAATTCACTGCCATAGTCAGAACAAAAAATACGGAGACAACGACCACATGCTACTTCAGCCTGAGGTAACCAGGACTCAAGAGTGGAGCACACATCACTCTTTTGCTTGAGGGCAAAGACTCAACACATGCAAGAGAAGTCATGTGTGAGACAAAGTACATAGCGTCCAACACCTCCAAGAAAGTCACGGGGGAGTGGACCCATGACATCAGCATGCAGCAAGTCAAGAGGGTGAGAAGTGCGAGACTCTGAAGTGCTGGATGGGGACCGATGCATCTTGCTCTTAGCATAGTCAAGACAGTCAGGAGGACAGGGAGTCGGGAACGTGGCAGCATCAAGGCCATCGGCGGGAAGAACACGAAGCAGGCTATCGATGGCTGTGGTGTGGATGTTGCATAGGCGGTGGTGTAATAGTTGTGCATGAGCGGGTGAGAGAGAGCGTGCGACATGCACATGGGCAGCAGTGGCAGGAGATGGTGCAAAATTAGGGACTTGGAATAGATGATCACAGCGTGTGCCTTGCAAAAGAATGCGGCCAGATGTGCGGTGCGAGACAGAGGTAATGCCATGACTGGACGAGAAGTTCATGCCCTGGTCGTCGAGTGTCGTAACGGAGAGAAGACTCAGCTCGAGCGATGGAACGTATAGGACATCTGGCAAGAACAAATCCCCCCCAGGGCCAGCAAAGCATACAACACAAACCCAATAGACTGGGAGAAATTGGCCGGAGCCAGTTTGGACGAAGCGGACAGAACCAACAGGCCCAAGGGACACAAAGGACACGCACGACGAGGTCATGTGGTGGGTGGCACCTGAATCAAGGATCCATAAGCCACCCGGCGCACGAACAGTGGAGGGGTCACAACTCACTGCGGCGACGGCTGCGTGATAAGAGAAGCGCTGACCACAGGCGGCAAGGCAACGAGGCAGATGCACTGACTGCCACTCTTCAATCCACAAGACACCGGGGGGAGAACAACCGAGAACATGACCGGACGCACACCCACATAATGCCCCATCGACAACACATGCAAGAGGCTCCGACCCAAAGCCTTCACTATCACCCCGTCGTGAGGAGGATTCGGTGTGATGACCACCCCATAGGATGGGTATAGGATGGAGACGCCCAGTTGGGTGGAGAGTTGGCGCCGGATGGCGGACCGTAGAAGATGGGCCCACCATACCCCGGGGGTCAATCCCATGAGTACGGGAGGAGGGATGGAGAAGCACCAGTGTTGTACACGACAGCATGGGTGGCGACGGGTGTTCCTCTACCAGAAGGAGCAAAGGGAGAGGTGGAGGAGGTCGTGCAAGAGGCGCCCCCAGAACCACGAGAGGAGCGCACCTAGTGTGCGCACATGGAGGAGGCGAGGCGCTCGTTGTCCAGTGGTGACGGGCACTTGGGAACGGAATGCCCGACAGAACCACAATTCCAGCACGTAAAAGTGTTGGAGGTGGAAGGGGATGAGGAGGTGTTATTAGCACTTTTGCCCTTGCCACGACCGCCTGGGCAGCCAAAGCCAGACCTGCTGCCGCCCTTGCCCCGACCACGACCACGGCCTCCCCCCCCCCGACTCTGGTTGAGAAGAATTGTGGCCGAGGTGGAGGGAGAATAGGACGAGGTAGATGAGGATGATGTGGAGGGGAGAGCAATGGTGGCTGCCGTAGCTGCTGTGCGGTGAATCTGTTTGTTTTTAAGTGTGCTCCACCAGTCGGTGAGGCGTTGGGAGGTGAACTCCCAAAGGGCCCCAATGCCTGGTGGTGAGTCAGCAGGCACTAGCTCGGCTCAAGTCTCTCAAGCTCAGAGGCCTTTACCTCCTTGAAGATGTCAGAGAGTTCAGGAATGAGGCTGTTGACTATGGATAGAACAATAGGCAGTTGGCCAATGGCGGCCTTGCCAAGGTCCTTCAGGAGACAAAGGTTGTGGGCCTAGTAGGCATCCGCAGTCTTGTCTACACGCATGGAGATTGTGTTGAACTGGACGGTGAGGAAATTTTGTGCGGCATGCCTCGTGACAGTTGTGCGGTGCTTGATGAGAGCATAGGTGCCAACATGGTTTGCAGGGGTGCGGCAAGCAATGTCAGCGTTGTAGGACCCTAACTCATCAGTGAGATCATCGGTTCCAGTGCGAATGAGAGCACACACAACACGCGTAGACTAAAAGTCAGTGGGTACAAAGGGAGGATTAGCAGCGGGGTTGAGCACATGATAGTACTCCCAGAGCTGCTCGCCTTGTGCCCAAGCACTCAAGCGGAATTTCCATGAAGCAAAAGAGAGGTTAGGAGTGAAGTGCAGTGTCACTGAGTCTAAGTCGGGTTTACGTTGGGCAGGCTGTGAAATGGCTTTGGCTGCGGCGGCTCCTGTTGCTACAGCAACAGCAAGTGAGTTAGAGGATACAGTGACAGAGGTGTTTCAAGCGGAAGCAGAAGAGGTGGAGTATACACCTCCAATGTCAGCAACAACTAACGTAGGAGGTGTAGTGCAAAAGACGGGTTGCAAGCGGCTAAGCACAAGATCTGCAATGTGGTCGGTGCAAGTTTCCTAATCGCCCTATTTCGTGCACAAATTTTCTTCTACCACACGCTATGTAGTGAGGGCTGTTTGAAGAGCAGCACGGTCTTTGTGCAGTTTCCCCTATAATTGTGCATACTGGTCATCGTTGACAGGCATGATGGGTGAAAATCACTCATGAAAATTTCGGCAGCGTTTCCCTTGCCCCTGTGGGCGTGGGAAACATGGAAAAAGGAAGCTTGGCTGAGTGGAGCCACAGAGCTGTGTGGACGCAAGAACACGACCACAAGAAAACAAAAGAAGAGGGAGGAAGCAAACAGGGTACCCAAGCAGCAAGAGGCTGGAGGCTCACCAATGCTAACACTGCAATGCAAGCAGTGGTGGTAATGCAGATGCTATAGAAGGAGCAAGAACTGCCACTGAGGACGAGGTGGTGACGATGAGACACGCAACTCCAGTATGTGTGGCACCTGTAAGGGTGGAGAAGGCAGCTGCTGCTGTGACTGCGACACAGATCTCAGGGCCAAACAATGATGACGCTGAAGCAGGAGACATGTGGGAAGCAGAGGCCTAGATGGAGGTGACGACGCTGGAGAGAGCAGTAGCCGCTGAGGCTGCAGCTGCTGTGACTGCACTAGCTGCTGCTGCCACCTATGTAGCTACGTTAATTGCCGCAGCCGCAAGGTGACCCTGGTCAGAGGCTGCTGCTACATAGGCCTCAACTGCTCTGCCAGCACCAATGCTGGCAGGTGCCCGAGCAGCTTGTGCTATAGCAGCAAAAGCAGATGTGATAGCAGCACATGAGACAAGTCTTGCTTCCAGAGCAGTCAAAGTATCAGGTACGGGTGATGCGGCAGCAGCCTGAGATGTGGCGGGGCACACTACACGACTCGAGGCTGCCTCAACTTGCTCTACAGGGGCTGCCGCAACAGTTGGAGTTGTTGCACCTTGAGCAGCACGCGAGCTTTGCCGACATGTTCTACGAGAAATGGGAGATCTTACTGGGGATGTGATGTGACGTAGTTCATGTGGCGGCCCCGTAGCTTGTGCGTTTTGAATGGTCGGGGAGTCTTCTGAGGCTGACTGACACTCGGCGACGTATATTGCAGCGTCTTCATGCGCCTCATCTTCCGTTGGATCGTAGTCTTTCCTGGGGTGGTATCGAGGGCTGTCACAGCGGCGGCGCAGACGCACCCACACCGCAATGTCTGCCTCCTCCTCGTGGCGATCAATGAGTTCGTCAAGGCGTGAGTGATCAACTGCTCCCCTTGGAGTGGCAGGGGCGGTTCCAGAGTTGGGTGGTGTAGCCAGGGTTGCAAGTGAGGCCGTAGAAGCATCTGATGATGCTGCTAATTGTTGGACAAGTGAGAAGAAAATTGCAGGACCGAAAAGTCGGTGGGGCTGTTGAGAACTGGTCATCTATGGCAAGATAACCTCGGTGTTAGGATGATGCAGAATCGTGGGACTACAGTCAGTAACACCGTGGTGCTGTTGAGGTGCTGAGAGCCTCGAAGAACGAGGACAAGCACTGCAAGATGATAAGCCGCAGACGCGGCTGCTGTTGCTACTATTCGCCAAGAGAGGAGGGGACGGTGCGTAGAGAAGAAGACCTGCTGGGCTTCGGAGCTGTTTGAGACACAGCAGACCGGAGGACAGCACACCTGTTGAGATGTGTTGGGATCAGGACCCCTGTGAGCCTGGGTAGCACTGTGCCAAAGGATAATGTGACCGCCGGCTAGCAGTACTGTGGCGCTGCTGACGTGGAGGGAGCCTGGATGAGAAGTGACAGGCCTCGTAGTAAGCAATGAAGCAGAAAGACTACTGACCTCAGCTTGTGCTGCGAGCCGAGGCAAGATTGCCGTGGTAAGAAAAGATGCATAGGCGGGTAGAGGTGGCTCGACCAGCCGCGAACACATCACTATAGAAGTTGCATGTGTCGGGCCACAGTCCATTGTGGATCGTTTAAGTGGAGGGTTCTCTCCCTCCTGCTCTGATACTAGTAGGTAACGATCGAATGCTAGCATGCACTCACTACTGCGCCAACTCAGCTCATGCAGCAACCACAGCCATGGGAGCGAGAGGTTGGTGAATAAACACCCTTGATTGAGTAGCAAGAGTGAGAGTAACGAGAGTAAGGAACGAGCAATCTCTTAGCCGCGGTTGACTGGGCCACTCAAAGAGTTCAAAGTGGGGCCCAGTCGCCACCACGGGGTCGAACCAAACCGGCCGGCCAAGAGGCCTCCGTGGTTTCTCATACCTCAGAGCGACTAAGCGTGTGGGCCCGTAGGATCAGCAACCCGGGCACTCACGAGACAGCAAGCACAGGATGCAAGGCACAAGAAACCACAATCCACATTGACCATGAGCGTATGTGGTGCATGCATCTCTCATTGCATCCCTCATGTTTTAGCCACCATATGGATTATCACCAAATGTCGAGATCAGCAAGATGTCAGCTCCAACAGAGCTGAGCATGGTCAAGCCCACCGATTTTGCACCCGGCAGAGACGCCAATGATGCATGGCTCCATAGCTTCAGTTATGCTCAGTCACCTGCAGGAGTGGTGTGTGTACGAATGGAAGGAGTCAAGAGGTCACTTGCTTGTTTTACAGACAAACCAACAGTGTATGGCAAAATTTCCGCCACACTGGTAGGACTGCACAGTCGAAGCAACATTCTCGCGGTCGACGTCGAATGCCGAGATTTCTCCACCATTTGAGAAGAAACATTGCAGACACTTGGAAAGACACAAGCAGCGGTGAATCGAGCAGTTGACCGACATCATAGCGACGGCGTTTTTGTCGCTGGCGACTAAGTCCTTCTCAGCTCAACCAACATCAAACTCCGCGGAGCCGACTATTCAAAGTTCAAACCCCGATGATCGGGACCATTTGAGGTCAAGCGCATGCAGACCCCCGTGGTTGCGTGACTCAAACTCCCCGAAACTATGCAAGTTCATCCGGTGTCCCGTTTCAGCAGGCTCAAGTAGTACCGAGACCGCGAAGAGAACTTTCTTGGCAGGGATGTCCCTCCCCCTCCTCCCGTTCAAGTGGATGAAAACAAAGAGTGCATCATCGAGGACATCCTCGGCCTTCGATGACGTGGCAAAACGACATAATATCTTGTCAAGTGGCACGGCTATGACGCCGCGCACAACAGCTGGGAACCCTATGACAACCTTGGAGACGTTGGTCACCTAATCGACGGCTACTACCACCGTCACTAGGAGACATTTGTATGCGCACCGGGTTGTCGCGGCTATAAGGGGGAAGGGGGGGGGGGGAGAGTGTTACGTACCAGACGTACACAAGTCCCTCATCTTTCCAAGTGGAAATTTCTGTTATGACACAAATAGCCAACCGCGTCGCAAGACCTCAAATTCCCCCTGACGGTCGAAGGCAAGCCGGCCGACGGCCCTCGCCTC
>SZWC01001264.1:132370-162256 GCA_023375785.1 Penium margaritaceum | reverse complement strand
AGAGAAATAGATAGAGAGAGAGAGAGAGAGAGAGAGAGAGAGAGAGAGGCAGAAGGGGCAGAAGAAGAGAGGGAAGGAGGAAACAAGGAAAGCGGTAGGATGTGAGTAAGAAATGAGATATGAGAGGAATCCTAGCTCGCGTCTTCTCAAGGCGAACTTTCCATGTTTTCCGCTCAAGAGGGCCAGCTAGCATCTTCTTTTTCTACGCTCACCATTGCTGCTTCCACCATTTGCGCTTTGGCGCCTCCTGCCAATGCTGCCTCGGTCACAGTTTCCGCTACAGCTGCCGCTAGCGCCTCTGTCGTTGCTCCGACTGCTGTCGCTTCCTCTGCCAACTATGTTGCTGCTTCTGCCGCTTCCGATGGTGCCAATAGCACTGCTGCTGCCGCTGCCACTCCAGCNTCTCTGACTGCTGCTGCTGCTCCTGGTCATGACGGTGGGACTGCTAAACGCCGCGATGGTGGTGCTGCTGCCCAGCTTTGAAGCTGTACGAGGAGTGTTGTGCAATCTCCTGGGTTGCAGATCCTTTACTGCGGGTTTCTGTTCGAAAGCTGATGCGGCGACTGCGTTGCTGCTGCAGCAGCAATTCAGTATCGTGGCAGCAGGTAGCAAGGGAAAGAGGAGGAGAAGCAACATGGCGGACGAGCAGACGAGAAAAAAAGGCAGCGAACGTTAAGGTCAGGGAGAAGGTACAGCGTATTGGAGCTTCATGCCCCTCGAACCAGCGTGCAAAAGCTGAGGGATGTTGATTGTAACCTCGACCGTTGGCATGGTGACAGTGGTTGCTGGGTGTGTAGTCTGTGGTTGCCGACCATGGGCTGGCTCTAAAGCAGAGCGCCATTCCGGGCTGGATGCGAATTCCAAACATTGATCCATCCCTGCCGGTAACACATCCGGCAAAAAGAGCGGTAGATTCCTGCAGATCCCGCCGCATATCATGCGGTCTGACAGCGTTCCGACACGGGACTCTGCAAGACGTTATTCCACGTTGTCTGCCGCAGGCATTGGGTGCTACTAGTAAATCGTTGTTGGCGACGAGTTTTCGCGTTGCGGCTGGATGATGTTTATATCTGTTGGAACTTCGATGTTCGAACGAATTTGGCTTGGTTGTGTTGTTTTCAACGAATGGTGGAAACAGTGGATGGTGGATATGAAATGAGTGATGCGCTCATCGCTGCCTTCTATACCGCGATGTTGGGGCTCCAAGCGATGACATCCAACTTGAAAACAACAGGACCATGCAGGAAGATGACACGCAGCTTCCAGTTTCGTTGGAAGTCGTTGTCTGACGTTTAGCAGCAGCACTCATTTTCCGTGTCGAAAATAGTCAGAGCAGCAAGAGTCTGCCGCAGACCACACGTTTTGCCGTGATGAGAATTTGCGGCAGCTGGCTCAAACCTAGTGGAGTGACTCGAACGCAACAGCCAATCAAAATGCTGCGCGGCACCCCTGACGCATAGACGTTTCATCCGTTGGGCCTGCGGTGGCCGCGTCAATGTTGGCGTAGAACCGACCCGTCCTTACACAACAGTGGACAATTCCCTCATCGCAAGTCACTTCTCCCTCGTGGGCTGAACCTGCCGGAGAACTGGACGGCAGGTATGGACCCTCTGAGTTTGTCGTAATGGCCCCCGACGCGCTTCGCATCAAGCGTTTTTTCTGCATCTGCGCAGGCACCAGCGCAGAAATTTGCATGCGAGGTAGATAGATAGATAGATTGTGCTTATCATCGCTACCTTTCAACAGGGAATGGACTGGCGAGAGAGCTCGAATGCGGCAGCTGGGAGTGGTTAAACCCTACTCTTTTTCGTCCACGACGTTTTCGTCCATGTTATGCTGTGTCGACTGTTGCATATAGAGCACTGCGGACCCACTGACGACAGGCTGCGCGATCGCAGCCGTCGTCTGAATTCATCTTATCTATCTTCATCATCACTGTGGCAATCACACTTTCGTCTCACATCACGGACATCAAGCTATCGGAGCCCGAGCGGAAGCAATCCCACTGAGTTTTTTTGAACGGACAACTAAACCATGGATAAAGTGCATGATGAAGGTTGGCGAAATGCTTGTCTCCACCCCTCAGCCGCGGCCAGAAAGACCAATTAGTAGTGGAATGGCTCCCTTAACTAATAACATCAACATTAAGGCCGTGCCTGGGAGCGCGTGAATAGAAAGTAACTATTCGCGCTTCTCATCTTCGTCATGTCATCGTAAAACTTTGTAACCTCACCGGAAGTTCAAAACGAGGTATCTTTTTGGCTTGGATGCGTAGCCGAAATAACAAATCCGTTTTTTACAAGGCATTTTGGCTTCATAGAGATAACTTGAAAAAAACTTCTAATCGCCCTCTCCTTACTTCGTGTTCAGTTTCATTTATTCATTCAATTTCATACAATCGAGGCAGTTTGTCACAAAATATGGAGACTTTTGTTGCTACCATAATGGTTTCTATTTGAGGACCTACGTCCGATGAGAAGAGCGACGAGAATCGGACGAGGACGACGGATATAATCTTCTTTCATGCCCATCCAGCCGTCGCTGTTGAAAGGAACGAATTGTCACTACCCATTCGTGCATTTGCAGGCACGCCCAAAGGCTTCGAGCTTTTGACCCAAGCATGCGCACGTGTGGACGGCGATCGGCAAAGGTGAACGGAACCGTTCACTCATTAACTCGTTAAAGCGGACAAGATGGGTCGACTGTCAAAATCTCAAAAGGAATGGTTCGAAAGTGTTCACTTTGACTTGTGGGTATTCACCTTGACTTTTTCAAAAACGTTCACAGCGGCACATTTTGATTCTGTGTAAACGTCCATTCGGTCACATTTTCTCTATCTACGGCCACGGAGGTGCTTCTCCACTCATGCATGTTTGAAAGGCATGACGACGTGCATTGGTGAACTGGCGTTGGTAGCATGGAGAACACAGTGTTTTCTCAAAACAATAAAGAAATACGCCCTGATTTCTAGGTGAATTCGCCTGGTCCTCGCGTTGTGCGATTGTGGCACTGGAAATGCAGTAGTTGCAATGACACTCGCGATTTGCTGAATAAGGCAAAGAGATATTTCTCTGGCGTCGTCATACGGCCAAGTCAAAAGTGTTGTATAGACGGCTTTGTCGGCTAATGGTCGACAAACGTCGGCTAACGTCACTCCCATGACTGATCTTAATCAGTTGCCATAAAGGTTGGGTGTACAGAGACGGACGACATCTTGAAAACAAACTGGTGTGCCTGCAAGAGGACAAACCTGTCCGAGGAGCCGTGTTTGCATGCGCATGCACCATATATGACGTAAAGGGGATAGCTCCAGCATCGATTTCGTCATGAAATCAGATTCTAGAATCATGGCATGTTTTCCCAAACTTTCAGCCGTATGCTTCCTACTGCATGGCAAGCTAAGATGACGTGTTTCACAGCGAGGTACGAGAGAAGTGGTCGTCTTACTGCATCCAAGAACGAACAAACCACAGTGATATAGGTCCATCTATGTAACACATCACCAACAAGAAAATTTATCCCACTGATTATTTTGATTTCCAAAGGGCACTCATTGTAACGAATTGCCATGGGAAGCTTGGCCCATTGGGCCAAATCCGCAGTGCTTGAGGGTCTCCGACCCTCAATCCATCTCATCCAATCGCCCAGAGTCCAGGACCCGTTCAAGCCATGAGGAGAAGCCGGCCCGCGCTACACTCCTCCCGCCTAGGAGTGGACCCGCCTCGGCGTCCACAGAGGGACTCGAACCCTGGCGCTCTGATACCAATGTAACGAATTGGCATGGGAAGCTTGGCCCATTGGGCCAAAACCGCGGTGATTGAGGTTCTCAGACCCTCAATCCATCCCATCCAATCGCCCACAGTCCAGGATCCGTTCAAGCCATGAGGAGAAGCTGGCGCACGCTACACTCATAGCGAGACCTATAGCCATAATTTGTCAAACAAAAGATTGCCATTAAGATCTTCAGAGTTTTCAAGTTTCATCAAAATCTCAATAATCCATCTATGCTTGTATAAGCCACACTAGGAAAACTCAATTCTACCTTGGTTTTGAAATGTCCATACAAAAATGCATAAATCCTACTGGAAATTTTAAAAAATGTCAACATTCTAGTTGTACATGAAAAATGTTACTTTTCTATTAGGGCACGCAAAATATCAACTTTTTGGCAGGGCACGCAAAATTTTCAATTGTTGTGAGGTGTGTAAAAATGTCAAAAATCAGTCTCGGCACTTTCCTCTAGTGCACACACAAATGTCAATTCTTTTGTGGTAGCACCACATGTAAACACTCCTTATTGGCATTTTTTAATATTCTTCTGTTTTTTGTTTCTCACCACATAAAAAGAAGAAATCAGATTCTTTTGCAAAGTTAAATGTTTGCACTTCATGGGCTACATTTCACAGAACGTGACCTTAACTTCGACTTTAAATTCTGTCACTCCATTGAGGACGTCCTTGTCATCATGAGTTGTGTGCGCACTTTTCCTAAACACATGAATGACATGCTCTTTGAAATGGTACAAAAACTGTTCCATTTTAGAAGATTACACAAAAATGTCAACATTCAGAAAAAGCATAACATTGCCATTCTTCTCAAGCAATCTGGACATTTTCAAAATTGTCCAAAAAGTCATTTTTCTCATGGAACCCATGCTTGTTACGAACGTGCACAACTTTTCCCATAACAATTGTAACTGTGTTGACCACTCTTTCTCATGTAACTTTTTGCGAGATCCTCCTCGTTTGCTCATCATTCCACATGACTATGTGTGCATATGTAGTGAAAAGGGGGGGTTTGCATATGCAGGTGTAGTCATGTGGAATGAAGGAAAACAAGGAGCACCTCTCTCAAAGTTACATGAGAGATAGTGGTCAACACAACTATATTTGGTATGGGAAAGATTATGCAAGTTTGTAAGGAGCATGGATTCCATGAAAAAAGGGATTTTATGAAGACTTTTTCAAAAGCATTTTCATTTTTATGTGCCTAAACATAGAAAATCTTGCATTTTTTTTTCTAAAAGTAGACATCTTTGCATACTCAACTAGAATGTGGAATTATTGTGTGCCCTTTCAAAAGCATGTAATTTTGTGTTATACATGCGTGCATACTAGCTAATGTTGACTACAACATCTTCAAGCGAGCAACCAAAAATGTAAAGTCAAGGTCGAGGTCGTGTTTTCTCAAATGACGTTCATGAAGTGCAAACATCTACTTCACAAGAGAAAAACATTTCTAAGTTTTACGGTGAAAAAAAATAAACGGACAAATATTATGGGGAAAGTGGTTGGTAAGAAGTATGCTAGTGAGGCGCTACCCGAGAAAAAAGTTAAAATTTTTTGTGCCCTACGGGATAGTGACGGATGTCATTTTTGACATTTTAGCGTGCCCCTCACTAAAGTTGATTTTTTGCGTGCCCCACTAAAAACGTTGCATTTTTTTGTGCCCCACCAAACATTTAACATTTTTTAAAGGCCCACCATGGTTTCAATTTTTTTGCGTGCCCTTTCAAGGACCCTATCACAATCATGTTTTCCCCAAGCCACACATATCTTGTTCTAGATATGGTCATTTAAAAAAGTTACTATTGTCCCATTATGAAAGTTCAAAAGAGTTATCCACCCTGTGTCACGAGTTTTGATATCCAATTGCTTCTTCTTGCAATTACTTATCTCAAGAAGTCACGACTTAAAAAAATTGATCTCATGAACCCCCCATAACTGCAGTGTTTGTCACAAGGAACCCCGCCGAGTACATGGTCATTTTCCACTCATGTCCATTGTACGACTTCGTCTATGAATTTAGAAAGAGCATAATAACCCTTCTACCCAATCTGCGAGGGGTTGGTGATTTCATATACAACAAAAAACAAATTACAGATGCCCTGTCTTGTGACTCCAAGAATAGAACTGCCCTGCCCACTCGCTTCACCATGCTTGAGTAGTGGTATATGCTATTAATCAAGCAAAGTAAGTTGGGGCATGGCCACCCCCTTCACGTTTCTCACTCCCACGCGAGAATCCCAATCGGGCAATGACCTCTTCATTTCTTCTTCTTTTTTGATAGGCCAAGCCCATGGTTTGATTTCTGGTTTCCTAACGTTTTTGCAAGCTCCACTCGCGTAATACATATAACCATACATCAATCCACAAGGCTTGCATTTCGGGAAAAAAGACAAAGAGGTAATCGCTCGATTGTGATTGAGGAAAAACGCTTATCTTTTAATCAAACAGAAACAATTGATCTTTTTTTCAAACATGCAAGTCCTAGTTCCAACATGCAAACATAAACAAACCAGAATTAAAATTTTGCTTGTTGTTTTAGGGTTTTACTTTGTGCAAGCTCTTGCTATGCCTCGCACTAGTGGGGCCCAACAGATTCCCTTTTAACACGTGGGGAATCACGCACGCCCCATACAAACCAAATGCAAATCCACCCTCAAACATTCACAAACCCTTCAAACAAGGGGTCTATGAATGTACACAGAAATTGATAACGTCAGTGTGTCATACATCACATGCACCATCATCATGTTAAGTTTTCTCCCTCTTTGTGGGTAAATGTCAATATTCTCGGGTAATTGGGTAGGGGAGTTCTATATTCCAATCATCGAATAAAGTGTTTTTGATCTTGCAAATGCTTTGTAGGGCATACACATTATCAAATTATGTGGGTGACATCTTCATGTACCCATGTAATTTTTTATGTAGTATCGTTCTTTGTAAATCTATGTATATATATATATTCTTACACAAGATTGTGTTCAAACATGTTGAAATGAACGATGCCTTGCTATTGAAAGCAACAAAATGAAAACAAAGTACAGACTTAATTAGGTGGGACACATTTTTAATAACAAACAAGCGAGCATTGGCAAATAAACACATGACAATTGTCTTGTTATGTAACAGTAGGATGTGTTCCAAAAATAACAATGAAAACACAAACAATTGCATTATAATGAACAACCTCGTGACAAGCTCGAATACACCAAGTGTTGGGGTATTCTGTATCAACGAGATGCCCCTTACGAATGAGAACACACCTTATTCAAATGCAAAAAGTAGAGTCGAGGCTTGTGGTGATTAAAAAAGGTACCTCGGAGTTGACTTGTGGTCAATGTCTTTTCGAGGGGGGATGTTGCAAATTGGGAAAATCCTTGGTTAACTATGGCAAAACTGTAATGCTTGATGGTCTCAGACCCTCAAGACATGGCGTCCAACCGCCCACAAGCCAGGGACCATCGATCAATCCACGTGTTGGCGGCCACCTGCTCTATGGGGTTTGGCGATAATGCACTCTAAACCTGCGGTACCTTGATTTTTTTGTAATCATCCCAAAGAATTGAGACTATAACATTGTTTTCATCATCAAAGGGATATTCTGTGCAAAGCACGATATAGAAAATGGAGCTCGTACCATAGATATCATGGGTGGTCACGTTTTTTTATCATAAGTTTTAAATTAGGTACTCCAAAGCTAGAAAAAAAAACAAGGAACGTATTGGAAGCCAGTCCTTTCCACTCTCAAGCGAACACTACGAACTTTAACTCAAAGGTAACAAAGAATGCATTACACGTGGTCCTTTGATGTTTTGACTTCTTTGCTACTTACAGTATTCATATCTTCATAGTGTAGATTTTCTCTCACAATACCTCCATACCAGTGGCAAGACCACTATGAGGCTCATGGATAACTTTTCTCTTGATTATCATGCCATACAACGGCATTCGGCATACGGTTTTTCCCAAGAGAGGCTTTCCATAGCCTTTATATTCAATGTAAGCTCCACCTTCCTATAAATGCCATGATGTTTGATGGCATCAAGCTCTTTGCGCATGGCCTGTGTGAATAAAACTAAAACATTTGTGGGTGAAAGCAAGCGTGAAAACAAGTTTCCATACACACTGTTAGTTACTATATACACATACAAAAATGATGCATGTATTACAAATGGGGAAGTACATACAAAGCTTCTACTGCACATTGTTGACTCTCTTGGAAAGTTTGAAAACCAAACGCGTAATAGTAAGAGGTCTTGAAGCTATTCAATTTGTGCAACACACCATATAAGTCATGAGGACGTGCTTTTTATAACTATTCAGTTTGTTATTGCTGCATGTATGAGCTTGAAATGGCTCTTGAGTGCCTGATGGTAGACTGCTTGTGTTGAGAACTAAAGGAAAATGGGTAAAGTGCATTATACATCTTTAATTAGGTTTAGTAGGCCCTCCCAGATCCTCCTTTCCAAGGGGTTGCAAGACGTTACAGTACCACTTGAGTGGTTGCATAACCACCTTGGCCAATTGAAGGGACACTTGGTCCTTGTAAGGTCACCTTAATGTTGAAGGGTCATTGGAATCACTATGATCATTGGTAATTGAAAGGGAAACAACACATGAAGGGCCACTGAGGCTTGAATATGCACAAGCAGCTCAAGGGTCACTATCCACCTAAGGGGTGGCCACTGACAAGTAATCTCCCACTTGTAAAGATCTAAACCAATGGACTTTAAGAGAATTCCCTGATGAGTTTAAGGGCTCGTGGCAAGGGTCTCAGCAGATTCGGTCATTGAAATTGGTATTTCTCAAAGGGGTGCTCCTTTAGGGCCACCTTCAAATTGGAGACATCATACCAAACTATGTCTGGATCAGACGAAAGCATCACAATACAACAAGAAGTCAGTGTCATAGCAAGAAAGGCATGGCATGCATTGGGGCCAGACTCGACGGCTTAAGAGCGTGAGTTAGATCATGTGTGATGACCTTGGATACAATAAAAGGAGAGTGATGTATCGTGTCTTGTACATGATCCATGTATTATGTAATTCATGGAGTAGGGAGAGTGGAAGAAAGTTGTGACCATGAGCTAATAACGCATCAAGTGGTGAATATTTTTAGTGTTTGCATAACAAAAGTGGTGATGAAATACGTGCATGTAGTCCAAAGAGAATGAGGACATGACATGCACTTGAGCGGCAATAGCAGCTAGGTGAACCCATGTAAATGACAACACCATGTACATGTTTGTACAACAAATTCCAGAAAACATGACAAGCCTAGACGACTATCACAAAATAGTATCGCTACCATATAATGTAATAAAGTTTATGCATTGACTTTCAAAGGTAGAAGAAGAAGAAAAAAAAATCAATTGCAGTCACAAGCTGTTAGAGGTGATGATTGTTGTGCCTATTTCTTTGGTCAAGCTAGCGCAGTTGGTTCGGAATCGGCGGAGCCTCTAAGGAGTCAAGGAATTTTCTCTAAACATTTGCGGGTTCAACGAAAAATATTTTCTTTGCTTGTACAGGCTAGAATTACTTCTGGCATCTAGGTCCATGGGGGGAATGGACCCTAAAGCTATAAAATACTTTGTGTGCTACATGCACAGCATGGCTCTGCATGCTTGCAGACTCCGACAAGTCAGCGGCTATGTAATGCGACTACACACTGTTGGATTCTAGGCTAGGTCCAGTCAGGGTGGTTACACCTGACTGGGCAATGTGGATCGCCCTACATCGGCTGCTGCATCAGGGAGACTAAGTAGCATAATGCAAGGTCCAGAGTGGGGACCACTCTACATCATCACATGCATACATGACACAGTACTACATCACACCATGCATGCATGAGTCATCAGCCACATGAAAATCCATGAGCGGCGACAGCTCTAAATAAGTACAGCCATGCACAATTGAGCAAGAGGATCTGCTGGAGGGGTTACTGCCTAAAGGAAGATTCCTAGGCTAGGAATCTTCCCACCTACAGCCGGAAGCTTCCATTAGCCTGGATAGCTATCAAATCACTAGTATCCTGCTCTAAAAGGTGGCCAACCTAGCACTCTTCATTCAACAACACAGTCATCACCAAGCTTTCTGCCTACAGTCAACCACAGCATCCTCTACCAGTTCCAGACATCACCTGAGGCCAAGACTTAGCAGACACTCTTCCCAAGACCCTAGTAAGCCTGGCAGTAGTTTGTCAGCCTGGGTAGGAGGATGCCCCTAACTACGTGAAGGCCTGACTACCTAGAGGAGGTGGCTAAACCACATCCAAGACCCAAGCGACATGCTAAGCTGTCTTACTGGACGTTGCCCACCTGTGGGCCAAGAGCTTTGTCTAGGCATGAGAGTCGAGAGTTAGTCTCTAGCTGAGCTGTGTTCCTGTACTGTTTCTTGTACTTTAGTTGTGATCAACTATAGTCATTTAGTCTTAGAATACTCCTAGTTCTAACTCTCCTCTCTATTCGTAGTTGCTCTCTAAGCACAACGGTCCAAGCAGCAAGAAACCTAGCCCTTGCTGCACCCCACAAACATCACATCATGTAAGAAGATGTCATTTGTAGGACAAAAGAGCCTCACAATACAAACACCTTAGATAAGTAGCATCCGGTCAGACCCGGTGCCCATAAAATAGACATCACCTATCCGAACCAAGGACACAAACGACATATGAAATAGTGTCGTGTGATAAGTAGCATGTGAACTGGCGATCCCAAACTCACATGAAACACAAGCCAAAGAAAATACATGACACACAACATCGTAACCCCAAATGGAAAGAGAGGGTGGTGTGCAAATCAAAGTGCCAAAGTCATGAAAATGTGGCATGTTGTCATTTTCTCAATTGAGGTGTCCTCAAAACCTGAACTCTCCATGGACGTTCTCGAGGAAAATGCATCTGACTCACAATGGTGACTTCCAAGCCTAATGTCCAAACTCGCCGTAGAATACGCAACAAGAGGTTGAAGCAAACAAGGCCAAGAGGACAAGAGAGAAAGTTTACGCTAGTCTCGTGATGAATGTACAAGAGAACATGATGTGGAGGATGATGTGCCTTGAAATTGGGAGAAAAAAACCTTGGACAAGACCATTCATGACCTCAAGTCCGGAAGTTGGGTCTTGATGCAATTGACTAAGGAGAGGAATGGTTTTCTTAGAGGTTGATGCGTATAGCCACGACGGAGGAGTGTACAATGTATAATGATGGGGAAATCTATGGCAAAGCCCATGCAGATTTTGGTGGTGGCATCACGTATGATGCCATGCTGCCAATGCAAATCAATTGTAGTGAAAAATTGTGTGATGGATGGGTGAGTCTTATATGGTCCTCTGCTCCCATGGTACGTAAAATGTCCATGGATGCGTGGGTCACAGAGAAGATGAACCTCACCTAAAGTAGTGGGAGAAGAATTTGAATACTCACGTCTCAATCAAAAGTGGGTTGCTTGTAATTAAGAGCCAGAATGGAGGGGAAAACAAAAACAAAACGTGAGGTATGTGTATGAGGGTACTCAAAAGAGCCCATGTAGCCAAGTGCCAATTAATACAAATGAGCATATCCTAAGGTACTATGCCAAGTCCTTAATTATATGGGTTTCAACCAATAGGGAGTGTGAAAGAGAGATATGGATGCATAAAGGTATAAGAAAGGTAAAATGAATAAGATCCGAAGACAACAAAATATGAGAATGAAAAAAAGCAATCGTCGTGTAGGTCAATTTGGGTGCACCTTGGCCATTTTTTTTCTACTGCGAGTACTTTACTTGTCGCCATCAGTTAACATGCTTGTGGTCAATGAGCTTACCCTTTGACGCATTTCTTAATCCTGACTAATGCTAAGAAGGAATAATACAATACCGTGGCAGCTGCAAACATCTTTGTTTCCTCTTTTTATAACTCATGGAGTTACAATAAAATGTGATGAGTTTCTGTTTGCCACCGCCGCTATGGTTGTTTTCCATTGCTAAGTCTATTCTGGCTTACGAGCCTGTGCATCTACTACTCATTTTACTTCTATCGCTACTTGCGTTGTTGCTCTCATTGATGCTAAGAGCTTCTGAAGCTAGTGCTATGAGCTAATAATGATGTTTCTATGAGTATGAAATGCTACTATAAATGTTCTAGTTTTGGCTTCTCTTGCAATGCTTCTAAAAGGTGCAATTGCTGCTACTATTAAACGCAAAATTGATGGGTAGAGCTTTTTTGTATAACAACGATGGTCCTACTTAGTACATATTGCTATTAGATGTTACTTGCTCTTGCTGGCTCTCCTCCTCCCATCATATTCTTCCTTCTACTGTAGTTACCACATTTCTTTATGTATTATTGATGCAATTCCAACTATTTCTACTACTACTACTACTACTACTACTATTGCTATGATTGTGAGTTGCTGGTAGTAGCTCTTGCTATTAAAAGAGTGACATAGTGCAACTATCCCACCTAAAATTGCTTGCACCAACATAGGGATATCCATTAATGTCGCTACTACCAAATGCAGTCACTACAGGTGTAGGTGCTCCTTCTACTAACCCAATTTCCCAAAAACGTTTGGATTGCTACTAATATGGATACCTGAAATCCCATTCTTAGTTTAGGTCATTACCAATAAGACGGTCGTGAAGAAGGAAGCTACCAGAAGTGTTTTGATAGCACTTCATGTCTCGCTCTGCTAGGGGACTTCCTAACATGCGCCCCCAGCTTAGGGTCCCCACATTGCTTTGACTCGTGCGCCTCACCACGCCAAGTTCAGAGGTCTTCTTTGTTGTTTTTGCTTCTTGTATGGTTGAGTTTATGTGCATTGTCTCTCTACAACTCCTATACGATGAGGGAATGGAGAAATCCCCTAAAACAACGTTTTTTGTAAGAGACAACAAAAAAACACTTGAAAAGATAGATTTTAGTCATTGAAATGAATAAAAGCGTAATGCTACCTAGTCCTCCCCTCAGATCGTGCATCTTCACAACACGCCCTCTAAAATGAAAAAAATGGGAATGGAATACCTATCAGTTCCAAACAAGAAACAAGAATATACAGTATGAGCTGGTTGATTTTCTAAATATTAGTTCAAAGAAGAAGGAAACACAATGAAGGCCCCTATATGAGCAAGAAAAGAATATGGAAACATAGGACCATGGGGATTATGGCCTTTGGAGTTGAACACCAAAAGAACTCTAGTAAACGCCAAATAGTCAGGACGGTGGAGGTAAAGTTGTCGAAGGAAATTCCAATCATCATATAGTGCCTAAAAGCGTGTGACATCAGGTCCAAAAGTGAGGTGTGGTTAATGGAGGGCTCTTTATACACGGCTTTGTTAGTGTTTCCCTATGATGTGTGATTGTTTCCAATATGAATCATTTAACGTTGGATCCCCACCCCTATTGGATGGTATAGTACATGGGTGATGTGTATGAGAGTGGTGTGCTTTTTCTCCACACACGAATACATAGATCACACATCAAGTGCGTAACTTTATCTTGTATGGATCATTGACTCCGAAACCCAAGGGGGGTCTAGTGTGTAGGGCCGATGTATGAGGACAATGTGCTCGTTCTCTACGTAAAGAAACAATGATCATGTAGTTAGTGCATGCTTATCTCTTATGTGGCATCTGAGAGCCAATCCCTATAGGGTGTCTAGTAAGTGGGGATAGCAAATGATGGTAGTGCACTTCTCCGTATAAAAATACACTCATCATGTACTAGGTGTGTGATTTTGTCTCATCTCCAATCCTAGAGGGAGGTCTCGTATAAAGGGCTAGTGTATGTGGATAAGGCGCTCATTCACCATGTAAAAATACATTGATCATGCACTTAATGCATTATTTTCTCTTGTATGGGATCTTTGAACCCCAGTCCCATCAGGGGTCTAGTACGTGGAGCTAGTTCATGAGGGTAGTGTGCTCATTTCCATGTAAAAATTGATTAATCACGCATTCAGTGTATGATTCATCTTACATGGAAACATTGGATCCCCACCCTTGTAAGGGGGTCTAGTGTGTGGGGATGGTGTATAAGGGCATTTTGCTCATTCTCCACATAGAATGACACTAATCTGGCACTCATTGCGTGAATTTTTCTCTCATGGAATATCGGAAACCCACTCCTATACAAAGGTCCCGTGCGCGGAGCTTGTGTATGAATAGTGCGCTCATTACCTCTAAAAGATAACATTGATTACACACTAGTGTGTGAATTTGTCGTATGTGGCTCCTATGGGGATTCCATTGCGTGGAGGTATAGAATGAAAACACTGTTCTTGTTTTGTATATAGAAATAAGCTAGCAATGTACTAGGTATGTGGTTTTGTCTCATCTAGAATATTGGAACTCAATTTCTAGAGGACGATCTAGTGGCTCGGGCTAGTGGATGAGGACGATACACTCGTTCTCCATGCATAATGCACCGAGCATGCACTCGGTACCTGATTTTGTCTTATATGGGATTTTGACTCCACCCCCATGGGGGGATTGAATGCGTGGAACTAGTGCATCAGGGTAGTGTGCTTGTTTTCCACGTGAAAATACACTGGTCACGCACTTAGTGCATGATTTTGTCTTATATGGAACATTGGATCCTCACCCCTATGGGGACGTTCTGTGCTTGAGAACAGTGTACGAGGGCAATGTGCTCGTTCTCCAGATAGAAATACACTAATCAGCCATTGAGTGAGTGATATCATTTCATGTGGAACACTGGATCTCCATTCCTTAGGAGAGGTGTCATGTGCATGGGGCTAGTGTGTGAGGGAAATGCACTCATTATTTAAACAAAAAAATACTACTCACGCACTCAATGTGAGATTTTATCTGATACGGAAATTTTCCACCTCCAATCCTATGTGGGGTTCTAGTGTTTGGAGCTAGTACATGAGGACTGTGTGCTCATTTCCAACAAAAAAAAACACTAATCATGTACACTGTGTGTGATAGTGTGCTATGTGGAATCCTGATCCTCTACTCCAAAGGGGGGTTGTATTCCATGGAGATAGTGAGTCACGGCAATGCCCATCCCTCCTCCACATGAACATATACAAACTATGCACTCCGTGTGTACAAACACTAAAATCACACAATTCACTTTCAATGTGATTTCTAAGTGTGAGCACACAAAAGGAGCATACTAGAAATCCAATGTGTGAATTGAATACCATTAGACATATATGCCAAAGGTCACCAGGATTGACACCACATCAACACTCCTGCTTTTTTTCACATGCACCCACACATATGAACACGGGAATTATTTCCATAGCCGTTGATGGAAAATTGCCACACAAGTTTGAGATCGTGAGTTGTGACTTGTGCAGCTCCAAGCAGCAACCACCAACTTCATTGTTTTCGTCCATTGCCAACTGGCATCTTGCTCCATTTTTCTTCAGTGTTGGTTTTGTTTATGGCAGAAGAATGACCTTAGAAACTTTAGAATGCCTTGGCTTACCTCTCAACATTGATGTGGATTTTGGGGAAAAAGGATGTGTGAGGGAAGGCAAGGCAACACAAGTTTAAAAAGTGCATAAATAAATGGAAGCTACACCATGGATCTAGAACGTGAATTATATAGAAAATGAAAGATACAAAGACGGATTATGAGATTGCTAGAATTGGTTGACAAGGGTACCCATGCAAGGGTGTCTGCGTAGGATCCCAATGCCATCCACGAGGTTGAGCCCATCCACTTCAATTTTCACCCAGTGCCGGGTACTCATGGTGTTGACAACAAGTATTCATGATACGGCCCCTAAGTATCAGCAACCCACAAACTCATCAAACTCCCAAGAATGAACCTGTTGACCATAGAGAGGAGGGCTGACAACAAACCCAAATCAACCTCACCAACCTTGTGGATAAGCTTGACACCGCGAGCCTAGTAGGCGTCAAAAATCTTATCAGCACGCATTAGAAGTGTGTTGAGAAGACAGAGCTACTTGGTCAGTGACAATTGTGCGACGGCACAGCATGGCATAGGCGCTTACGGGATCTGTTGGTCAATGGGGAGAGGAACTGGTGTTGAAAATACCAACATCATCCAGAAGGTAATCAGGTGTGGCAGGGATAAGAGCACAAAAAACATGGGAAACTTCAACAAGGATAGGGATGAAGGGAGGATTAGTGGCGGGTCAGGAAGAAAATAGTATCCCCATAGACGTTCCTCCTAAGCGAAGGCGTTAAAGCGCACCTCCTAGGAAGAGAAAGCGAGTCTTGGGGAGAGGGTCGGTCGCTAAGAAAAGAAGTCATGCTGCCATGGTGTAGCAATGGGTGTAGAACCAGTAGCTGTGATAGTAGCATTAGTAGCAACAGAGGTGCCAATGGCAGCATGAGTGGACAAGTCACTAGATTAGTGCTCTCAAGCCTCATACTTGTAATCTCTCCGGCAGCAGTAATGGCAGGGACCATGGTCACAAGCCTCCTCCATCTAGCTGTAACGGTCTACGCTTGGATTACACTCTTGTCCTCCTCGGTAGCAGCAGTGATACCTCCAATCTTCTTCCTTCTTCCATGTAACTTACTTGGTGAGGACCCCTCATTACACTCTCCTTTCACAACCTTCTATAACACTTGCACGCATCTCTATAGCACTATCTCCTTTCATCTCTGTTCTCTTATAGCATTATGCCGACTCTCAAGGAGACCATTCAAGTACTCCAGGTCTCCCTTAGCAAAGCACAAGCCGCACGGCGTAGAGAGGAGGAGGAACCCCACAATGGAATCGAATCCCAACAGGAATTGGCCACCATAGTAGCCAACATGGTCATAGAGCGTCTGTCCTCCATCCCTACCATTCTTGTTGTACTACTCACTTAAAAAGTGTGTCAACTGAGTACTTAGTCCCTATCAGTGCTTTAGCAAATTCCTCCGTTCCTCCTCTCTCTACTGCTCTCCTTGCTTGTGCCCTTCACCCTCATAGGCAGAAGGACTTTGAAGGTACTCCTTCACAGTTCGCGTCCAAACTCACTTTCTCTTCTTTGGAGACACACTTCATTGCCTGGACTCAGGGGGGGATGTCGTAGGAGTGTTATTCTCCTCCCAAACCTCCATTTTGCCCTTAGCCTATTGAGGATTTATGTGCTGTCCCCGTCTTCATCAACGTTGAGAAAGAGGAGCCTTTGGTATGTATAATGCTTATCCGGCACGTGGCACTCCGTGGATGCTTATGTCCTCATTTGCTGTCGCAAAACAGTGACTGGTCATACTGCTCTGAGCGCCCTTGTTGTGTGGTTTAACACTCCATGTATGCGCACTCACGAGTCTGCTAATGGGTATTGGGCGTGCAACCTGCACCTTCTTCATGATTTGGAGACGACGGCTCCTGGCCCCCTCTCTACATGTCTTTCCATTGTTGCTAGTCTCATTCCAGAGCTCTCAAACCTATACTTGAAGGTTTTAGAATCTGAACTCGAGTGTCTTCCTGCTACGCCTGTCCTTGCCAACTCACCCTTTGGCATTGGAGCACTCTAGAAGTTTAGAGTCACTTGGCTCACAGACTGGTAGAGCAACTTGCAGGTAAAGCGCCTTCACCAGGCTGCACTTAGCGCAGTCAAAACTTCATACACCTCTTCCTCTATAGTCTCTACATTATCATCCTCTACATCTTCCTCCAACTCCACTGCCTCAGCGCACGCCACTCGGGATGTTGGACATGACGGGGGAGGTGGGCAAGGGTGTGGCCAGGACAAGGGTCATGGCCACGGTGGCAAGGAATCTAACACATCTCTTGCACTGAGTGTAGCCACATACTAGAATTGGGTGCCATTGGGCTCTCAACCCTGAAGTGTTCGGCGCCTCGCAATGATTCACATCTCGTATCCTGTATGCATGACCATTGGACCCGCACCGGCATCACCTCCTCTCCTGCTGCTACGACGGCCACTACCATGGCTCCGACGTCATTCTCCTCTTCCTCTACTTCTAATCTCTGCACCACTCTCGCCCCTCTTTAGCAGAATCCCTCTAATCTTGGTTCAAGGTGTTGGGTGCCATTAGCCTCGGGGCCCACATACTGTGGGACCCCATCCTTCCATGACACAACACTTGCGTGGCCGCGTGATGATGGACACATTGCTAATGCACGCACCTCCGATCGCCATTCTGATTGTTGCAAACACGATGAGGAGCGTTCCCTCCAGTGTCGCTTCATGAAACGTCTCCAGCTTCGTTCTCAGGGAGGTGAGGATGTGAGTGGTCAATTTCGATCCCTTGTCCATGAGTCAGATGGAGCTCTTTTTGGAGCGTTGTCAGGTTGTGTTCAGGGGTCCTTGCCTAATGACCATTCTTGGATTGAGGATTGGTAGTTTGGTTCTTATTCCCATTGCCTTGGTCAGCCTTTGTCTTCCCCTTCCTCATGCAATGTTGCTGTTTGTCTCGTTCTACCCTGTACAAGTATGTCTGTCGGCTTCGAGATCATTGATTCCAGGAACACTCACCACATGACTTCGTGTCACTCGTCCATTGCCACTCTGGTTCCTGTTGGTCCCATTTTCTTAGTCCACACTGGCTACGGCCAGCTCCTACCTATTCAGAGTATCATTGTTGTTTTTTTTTGTTCTTGGGGGTGACTTTTTCCTCCCTTACGTTTTGTATGTGCATGACCTCAAGGGCAGTCTTCTCTTTGTCACCACCCTTGATGACCTGGGCATGGACTTTTCGTCGAGCCGGAATGTTTGCACTATCTTTGTGCACTCCTCTAGCCATGTGGTTCTCCGTGGTGTGCTTTGTGACCATCTCTTTTAAGTCCCCTTGTCTCTTCTCTCCTCTTCAGTTACCTCTGCGTTCGTTCACGTCGCACCCACACTCTCCCATGTTCACAGTGATCGCTTGTACCACAGGCTTTGCCACATTCACACTACCGCCATCACACATCTCCTGTACCTCTAACCTGTTCTTGGCCTTGACTCTACCCCATTTACGTCCCCTTGCTCTTGCACTTGCCTGAACTGTGCTCGTGGAAAAATGCATCGCTCTCCCTTTACTACGGCTTAGTCCACTACGTCTCATCCCCTTGACCTTTTCATGCTAACGTCATGGGTCCCTTTCCACATCATTCTCTTGGAGGTCTTGGCCGCTACATCCTTTTCTTGACTCAAGACTTCTCTCGCTATTAGTGGGTCTTTGCCCTACATGAAAATAGCAACGTGATTGAGGTCATTGAGGCATGGCTTCCCTAGGCCAAGCAAACCTGCCTGCGTCCCTCGCAATTCTTTTGCAACAATTGGGGATGTTAGTTCTTTAGTCCCACCTCTTGTTTTCTTAAGTCTTGTGGTGTCCACATTGATTCAACTACCCCATACACGCCATAGCAAAATGGTGTGTCTGAACATTGGAAATGCACCCTTGCTGATGGTGTTCGCTCCCTTCTCTCTGCCTCCATTCAATCTCATCTCTTCTCCTTTGAAACCATGTCCTGCATGACATGGGTGTGGAATTGTGTTCCTCACGGTCGTCTCCTTTGCCATGTCACTCCCTTTGAGCATTGGACGATTCATCGTGTTGATCTTCAGCTTGCTCGCATCTGGGGATCTGTCGCCTGTGTTTGGCTCCCTTCTAATCACTATGATGGTAAACTATTCCTATGTGGTCCGCTATGTGCTTTTCTTAGTGTTTCTCCTTTCTGCAAAGCTTGGCGCTTTTGGGATCATGTGCGCTCCCATGTAGTCAAGTCACGCGATGCTCTCTTCTTTCAACACTTGTTTGAATGCGACCTTCCTCACTCTGATTCCTCCTCCTCTTCTCTTCTTCCACTCTCTCGGGCTGGAGGAGGTTCTCGGCTCCCTTCATTTGACAGGCCCGCTGTTCTCCCCTCGATACGTTAGCCAGATGCCAACTCCTCTCCTTCTGTCACCCCTGTCTCCTCTCCTCGTGACTCTCTTCTTATACCTCTATCCTCCCCTCGGGCTGTTTCCACTCTGGGTGAGTCTCTTGCCATATTTTTTCCCGTTCACTCAGCCCCTGTGACCCCCTTGCATGCATCCTCTGTGTCTCCTACTACCTCTGTCTCCACTAATGTAGCTCTTATTCCTCCTTACATCCATGGTGGTCATTTCTGTGCCCTACCGTCTCAGCCACGCACTTACGCCTCTCACTCTCATTCCTCTGCTCCCTCTCTCCCTAGTCCTGCTCTCCCTATAGTGGACCATTGGGGATCCCCTAAACCTGTTGTCTTGGGTAAACCCCGCCCACGTAATCTTGGCCTGACGACCACTACCTTGCCCATTGATGCGTCCGTAGTGCACCCTAGCAACTTTCTTGGGTAATCTCTCTTTGAGCAGGAGTTTAGCCTGGCTCTTCACTCCTCTGTTACTGGGTATGTTACCTCGTGCTTTGCAGCTGCTGGTCTCCCTCCTCTCCCACGTGAACCACTGACTGTGAAGAACACCTGCAGTGCCATAGACTCTACACTGTGGGAGCATGTCATGCAAGCAGATATTGATTCTCTCTTTGACCATGGTGTCTAAGAGCTAGTGAATCTTCTCCCAAGAAGGAAAGCAATGGGTACTGTGGCGTAAAAAAAATCCCTACCATATCATCAAACGATACAAAGCCGACTTACTACCAAAGGATTCTCCCAAGTCCGTGGTATCGACTTTGATGAGACATTTGTCCCAGTTGGCTAGTACACCACCACCATAACTCTGCTCCGCTTGGCTGTCCAGCATGATTGGGAGTTGGAACAAATGGATGTCAACAATGCCTCTCTCCATTGTAGAGTCGATGAGAAAATCTACATAGTGCAACCACTTGGGTTCACAGATGGGACCAACCGAGTGTGGCGTCTGCACAAGGCACTCTATGGGCTCAAGCAGTCTCCACACTGCTGGAACCACGAGATTACAACCACCTTTGAGAAAGGGGTTTTTTGAAGAAGCACTTTGACCCTACTTTATTCCTCAGTGCTCCCTATGCACCTCTTGTTGCCATCCTTGTCTATGTGGATGACCTCTTGATTGCCTCTTCCAACACCACAGCTGTTCGGTCTACAAAGACCTCTCTATAGCCAGCATACAAAATGAAATATCTTGGTCGAGCTCGTGTTTTCTAGACATGTCGCTAGAGCGTGATCGCTCATCGTGCACACTACATATCCACCAGGCTGCATACGTCCGTAGCCTAGGGGAGCGGTTTGGTCCCTTTCTGGCACCCTTTCCTCTAGCATCTAACCCCCATGACCCTAGCAGATGAAGCACTACTGAAGTCCCCACATGGGCTAAAACTGGAGGAGACTATTGAATTGACAGATTACGGGAGGATCATTGGCTCTGTGATGAACCTTGCCACTACTACTCATGTTGACGTTGCCTTTGTTGTGAATTTCCTCTCTCAATTCTTCCAGTGTCCAAGAGAGCGTCATCATGAGGCCATGTTGCGTGTGGTGCCTTATGCACTCTCCACGTCATGAACTAGGCTGTACTTTTGTTCACAATCCTCAGTCATTGTTGATGGGTTCAATGACAGCGACTGGGCACATTACATTGATGCACAGAGTAGAACAAGGTACATCTTCCTGTTTGGTGATACTGTTGTTTCTGAAAAGAGTGGTAAACAAGGATGTGTAGTCCGCACCACAGCAGAGGCTATGTATGTGGCTCTTGATGTAGGTACAAGTGAGGCGTTGTCACTTGTTGCAGTAGCTACACGTCTCCATTCATTGCATCACTCTGCGGTGTGACAATCAAATCACAAAAGCCATTGTAGAAAACGATGACATGCATCACACTAGCACCAAGCACATCAATGTTGAGCATCACTTTGTTTGTGAGTGTATAACTACTGGCATCATTCGGGTTGCTTGGGTGGACATACGGTCACAGAGAGTTGACTTCCTCACCAAGGCTTCTAGCAGAAAATTCTTTAACTGTGATATTCAGGCCGCCAGACTTGCCTGTCTCTACGACCTTAGGTGACGTGCGCTTGGTGATTGCTTGTCTCTCCACACCACCATGCTTATGCACTCTTATGTGTACCATCTCATTGATGCATGTGGGTTGACTGTCTGCGGGTCATGTGGGAGTGTTGAATTTGTGTCCAGATGCTGGATGCTCACATATGTTATGCCCCCTAGCTCACCACACATGCCCACGCAAACATGTACAGATTAAATGACCATGGTTGCACCTGGAGAGCCAAGGCTCAAGATTGTCATCGTTTGTGACACCATGCTCATCATGCAGCCACTAAGCTCCCCATGGATGCCTTCTGACATTACCATAGTTTTTTAGTTTTTCTACTCGTGACTACCTTACTAGGATGTGGTAGATGCCTCACCACGTACATTTGTGCTATTGTTGTCTACATCATTGTTGTTTGCCTGTGGGTGTTTGGAGGAGCTGCATGTTATTCCGGGTGTCGGTCCTTAGGGAAACATCAACCGGAAAACCTAGGTAGCAGGTTGGGGCAGCAGCGTTGTTGATGCAGCGTGCGGGCTTCCACGCTCGTTGCTTAAGTCAGCTGCCCCCTCAGTCTGTTGCTCTAGAGTCTAAGTCTGGAAGCTCTGGGTTTGTTACTCAGAAACGCGCGCGCCAGAGTTAGTGCCAGAAAGCAGCTGAAAACTGAAAGTAACTGGTTAGGAATGAAGAATGAACAACAATGGGAGACCCCTCCAAGTTCTAGCCCCCCCCCCTCCCAGCTCTTTAGAGCTTGTTACTCAACTAACCAGCCAATCAGGAAATAGACCTATTTTCTGGCAGGCAGGTTTTCTCGGTGAGCCCTACCAGACAACCCACAGCCCAAAACCCGGGCGTCGTCCGTTTTGCCTGAAAATTGGACCATACCATAACACCAACGCTGCAAACGCAGTCGTGCGGTCAGAAACAGCTAGAAAAATAGTAGCAAGGAGTTATGGCTGCCCGAACCCAGGTAGTGCCTACGATGGTCCATGATGCCGAACACGGCCATGCAACATGCAACAAGGACCCTAGGCAGAGCATGACGATGCAGACGCGAAGGGACGCGATGGGCGCATGCAGACAGCAACTGCGGTGACAGTGACCGCCGGTAGCACGCCCGCCGAGGAGGCTTGCCGATGGAGCTAAGCACGTCGCCGGAGAGAGGAGGCTCCAACAAACTTTGAGTAGACCTCAGCATGCGTCGGCTCCTCTGGACAACACTCCATCAGCGTCGAGTCTCGCCGTCAGTCATCTGCACGCTGATGTACACAAGCCGGGAGGACACAACAAAGCACAATGAGAGATGCGCAAAAACCAACACTCCCCCATGACTCACAGGCGTAGTGCACATGGGCGGCCAGAGACACGGTCAACATCCAGACTCCCCCAGGGCACGCAGTGACGCAGGCAGAGACAAAGAGGGCAACTCACGGACGCACGCCGACTGAACTCACAGCCTTCTTGAACGAGTCCCGCTTCAGTGCCTTGGTGAAGAAGTCAGCCAGCTGCCGTGCTATCTCAACCCACACGATGCTGATGCTGTCGTCATGCAACAACAAACGCACATAGTGATACTCAACATTGATGTGCTTTGTGTGTGTGTGATGCACACCGTCATTGTCCGCGATGGCCATGGCACTCTCTTTGTAACAATGGAAGGTGATGGATGCGACAGACTGACACAACTCGGACAACAGACGACGCAACCACACACTCTCAAACGCGCCTGGGCCAAGGGCCACGTACTCAGCCTCAGCAGTTCTGCGTGTAATGCACCCTTGCTTGCCACTGCGCCAGGACACAGCTATGCCGCCGATCAGAAAGATCCAGCCCGTGCGACTCTTACCGTCTGGACTATCAGCCTAGTCACTGTTGGTGTAGCCCACTGCGACGACGGACGGCTGGCGGCGGAACATGAGACATTGCCAAGGGGTTGAGACAACATAGCACTGCACTCCGATCGCGGCCTCGAAGTGGAGGTGACGCGGCTCCTGAGAGAACTGGGCTAGGAGGTTGACGGCGAACGCGATGTCTGGACGCGTCGTCGTCGCCAGGAACATCAGTGACCCGATGACCCGCAGATACGTGGTCACATCAACTTGCTCCCCCACAATAGTTGGGTCAGGACTCTTCAGCTTCACCTGGCCATCAGGTGACATGGGTGAAGATGTACTAGGTACAAGGGGCAGGTCTTCAGCGAAGCAAGTGGACAGGGTTTGCACATAGGCAGCCTTGTGGACGTGCAGGATGCCCTGGGAGCGATCATGCTCGAGCTCCATGCCCAGGAAGACTCGGGCAGACCTGAGATCCTTCATCTGGTAGGCGGCGTGCAGCAAGTCCTTGAGACGCTGGATGGCGGCCATGTCTGGCGACGCAATGAGGAGATCGTCAACGTAGACCAGAACTGCGGTGAAGGTCTGACCTCGCGGGCTGACGAATAGTGCGGGGTCAGCGGTGCTGCGTTGGAGGCCGCCACGGATAAGCGTAGTGCTGATCTCCTGGTTCCAGCACCGAGGCGACTGCTTCAGGCCACAGAGGGCCTTCCGCAGCCACCAAACTCTCCCAGTGCCGTCGTCGAAGCCTGGGGGCTGCACCATGTAGAGCTCCTCACCCTCCAGTGAGCCATGGAGGAATGCGTTGCTCACGTCCATCTGATACAGCACCCACCCATGCTGGGCAACCAGGCTGAAGAGCGCCCGGCTAGTGGAGAACCGACCGACTGGAGTGAAGATCTGGTCGTAATCGACCCCAGGGACCTGAGCAAACCCCTCCACTGTGAGGCGGGCCTTGTACTTATCGAAGGACCCATCAGGCTTCCACTTGCGTCGAAAGACCCACTTGGCACCAATGGCCTTCCGACCTGGAGGGAGGTCGACGAGGTCATACACGTGCTGTCGGATAGCAGTGAGCTCATCGGCGCAGGCAGCATCCCAATGTGCGGCATCAGGAGAGGCTCGAGCAAACATAGGGTGGCTGGGTCCTTTGGGCGTGCTGTGGACCGAACTGAGAGGGCGTGTGCATCACGAGCTCCAGGTGGGATGCCGGTGAGTGAAGCCACGACAGCATGCCGATGCTCGTGATGAAGCATGGCTTAGCCCAATGCAGAGCCCGGGTGAAGGTCTGCGATGATGGCCAAAGTGGTCAAGCCGAGAGCCTTCGTGCCAGGGTCCCCACTCACGACCGTGGGAGTGGAGGAGACACATGGAGCCACAGGGGGTCAAGGCGCCACGGGACGCGGTGCGACGGGCTGCGCGCTCACGGTCGGCCGAGGTCGGAGGCTGTCGCCTAGGCCGCGTATGTAGCGTGGTCGGGCAGGAGATGGCACTGAGTCGGACGGGCCAACGGAGGCTCTACCGCGATCGGAGCGAAAGCGGCGAAGAGAGCGGCCACACTCGCGCTCCGCGAGGACAAGCCAGTCCTGAATGGCTCGGGCGACATCGCTTTTCTGCCGGAGGCATAAGACCCGTCGGTAGCGAGAATAGTCGTCCGTAAGGGTGAGGACATAGCAGCCATGCTCACCGTCGGACTCGGTGGGGAGAAGGCCCATGACGTCCGAGTGGACAAGGTCGAGAGGGGCGGACGCACGGGAGGAATACAAGGGGTACGTGGACCGGTGCATCTTCCCCTGAGCGCAGTCAATGCACTCAATGGGGCACGGGAGAGGGAAAGTCTCCGGGTCAAGGCCCTTGGCCGGCTGGGTGCGGAGCATGCTCTCTACGGCGGCAGAGTGGACGCGGCAAAGGCGGCGGTGCAAGAGGCAGGTGTGCTGAGGAGAAAGCGTAATGGTGACAAACACATGGCCTATGGCGGTCGGCGGGGAGGAACCGGGAAGAGAAGAGGAGAGGCGAGGAGCATGCCACAGGTTGCTACAGGCGGTGGCGTGCAGTACGACAAGACCAGACAGACGCAGCAACACAGTGCCGACACCACGCGAGTGCACAACGTCCATGCTCATGTGATCAAGGGCAGTCACGGACATGAGGCTGAGCTCGAGACCAGGGACGAAGAGGACATCAGTTAGAAAGATGTCACCGACAGAACCACGGAAACGAACGACCTCGACACCACGGATAGGCAACACTTGTCCGGAACCTGTGCGGACACCGGAGACATCGCCTATAGGACCAAGCATACTGAAGGCCTCACGAGAGGCCTTCATGTGATGCGTGGCCCCCGAGTCGATCATCCAGGTATCAGCAGGGTCCTGGACAGGGGTCGCCAGATCGCTAACGGTTACATGGAAGCAAGCAAGGGACGCGGACGGGTTGGAAGGAGGCACGAAACGAGACTGTCAATCGTCAAGCCACGCAATGTTGTCAAGGAGGGGGTTGGAGGAGACCACGGGAGACGACAAGACAGACGAAGAAATGGTGCACGACCGCAGCTCAGTCTCAGTCATCTAGGGTTGGGCAGGAGGACAGGAGGTGATGCAACTCGCACTTCCCTGGGGAGGAGGGCAAGGCAGGCCAAGCACGAGCGCAATGAACTGCTCCAGCTGACGCTCACGGGAGGACGGCTTGGGAGTGTAGACAGAGTGTGGAGTGACAGCGCCGGAGCCCGGGTAGTAGGAGGACTGAGCCGACGAAGGAAGCGGAGGCGCCGACGGTTGTGGGAAGTATTGTTGCGGGTAGTACTGCTGTGGCGCGGGTGTCTGCGGGACAGGCGCAGCTGTCATAGTGGCAGAGCTGCAGGACGAGGTCGGAGTGTCAGGGCCAGCAGTAGTGACGGCGGCAGAGGCGAGACGGCGCTCCCACTGGCGACGCATGGTGGCGATGACGCGCGCCTCGTCCGTCGGGAGTGGGCACGTGTACCACCCGTGCCCGGGCTGGCCACAGTTGTGGTAGACCAAGCCACCACCGCTGGACCCGGTCGACAACTGCTGCCGTTGCTGTTGTGGTGGACCCTTGCCGTTCTTGTTCTGGCGTTTCTTCTTCTTCCTCGAAGGCGATGAGGTAGCTGCGGTGGGGGAGGCGACGGCCACGCAGGCCAAGGCAGCGGAGGCGATGGCAGGTGATGCAAGAGCCTCCGTGCGATGGAGCTCAGACTCCTGGCAAGCTTCCTCAATGCGGAGGAAGAGCTCGTATGCCCAGGGCGTAAGGGTGCCCTGGGCCGCAATGGTGGAGAGGACGTCCTGGGGGTAGTGCACGAAGACGTCCGCGTACGCACTGGTGGCGCCGCGGTTGACGGTAAGGAAAGTAGATAGAGGAGGTGGAGCAGATTTGCCGAGACGACGAAGGATGTCCTCTGCCCACTGCCAGTAGGCAGTGACTGTCTTGGTCTCCCCTATGTGCAGGGAGTTAAACTCCCGGAGAAAACGGCTGATCTCAGCGTCGCTGGACAGGCGATGGGGCCTGGTGAGGACGTGCCATGCGGTTGTAGGATCTGGGATGTCGCCAAATGCGAAGTCGCCGAGGAAAGGTTCTAGGGCCAGGCGGGAAGGTGGAGGGGCGACTAGGATGAGGGCACAGACGGCGCTACCAGCGTCATATAACTGGTCGGCCTGGGTGGAGGCATAAGGGAGGGTGTAGTATGCCCACACACCCTCACCATGCGCCCAGATCCGGAAGCAGAGTTCCCAGCTTCGGAACTGCTCGCCGGCCTAAAGCGGCGGCGGCGGCGTCTCAAATTCCTTCTGCCTGCGGTCGGCGCCCAGAGTGGGGCCAAGGACGGAGGTCACTGACTGCCGCTCGCGCTAAGTCTGCTGCTGTGCCAGGTAGTATGTGGCAGTGACACAGCTGGGCTCGAGTGCCTTGGAGGGACGAATGGCGGCGGCACAATGGTGGCAGTCTGGGAGGCTACTGGCTGCAGAGCTGCCAGCTGCTACGTCAAGGCGGCAAGCTGTTGCTAAAAAACGACGAGGGGATCAGGGTTGCCGCCAACGACACCAGTGGGATGGTGCTGGTGCTGGTACTACTATTGTTGTTGTTGCTCTTGCTACTACTGCTGCTGTTGCTACAGCTGCTGCTGCTGTAGCTGCTACTGCTGCTGCTGTTGCTGCGGCGGCTGCAGCGGCTGCTGCTGTTGCTACTGCTGCTGCTGCTATTGCTGCTGCTACTGCGGTCGTTACAGAAAAGGGGGGATAGGGGTCTCCCAAACATAGGAGGACCCCTCCTCACCTGGGCTACGAGCCATGGTTTGGTGTCCCTTGTGTTTTTTTTGTCTTTGTGTTGCTGATATCAACAGTGGCTTGGGGCGGTGGGGATTCTACCCACCCCTTTGGTTTTCCCCCTTTTCTTTCTTCGCCTCCCTTTTCCCTTTTTCTTTTTGTTGTTGATGACGTAAGTAGTGACATCAGCAGTGACGTCAACAGAGGGGTGCTGACTTCAATAGCGGCGGTCGTCGGGGCCGCCGCTGCTACTGTTGCTGCTACTACTGTTGTTGCTGCTGCTACTGCTGCTATTGTTGCTACTGCTACTATTGTTGCTGATGCTGCTACTCCCGTAGCTGCTGCTGCTATTGAGACTACAGTTGCAGCTGCAGCTGTTGTTGCTGTGAGCTCCTTTGGCTGTTGTGGCTGCTGCAGCTCGCTACTGTTGTTGCACGCTGTTGCAGCTGCTACGTGCTGCAGCTGCTGCTCGCTGCTGCTGCGGGCTGCTGCAGCGAGCTGCGGGGGTGGGGGATTTTTTTTTTGTTTTTTTTCTTTGTTTTTCTTGTCACAACGGGTAGCAGCCCGCTGTCTGCTGCGAGCAGCGGGCTGCTGCTCGCTCTGCCGTAGCGAGCTGCTGCTCGCTGCTGCTGCGGGCTGCTGCAGCGAGCTGCGGGGGTGGGGGATTTTTTTTTTGTTTTTTTTCTTTGTTTTTCTTGTCACAACGGGTAGCAGCCCGCTGTCTGCTGCGAGCAGCGGGCTGCTGCTCGCTCTGCCGTAGCGAGTTGCTGCTCGCTGGCAGCAGCAGGCTGCTTCTTGCTGCTCGCTTGCTGCGAGCAGCGAGCAGCAGCAGCCGCGGCTGGTTGCAGCCAGCCGCTGCTCGCTGCTGGTGCTGTGCAGTTGGCTGCTACTGCAGCTCGATGCTGCAGCTACTACAACTCGCTGCTGCTGTGCACGTTGCTGCAGCTGCTGCGTGCTGCGGCTGCTATTGCTACCGCAGTAGGCTGCCGCTGTGGACTGCTGTTGCGTGTTGTTGCTGCTACTACTATTGCGATCTGCTGCTGTTGCGGGCTGCTGCGAGCTGCTGCTTCTACCTGCTGCTGCTGCTGCTCCACGCAGCTGGTGCTGGCTGCTGTTGCCGCTCCTCGCTGCCGTTGCCTACGGCTGCCGTTGCTGCAGGTTGCTGCTGCTGCGTGCTGGTGCAAGTCACTACACCTACGTGACGTTGCAGCGTGCGTCGTCGCTCGCTAATGTCGGATGCCGCCTGCTGCTGACCTCTCCCTTCACAAGTGGGGGTCAGTGTTGCCAAAACATTTCGGCAGCATTTCCCCTGGCCCAGTGGCCGTGAGAAAAAATCTGACGCCGCCACCAGGCGGGTCAATGCTGCCGGAAAAAATCCGGCAGCATTTCCGCTGCACTGGAGCGTATGGGGGTCCGCCGGCGTTGTCTGGCACTTGTTCGCCAGTCTTATGTTGCTGTTGTTACGCTCTGGCTCTGATACCAAGCTGGAAAACCTAGGCAGCGGGTTGGGGCAGCAGCGTTGTTGATGCAGCGTGCGGGCTTCCACGCTCGTTGCTGAAGTCAGCTGCCCCCTTAGTCTGGTGCTATAGAGTCTAAGTCTGGAAGCTCTGGGTTTGTTACTCAGAAACGCACGCGCCAGAGTTAGCGCTAGAAAGCAGCTAAAAACTGAAAGTAAATGGTTAGGAATGAAGAATGAACAACAATGGGAGACCCCTCCAAGTTCTAGCCCCCCCCCCCAGCTCTATAGAGCTTGTTACTCAACTAACCAACCAATCAGGAAATAGACCTATTTTCTGGCAGGCAGGTTTTCTCGGTGAGCCCTACCAGACAACCGACAACCCAAAACCCGGGCGTCGTCCACTTTGCTTGAAAACTGGACCATACGATGATATCGATGCTGCAAACGCAGTCGTGTGGTCAGAAACAGCTAGAAAAATAGTAGCAAGGAGTTATGGCTGCCCGAACCCAGGCAGTGCCTACGATGGTCCATGATGCCGAACAGGGCCATGCAACATGCAACAAGGAACCTAGGCAGAGCATGACGATGCAGACGCAATGGGACGCACTGGACGCATGCAGAAAGCAACTGCGGTGACAGTGACTGCCGGCAGCACGACC
>SZWC01001264.1:41612-98392 GCA_023375785.1 Penium margaritaceum | reverse complement strand
GTGCAGGCTTAGGAGGAAGCTGTGCGAGAAAGAACGGCGTCGGCTGGCAGAGAACAGAAGCCCCAAGGAAGGCTCGACAGGTCAACTTGAGCGATGCAGTGGGTGGCAGTGAAAAATCGCCTGCGTCAACGATGGGCGGAAGGATACAGACTGGACTGAAATAGGTTGGAGGTCACCGTCGCTGCGGCTGTGGCGGCTCGAGGCTGTGGGCATGATCGCGAGAGAGCACGTGGTTGTGGTCGATTAGATCGTCGCCGGCAAGAAATACATTATCTTGATCATCACAGTCCAACGCCCTTATCGACGCCAAAGGGCCGGCATTGCAGCGTATCACGTCGCAGCTGCGGACGGCCGCGTGATTGGTGGTCGCACTGCGTCAAGTGGTGGTCGTGAGCCACCGCTGCCGCCGCCTAACCTGATGGCTGCGGATGCACGCTGCATCACGGGAACTGTTTGGGGCTGTGCCACTTCCCTCTCTCAGGAAGGAGCCCATGGTGTTCATGGGTTTGCACAGCCCGAGGCATCTTCAACAACCCTGGTGATAGAGCTCTACTGAGGCTCCAGTTAGGGGAGCTTCACATGCTGCTGCGACGCTGCTGTGCCGTTGAACAAGAGGAGCGCAGTGGCGGCAGCGAGGAGTTGTGCACCAGACGGGAATGGAATGAGAGAACGGTAACTATACGCCGTGCCCCTGTTTCCTCTCCGACGTATACCGATCACCCCCATTTTACGATTTTTGGTAACAGTTACCCTTATTTTCCGAGTATCAACCCGATGATCCCCTCTTTACGAAACAATGCAACAGCATGCCCCTAGTTGTCGACACTGAAATTAACATGCCCTGTGGTTCTTTGTCGTTGCGGTAGGTGAGTAGTCGCCTGTCTATTTTCCTTCAAAGACGGTATGGTACACCACTTCCACACGCCCTTCCGCCATGGATGACCGTGTCATATGCCCCCATGACGAGGGCATATGACACTGTTTGAAAGGCCCCTATAAGGCGGATGGTGCTCGAAAAACTGATTGTGGGGTATATGATGCTCTATGAAAATTTTGGGCCATATAGGGCCCCACTTTTTAAAAGCGAGACTTAATATATTCAAAATTTTGAAAGCAGGGCGCTTTACCCTACCAAACTCCGAACACAGGACGGATGAGTATTTTTTTTATGAGAGAATTGAGCTGTACATAAGAACAAACGAAACTTTCCACTTTTAGGTTCATCGGATAAATCTATCCAATACGAGACAATTCTACCATCTATATCCCTTCCATGACAAGGGTTCCAAACATACAAATCTCGCACCTCTATCCACCGTGCAGAGTCACGCACAAAATTGTTGAAGGAAAACATGTCCGAAATCAAACGAACACACAAAAATTTCACCTCAAAAGAGCAAAGGCATACAACCAATAAGAGGTCGCAAATCCCGTGCATCCATGCATTTGGAATGCTTATAAACACGTTTTGCCAACCAACCAGGCATGCATAAGCGATTGTGAACAGAAAAAAATCATCTTCAACGTGTAAAACTTCCTTGTGTATTCCTAATCTATGCATCCATTTAGTGAATTTAGAGTGAAGCAAAAAAACTCTTAGGCCATCACATGGGGCCAAGCGCGTTAATAAAAAAGAACATGTGTCATGAAGTTTTGAGGAATGGAAACCTATGAGGACAAATTTGCACCACAAGATTTTTAGGGTATGAATGGCCACGTCTAAGAGGAAACCTTTTCTGTTACTTCACAAAATAATCTTCCTTTACTTCTCATCTGTCCACAATAGACTTATAGAAGAAAACCCAAACATCACATTTTTGACACATTTAGTTAATGAAATGAAAAAAATAATTGACTAAATCTTTTCAAAGTTTGCAAAATTATTTTATCACTAACTTTTTCATCATTATAGGGAGGATTTTCATGTTTATTTTTATATGACTTCAAATTTTAATTCATTAATTGGAGCCTTCAAATTTATTGCAATAAATTATAGGATTTATTTAAATGAATAAAATTCTAATGAATAAGAAAAACAAACATTAAATTTTAGATTGAGTATATTTTCATGATTATTTAGATATAGTGATGAATTTATTATTCATTTTATTAAATTTTTTTTATTCTTAAATATTGAAATTAATTAAATTTAAAATTGTAAATTTTATTATTTCGGTAATTTTTTATGTTTATGAGCAGTTTTTTTAGAAAACAATTGAAGTATTGCAATGTTTTGAGTATTTCACAAATTTATTAAAATTTAGATTCTTGTGAAAAAACTTTTGGCTTATATTCTTCATATCCAATATTGATATCTCAATAAACACTAAATTCTGTTCATTCGCTATGAAAAAATAATATCATCCTCTTCCTACTATTTATACCATGTTGAATAATTGTTTTTATTCCAATGTATTATCCAAAGTTAATCATCATTGAAATATTTGAGATTAAACTTCCATATTCGCTCTATACTTCTTAGTATACTAATTTGAATGTATTAATATTAGTAAAAATAGCATGGCACCAACCTTTTGCAATCTTATATAGCTGACATGGGTTCTTCTACGCCTAGTGAGCATTGCGTGTGCTACATTGCGTCCAGACGGTTTCTTGCTGGACACGTTTGTATATTACTTCGCGTCTAAGACATATTTGAACGCTTCTGTTGGGGTAGGACAGAATAGATTGCTTGTTTTCTTCATTGACAGAATAGGCACGACGATGACCTATGTATCAGATATATGTGCCAAGATGAAATCTACGCTGAAGTTCGATTTTTCTCGGGGGAATCTTGAATCGAAGCTGCTCTTGTTTCAGAGGGCTGTTTAGACGGCTGCAGGGGCTGAAACAACCCAGCAGGCAGTACATTTCAGGACCTATTCGATTCGATTGAAAGATACCCACCTGGAAGACAGCGAGCACAGAAGATGGGGGGATAGTTACGAACTTCCGCACTGGATATGATGGAGGTTCGGTGCATAACTGGACAACTTTAGATAATCCGGCCGCGTTTTCTTGCAACGCGCTCGTTCTTGAGCTTGCAGCTCGGAATCACCTCTGGGGAAGGGAATCATCGGAATTGCTTATGTTTTATTTCTTGGTTTCTATATATGATACGGACTGAAAATAATCGGAAATGCTCACTTGCGACACATGCTCCACAGTCATGCACCTTTTGTAGCCAATTCATACGTTCGTGTTCCATTATTAGCATTCATGATTGCTTATGTGCGGCATATCCTTCAGACTGGACCGGCCTTCAAATACTCCACCCCTTATGTTCGACGCAATATTGGCGTCGATAACAGACAGCCAACAGGACCCTTGCAGTCGCTTGTTCCTGTTTCCCCATTCGACGATCGCGCACCCCGATACGGTCCCTTCGACCATCTATCCCGATCGCTCGTGTGTAGCGTTGCCGCTGCTTTGCCCTAAAATCCCGAGAGCCACCGCATTCCGCAAAACGACACGCCCCTCCCGCAAACCAGTGGGTAGCGGTTCCACCATTCACCTTTCCCATTCGCGCGTATATGGCCCCTGGGAAAGTGAGAAGCCGCAACAGACACGCATTCAACCAATCACCTGCTTTGGAAACAGAAGTTAGCCAATTAAACGACCCTCTCCCTAGGCACGTGAACGTCGTCGTCGGCAAATACCTTCAGACAAGCTTCAACTGCAGAAGACTCTCTCATCCTTAGGGTACGTTTGGATTCGACCGAGTTGCCGCGTGAGAGGTCGACTCGGATCCACCGTCGCTACATCTTCTCCTGACTCAGTTCGAACTCGGACGTCCGGTTGGATTGTTACAGCAGCCGTCGGAGCTGTCCGCTGACGGCGAACTCGGATCCGACTTGTTCGAAGTCGGAATCCGAGCGGAACTTCACTCTGACAGCGAATCCGACTCGGAATCCGAGGAGGACCGCTTCCGAAACCAAACGCGCCCTTAGCTACCCTATCTACAACCGCGAGAAACCACCCTCCATTTCGAAAAACAGTCTCTACTGGCCCGCCTTGGCATTTTATGTCCCTCCATTCATGCTTCCCAGATGAGTCCCCAAACTCCGTGAGTGGTCATTTCTTCCCTCAAGTTTATGCACCACTCCATGTCCACCTCAGCAATTTTATGCCCTTCATCCCAGTGCATTTTGCCCACCTATATTACGCATGTTAAGCTGAGCGGCACGAAGAATTATGCCGAACGGAGTGTACATGGTGAACATGTAGAAGTTGCGATATTGTGTGCGTAGCTTGCTCGGACCCCTCGGCTCACGTCCATTGCCTTGCAGACTCCTGATGAGACGAAGGGCACGTGTTACTGGGGGAACACACTCAAGTTCGGCAACTAACGAGCAACTATAACCAGCCACCGGATACACACCCACTGTTTTCACACGTGTCGGCACCCCTCCCCAGTGGCATGAGAGAATGCTCATGCATTTCCTCTATTGCATTGTAGTTATTCATGTTTGAATTGGAGTGACTCTGTGACCTACTTTGAGCCAGCCTATTAACTTGTGTTGGGTTGGACATGCGTAGTTTATGATCAAACTCAAGCTTTGCACTCGTGGGCCATGGGAGAGGTCGTGCAATGACGTTTCGGGTGAGAGCCGGCAAGCTCCATCTCGCCGGCCGACGGGTGGACTCTGTGAGCTAGCTCCACCTCGTAGGCTCTCACTAACTCACTTTTCTACATTATCTCTCCACACACACTTGTATTTGACCTACCGTCTGTTCCAATCTGACCACACTGTCAAGGACTGCGCAAGTGTGTGAGGAAAAAGGGTGCAAGGTGTGTCTATTTCTGTATCAGAGCGAGATGAGCCAAAGCTCGTCGCGTAGCGCAACACGAGCGCAACACGATTCGAGGTGGGCTCGCTAAACAGTAGCCATAGAAAAGGCCGAGCCGAGCAGCAGCTGTGCGAAGCAATAACAGTAGAGGCAGCTGCGCAGAGGCAATAATAGCAGCAGAAGCTGTGTGGAGTAGTAGCTGCAACGGCAAAACTACATAGTATCCAGTGGCAATGACTGCAAGCAACTGTAGTACTGGGTAGTAGCCGTAGCGATAGCTTCGTGACCAGAGCATCGACCGCATCTGCACAAAGCAGCACCTGCAGTCAACGGTTACGGCACTGCTCAGCGGCCGCGTGCAATGGTGAGCAGCAGCCGTAGCTTGCGACTATGACATCGTGCAACAACCGTAGTGGTTGTTGCGCAACCGTAGTGACAGCAACGCAGCCGCAGCACAAGCAGCAGCTACTCGGAGTAGCAGGTGTAATTGCGGTGGTATGCAGCAGCGAGCAACAGCGGCAGCCTGAAGCTGCGGCATTGCATAGAAGTCGCCACTGTGGTGACAACAGCTGCACAGAGTAGTATGGGTGGCAGCATGTAGTAACGGAAGTAGTAGCAGCCAATAGTTACAAAGGTGTGCATGAGCTACATCATGGGAGCGGTAGTGGGCTACAACGGTAGTGGGCTGCAGCAGCAGCCAGTTACGACAGCGAGAGCCATTGCCTCGTAGTAGCAATGTCAGGTCCTGAGAGGACCCACCATCATACTAGGAGCAGCAACGATAGCAGCGACGATAGTCTTTCATTGGATCTGGTGTGGTATCCCCTCTCATCTGCTTGTTGGGCTCCCCTATATCCCTGGAGTGGATAGGGGTGGTTCAGGTACTTGCATTTGTTCTCTAAGACCTTACCCAAAGTTTCCACGCCCACCAGGGCACGAGAAACGCTACCATTTTTTTTTGCAGTGTGGGGGGAGGATTTATCAACGGCATCAGCAACGTAAACAGCGACACCCCTGTGTCGTTGGATCTGGTATGGTAATCCCTTCTCCCTTGCTGTTTGGGCTCCCATCGACTCCTAGGCTTAGTGGGGGTTGCTCAGATACCCACATTCATCGTCCACAATTTCCCACGTCCACTAGGACAGTGAAAACGCTGCCAAAATGTTTCGGCAGCACTAGGCGAGGATGTATCAACGGCTTCCAAGCTGAAGAGGGCCTTGATATCTTCCCACGCCCACTGAGATGGGTGAAATGCTCCCGAATTTTTCCGGCAACGGCTATCACCCAATAGCAGTGCCAACGGCAACAAAAACCACTTGCGACACTCCACCAAGCTCCATGCCAAAGGATGCAATTGTCGAAGAGGCCAGTACCAGCTCCACTACGGATGTTGGTGTTGACGCCTCTCGCGTGGTTGGCAACACATTGGCGACAACGCGGGATGAATCCCTATCTAGCATAAGCTCACTCGCACGCAGCCTGCGTGAGCTAAGTGAGCATCAGGTTCAGCACGTTGAAAATGTTGCCAAACGCATGACTGGCTTATTCAAGTTGTTTCGAGATGCAGTCATGTCACAAAAGCAACAACTGTAGCTACAGCAGCAGCACTAGTAGCAACAATAGTAGCAACAAAAGCAGGCCCGCGATGGCGTGTGCAAGGGAAAGATGATAGTTCAGAGTGCGGTTGCGGCTTATGTCAATGCAACCCTAGAAGCACCCAATGCTGAGCCGTCCGACAACCTTCCCCAGTTGGACTCAGATGCCAGTGACAAGGAAGGCATGCTACGCCTACTCCTTGCACACCAAGAGATACGGCGTCAGAACCGCTCGGCCTGCAAAGTAGCACCGAGCAGTGAAGCAGACCCAAGTGACACGCTGAGGGTCAGAGACCGAACCTCCTTGGAGGATGTGATGCTCCGCATGAGCCTAGGAGCCCAGAGGGAAGAGCCCATGTCCCCGTTATCTGAGCACCCTGTCCTGGCAGCTCTGTCGACGGCAAAGCCTCCCAATGTAATTGTCCTCCCACCTACCGGTAGGAGGACAATCACACCACATGGAAGCCACAGTTCTGCATGTCGGCGGTCAGAGAGGGGTGTTATCGTACTATACCAGTCCGTACCAAACTACAGATTCCCAACAGACAACAACTGCCGCTCGCGCTGTCCACGGTCTCCTCAAGGCCGTCCCAGTGGAGTTCACCCTCGACTTTGAGCCCTTCCTTGGTGATCCCCGCATCGGCACTAGGGCTGACCCACACGATGCATGGAAGATGGCATGCACTCCCTTCAAAGGTGCAACCATGGCAACAACGTCATAGCGTCTGTCACACTTTAAATCTCTACGCCAGGGTGCACATGAGACGCTAGTTGACTATTGGCGATGGGCGATGCAATTGTATAGGACCCTTGGGAAGAATGGGCCAGGTCAACTCATGGCATTAAACACCATCCGCATTGGTCTTGGGAGCGAGTACGCAAAAACCTTCAACAACTTCAGCCTAATGACTCATCAAGAGATCGACGACAAAGGCTTTCTGTTGTCATGGGCCATCAAGCATTTCCTACACATGGCATAAGTTGGAGTAGCAAACAATGCACACCATGGTGCGTCAACCGCAACCATCACAACAATCCAGGCACCACGCATTGTCTCCTCCTCCGTCGCCTATCATCGCAATTGACAGTGCCAAGTGCAACAGCAACTGACATAACGACAGCTATTCATGGGAAGAAGGGGTGGAACGACAGGCGGGATGGCAAGGATGGCAAGGGACAGGAGACTCCAAAGCCAACCCAAGGACGACAGTAGGAGTGTTGCAACTATGGGGGGAGTGCACTGCTAAACTGAGTGCAAGCTCCCAAAGAACTAGATGAAGATTGCACAAGGCCTACAAAAGGCATGTAAGCAATGCGAGCATGCGACTGCCACATCACCCACGTCAGCTTTGAATGTAGATGCAAACGATGCTGACAATCTGACACCTTTGGAGCAATAGCTCACGACGCAGGCTTGCAACATCGCCGAGCTCCGCCAACTCCTACACCTCACTACCCAGGTAGGTGCGAGTGCATTGACTGAGCAAAGGGATCCCACTATTGGGTCTGACGATTCCACGTGATGTAGCCAGGATGGCGGCGGTGGAACACACTGTGCTTTTGAGTCCTTGGAGTCATTTGTCGCACGTGACGATGTTGGTACATCCACAATCCTCGCCGCTGTCTATACAGATCACAACGACTTGTCACGGCTCGATAATTTACAAGCACGTGTTGTCTTCATGGCTTAGCATTCATCTGCTGAGCAACCCCTGTCCATTTTCTGTGCCGTATGCAACCATTCTGTCACCTTCCTAGAGCATGAGACGGGTGCCACCTGGATCGTAGATTCATGTGCCACCCATCAAATGACATGTCACCGCCGTGATTTTGTCGTGCTTGGTCCTGTGACCTCTGTGGAATCTGTGCGGACGAATGGTGGATGTGAGGTACCTATCCAGGGTGAGGGTGTGGTGCAATTCCATGGACCTTCAGGGCCTTTCCACATCTCTAACGTGTTGTATGTGCCTGATCTAGAACTCAGCCTGCTATCTAGATGTGTCTGGACACGAATGGGTCTCAATGTTGCATTCACTTGTGAGGATGCCATCGTCTCTGTTTGTGCTACGGCCGAAGTAGTGTACTGTGGCAAGGCAGTGGGAGACTTGTACTACGTCCTGACTGCCCCACGTCCTTCCCCATCACATATCCCACTGCACAAGTGTTTGTGACGGGCACATTGTCTCCTGAGCACCAGTGCCTATTGCATAGACGCTTGTACAACGTTTATCTAGATGCAGTCGATTGCCGGCTTCACACACAACCTATGCTCGGTCTTGACAAAGCGTTCTTTGAGACGTCACCTAGAACCAATTGTCTACAGTGTGCTCAAGGTACGATGCACTGTGCCACGTACCCTCTATCTGACTCGTGAACTCTAAAACCCCTCGAGTGGAATTACTCTGATCTCCTAGGACCCCTCCCCGTGGAGTTTCTTGATGAAAAAGGGTGATACGTCGTAACAATCACGAATGAATTCACCCGCATGTGGTTGGTCTCTAGTCTATGCTTGAAGAGCAATATAGCACTTACAGTACACACGTGGCTGGTTGTGGCCAGACGCGAGTCTGGCCATACCCTTTAAAATTCCTGCTTTGACAGGCACGGTGAATTCAAGGGCGACCTGAACCAATACTTTGCCCAAGTGGGTGCGTTTCACAATCTCTCCGCCCCCGCCACGCCTTAGCAGAATCGTGTGTCTGAGCGCTAGAACCGTACCATAGAGGATGCGATTTGCCCAACGCGCATGGAGATCAGCATGCCAAAAGCATTCGCTTTCGAAGGCACGGCTTACATGACATGGGTCTGGAACTGGATCCCTCATGGCCCCCTCCCCAACACACAGTCCCCGTACCAATTATGGTATAGCCATCGAGCTGACCCCCGACCCGCGCATATGTGGGGGTCTCTTCTATGCGTCTATTTTGTACCAGAAGAGCAGGGGTCCAACTTCCCCCCTCTCTCGCGGTTGGGTCTGTACGTTTGTCAGTGTGGCTTCATGCTCCAAGGCCTGGCGCTTTTGGGACCCAGTCAGAGGTGCATCGTCAAGTCTCGTGACGCGCCGTTCTTTGAGCTTGTCGCCTTTCATGACCTGCCTATAGGTGGCACCCCATAGTCGCATTCCCTTGGGTGTGATGTGGTCGATCACACGGGGGAGGATGGGATGATCGATGGCTCTCCCTAGTCACCCTGGGGACTACTGTTCCATCCCACCTGTCAACGAACTTGCCTACGACCAGACCACTTGCGCTGCCCACATCGCCTCACCCACCTATGTCTCCCATGTCATCAGCCCGACCTGCCTTCCCAGTGCCTACATCACCTATTGCTTCTCCAATGTCGCTCATTTCATCTTCATCTCCATCACGAGCACGTGCCCCTTTACCATCTGTGTCATCACCACTTGCGTCGCCATCACGATTAGTCGAGTCCCTCGTGTTGTCACCCTCCTCTGTCGCCCCAGTTAACGCACCGACACCACTTGACACGTGCCTTGTCTCGTCGGTACCTGATACGTGTCCACCTCCTGTCCCAGCTGCGTCGTCTCAAGAGTGTTGGATCTGGAGGAGAGAGGGAGCCTTGGAGCAGCGAGCATGTGTGATTGGAAGGGCATCACTTGTGCTGAAGAATGGTTCTTCAATCACTCAAAATGATGGAGTACATATAGAGCTAGAGCTTGGGCAAGTCAGCCCTCTCACAAGCCACACCACTTAGCCATGGAGGCTAAGGCTCACACACTAGAATCCATAATCTCACACAAGGGAGGAAATCAGCCTAGCAATCAGGCTGACCACTCACACACGACCTAGAGAGCTAGAGAATGCTCTCATGGCACACTCCTAGTGGTCACATAACCCACAAACCCATGGAGAATCGCCATGTGTCTATGGCTAGCACACAAGGATCTCACCTCACCTAAAAAGTAAGGAGAGGTACCTTTATCCTAGTCAGCACACTCTGACAAGGCAATCCTAAGACCAAGGACCTTTTTGGATATTTCTCCCATCAGGTCTTGACCCTGGACCTCTTGCCTTTTTCTTTTCTCAGGCTAAGGCATGGAGCCATCACCCATGCCCACCCACACATCGACGGTCCATGACCCCCGAAACTTCGAAAAGTCATATCTCCCAATCCGACCGTTGGATCGGCCTCAAACTTGGACCGTAGACATTTTGCCACATGATCTTTCTAATGGTGAAGTCGGATTGGCGATCGGAGCATGCATCTGGTACTTTCCTGGAACTTTCTCCTGTGGACCTGAAATTGAGCCGGATGACTCCCTTTCCAACAAAGAGCACTACAGGTGTGGTTTGGGGGGGCGCCTTTGTCCATGCTCTACTTGCAGCATGCGTAGTGGGAACCCTGGCATAGGGGCCCTAGGCCTCAGCGTGGAGGGACTTCCTGAAGTCTACCCCGACTGCGATACGGGCCTCGTGCATCTTGCTCACAAATGACGACTTGGAGTCAACTGTGTAGATTCCACGAACGCTATTGGACCTCTGCCTTTGGCCTATGCCTTGGCCACATGCAGCAAAGCCGCCGCGACCCCGTACCACAGTAAGGTGGGAGTAACACCAGACCCAAGCACACTACATCAGGCCCTGGCTAGACCAGATGGGGCACTTTGGTGTATAGCATGTGAGACTGAGCTGGGAGCCATCGAAGAACATGGGGTTTACAATCTTCTAGGCGTGCCACATGGACACAAGGCCATTCTAGCCCAGTGGGTCTTGCAATATAAGCTGGAGTTGGACAAATCGGTCGTCCGTTACAAACCATGTCTAACTGCAAAGGGATCCGCTCAGGTGAAAGAGATTTACTTCATAGAGACCTTTGTACCAGTTGGACGCACAATCACAGCCTTGGGCATGCTATCCGAGGTGGATCAACACAATTGAGAACTCCACCAAATGGGCGTTAACAATACACTTCTGCATGGGAAGTTGGATGAAAAGATCTACATGGCTTAGTCCCCAAGGTTTGAGGATGGCAGCGGCCATGTGTGGCGGCCGTGGAAGGCTATGTAGAGCCCAAAGCAGTCACCTCGATGTTGGAACAAGACATCACCAACACACTCCTGCAAGCCCGCTATGTCTTGAGTGTAGCGGACCCATCGCTTTTCTTTTTGCAGCAACCTGCCACCTTTTTAGCCATCCTGGTCTATGTCGATGACCTTCTGATCGCTTCCCCCAATGTAAATGCAGTAAAAAAAGCCAAGAATGTATTGCATTCGACATACAAAATGAAAGACATGGAAGAGGTTACAGTGTTCCTGGGCATGTAGATTGTGCATGATCAAGCTCATCGGACGCTCTTAATCCACCAAAAACGGTATGCTATCTTTCTCGGAAAGCATTTTACCGAGCTGCTCAATGGCATGCGTATGGCGTTGACTTCCATCACCCTTGACAGCCAATATGCTCTGAAGGTCGATGACCCAGCAGAGTTGGAGGAGCCAGCCGACGTGACCCTATACCTGCTAGTCATTGGCTCGCTCATGTAACTGGCCACAACAACACGGCTGAACATTACCTTCATCGTCAACCTGCTTACATGATTCTCACAGGCACCACACAAACGGGATGTAGAGGCTACTGTCTTGTGCGTGTGGTACATTGTATCCACCGCTCGCAATGGCCTTCACTACCGAGGCCTCGGTGGTTCTCGCCAGGTACATCGACAATGACAAGCCATGGAGCCCGGACGGCAAGGGTCGCACCGGCTACATCTTCCTCAGTGGAGGAACTGCTGTCTCTTGGTGTAGTGGCAAGCATAGCTGCATCACTTGCAACATCGCAGAAGAAGAGTATGTAACTCTATGTGTTGGGGCGACGGAGAGTATTTGGTTAGTACGTTTGTTGCGTGAGCTATGCCAGTCCATGCCACCGGTTGTGCTTCGGTGTGACAACGAGAGCGCAATGGCCATTACAGAGAACTCTGGTGTGTTCCATGTACGTGCAAATCACATCAACGTCGGGTACCACTACATCCGAGATCTGTTGGATTGAGGTGAGATTCAGATCTTGTGGGTTGGCACCAACTTGCAGCGGGCTATTTTTCTGACAAAGGCCATTAGCCGTACGAAGTTTCTTGCGAGTGTACATTATGTGGGGTTACACCCTGCCTGTACTATGGATTGACATCTGCCCTTAAACTGTGTCGGTTTTCGTTCACCATCATTGTGCCAGTGCCGGTGCTTGAATCAGTTCTATAGCATCTATGGTTCTGTTTGCCGTGTGGTCATGGGGGAGTGATATTGTGTACATAGCTTACTATGACCGCTCGGCTCACATCCATTGCCTTGCATACTCCTGATGAGCCGGAGGGCACGGAAGACTGGGGGAACCGACTTTAGTTCGGAAGGTGCATATATGACCAATTGCCTCACCCATGAAGTTGTGTAACAACAAGTGTATTGGGAAGTGAACATGGACTGCTCGCAGAAATTACTAAACATCACTTAGAGCCCATCATGCTTTTTATTCTATACAAGGAATGTACATCTGAGTTTTGCTGACATGCATTCATGCGGATGTTTTGTGGGAAAATTTTGCTTGCAAGAATACACTTTCTGATACACTGATTGACAAGTGGGTGAATTTGAGGTGATTAACCATAACTCGGAAGGTGGCGAGCAGCTATAACCTGCCACCAGAGATACTCCCACTGTCTTCACAAGTGTTGGCACCCCTCCCGGCGGTAGGAGGGAGTGCTCATACATTGCCTCTATTCAATCTATTGCAGTTGTTATTCATGTTTGAATTGAAGTGACTTGGTGACCTGGTTTGAGCCTTCTTGTGAACTTGTGTTACGCTGGAGAGGCGTAGTTTAGGATCAAACTCAGGCTTTGCACTCGTGGGACATCAGAGAGATTGTGCGATGACGTTTCGGGTGAGCGCGAGCGCGCTCCATCTCGCCGACCGACAGATGGATTCGCTGAACGAGCTAGACTACGTAGGCTCTCACTCACACTCACATTTTTTACACCATCTCTCTGCACACACCTCTGCTTGACCTATGATCTGTTCCAGTTGAACCACACTGTTAAGGACTATGGAAGGGTGTGAGGAAATGGGGTGCAAAGTATATCTGTTTGCGAGACACAATACGATTCTGGAATATGAGACACTTGAGCAACCTATAATCAGAGGTAAGTGAAATTTTTTATGACAAGTGTCGAAATGATCGAACACATATATACAAGTGTCAAGTTACGAATGAGACACACTCGGGGTTGTTGGGTCAACTGTTGAGCAACACATGTTGGATTGCGTTGTGGGTGGTCCAATTTTTGAAGCTCCGTCGAGAAATCTTGGGGCTTCGAGGATTTATGGTGAAGATGCGAGATGCATCTTTATAAATCAAGATATATCTCGATGTCTCAAGAAGTCGACCAAAAGATCGTGACACTTCTCTCGTGGATTAGCAAGAGACGTCAAAGTTGTCAGAATTGACCAAAATATCGTCGGCCGTCAGGGTGAAAATCGGGGTCTTGACGCACGGTGGGCAGTTTGCGTAGTAACAGAAATGCCCACGCAAAAAGATTAGGGATTCGTGTATGTCTGACATGTAACACTTCCCCACCTTTTGGCCACGACGTCCCGGTGCGTGTACAAATGTGGTTCGGTGACGACGGTAATAGCCGTTGATGAAGTGATCGACGTATCGGAGGTTGTCGTAGAGTTCCCAAATGCTATTTGCGGCATCAAAGTCATGCCACCTGACAGGATATTATGTTTTTTTGCCATGTCGTTGATGGCCAAGGATATCCACGATGACGTCTTCGATGTCCTCGTCTACTTGTACAGAAGGAGGGTGAGGGATATCACTTCCGTGGAAGTTCTCTCGAGGGTCTATGTAGTGCTTGAGTCTGCTGATATGGAACACTGGATGAACTTGCATAGTGTCGAGGACTTTTATTTGCGCAAGCACACGAGTTTGCATGCGCTCGATCTCAGACGGTCCTAACCATCGGATTTGAGCTTCGAACACTCGGCTTTGTGGAGTTTGATGTTGGTCTGTCTGAGAAGGACTTTGTCCCTAGTGACAAAAACGTCATTATTGCGATGTCGGTTGGCTGCTCATCTCATCGTTGCTTGCGTCATTGTAAGTGTCTACCATGTTTCATCCCAGATGGTGGAGAAGTCTCAATATTGTACGTTCACCGCAAGAATCTTGCTTCCACTATGTAGTCCACCTGCTCTAGCGGGATGTTTTTTCATACACCACTTTGAACGGAGTTTTATCTATTGCGGTGGAGATGGCCGAATTACATGCGATTGTGGCGGTCGGGAGTTTTTGTGACCAATCTGTCCCATGGGATTTGCAAAATGTTTGGAGAAGTTGTTTGAGCGTCTGATTGGTCAGCTTGGTTTTGCCGTCGATTTGAGGATGAAATGCCGTTGATAGGTGGATCCGGCTGTTGTAGAAACTCATCAGTTTACGACAAAACCAGCTGGTGAATCGACCATCCCTGTTGCTCTTGATGGTTCTAGGTAGGTCATGTAGCCGCATGATATAATTTATAAGTGGCCATGCGGTCTCCTCAGCGGTGGAGGTGGTTATTGTCGGGATATAATGGAAAATTTGGGAAGACCTATCAACAACCACGAGGATTGCTTCATATCCTTTGGGTGTGATTGGCAATCCTGTGACAAAGTCCATGGAGATGTTGACCCATGATCCGCCGGAAGAGGGAGCGGCTACACACGTCCGAGTGGCTGCATGCGGGGGTGTTTTTGTCGTTGACATTTGTCTCAAGATTTTTGGAAGTTAGCCATGTCGTATTGCATCTTGTCCCTCTAGTAGTTTTTTTTCCAGCTTCTTTAACGTCTTGTCCTCTCTAAAGTGTCCACGTGGACCTGCATTGTGGCATTCTTCAAGCAGCATTCGGCGTTTGGGGGGACGACCACCAGACGAGTGAATCTTCACCGCCAATAGGGTGCATCATACCAAAAATTTCTCTTGTCGTATGTGCCGTGCTGGTCGTAACCTAGTGCAAACAGCCGCTCAAGGTACGGATCTCATCGCAGCTATGGCGTTGCTCCGTCAGCCATGAGAACTGGTCGGCGGCTGAGTGCATCTGTTGGGTTGATTTTGCCCGACTGGTACTCAATATCGTAGTCAAACCTGGAACTCCATCCATCGGGTTTGACGTCAAATGAGGTTTGGTTGCGTGTTCAAGTATTTCAACGCATAGTGGTCGGTGCATACCGTGCATCAGAAGCATTCCATGTAACACTACCATGCATTAAATGTATGTATGTGTGCCAGCATTTCTTCCTCGTATATGGCATAGTTTAGTTCCAGCCCTCGTAGTTTCTAAGACATGTATGCAACCGGTTGCACACCATTGCAGTGATCTTGCAATATGTTATAGGATCCACTGGTTGAGGAGGTGATTACATCATCATGCTGGTGTCATATGCATTTTTTAATGTTCCACTACATTCTATGTGAAGAACCGTGCAAATCGGACCCAAAAACCAGGTCATTTGGTGCAGCGACAAGAAATACACGGCCGTGCAAAGGTGGGAGGCGCACATCCAGAAAACAGGAGACGTACTAGTTTGACCCCGAGCACGGCGGAGCGACTTTCTCGCCCATTGAAGCCAATGAGCCCCTAGATGGATGCTTAGCCAACAAGGCAAGGTTCATTGGGATCTATGGGTGCTTTGGGATGGCGGCTAGAGCTGCATTTGCAAGTAGGGGCTTTTCGGGCGGCCGTGACCTCCGCCGGCGGTGTCGCCAGCGGCTGTCCCATGTGGAGTAGTCAAACGACCATAACTTAGTCATTTTTTCATGGATTGAGGGGTTCTTTGGTGCATTGGAAAGATCGCAATGTGCACAACATGATGCAAGTGTTATTCGCATAATGGCACCTCAGTAGAGAACTTCGGAGCACCGAGGGGATTTTGGCTGGCTCATTGGGGCTTGTACATAAGGAAGCCTAGGGGTTGTTCGAGGCATGCCAATATGACCCAGAGACTTTGTACATTTCCTTCTACTGCTCTATCAATTCAAAGGAATATTTCCTTGCCAAACTTTGTTTTTTCTCCAAGAATTGCCTTGCACATGTTCATTCAATCATACAAACCTTCCGTAGCGCACCTTGGTGCAAACGCCGCCAGGAGAATCGCACGCCGGGGACCTCGGTCACTAGTAGTAGTCTTGTTACTAGGAGAGGGTCGTGCGACATCTGAAGGGTTTGCCCACACACCAAGGGGTCGAGGGTGGGAGCTTCATCCCAAGGGCTCGGCATGTGACCTTCACGCCAGGCGTCCCTCGGTTCACACAAGAGGACTACACCGATGGCTTGATCTGAAGTGTCCGTAGCCATGATGTAGTCAAGCTTTCGATCAGCTTATCATAGGGCTGGTGCCAAGGTGTGGGCATTCCGCAAAGTGGTGAATACTTCTTATTTGCTGCCCCTACACCGCCAATCATAATCTTTCAAATGAGGTCAGAGAGAGGCACTGACACTTAGGTGTAATCCCATATGAATTGATAGTAGTGGCTGTAGAAGTTGAGAAACATCAAACAAACGTCTCAAACATTGGTCAATGTTTGCCAATCAGCAACTACTGCCACTTTCCTTGGATCCACGGTGATCCATCCGCCGTTGATATCGTGACCCAGAAACTCGATCAAACGACAACCAAATTCACACCTCGAGAGTTTTCGGAAAAACAATCTCTCTTTCTAAAACTTCAAGAACTTTTTGAATGTGTCCATCAAGATACACCAAGACAAAGTCATCGAGGTATGGATGAAAGATGTTCATTATTTCCACGAATGTTGCCAGGGTATTCATAAGTCCGAACGGCATTATCGTGAACTCAAAATGCCCATAGCGTTTTTGGAATGCCGTCTTCTCCATGTCGGCTTCTGCCACGCAAATCTGGTGATAACCGCTACAAAAGTCGATTTTGGTGAGAATTTGAACCCCTCCAAGGTGGTCAAACAGTTTGTCGGTTTGGGGAAGAGGGTAGCGGTTATTGCTGATAGCATTGTTCAACACCCGATAGTCCGCGCACATCCACATTTTGCTAGTTTTATTTTCACGAATAGGACTGGTGCAGCATATGGTGACGTGGATGGGCGGATGAACCCCTGACCGAGCATTTTGTCATGTTGCTTTTTTACCTTGGTTCGCTCGTGATTGCTCATCCGATAGGCCCCTAAAGTTGTGGAATAGCTCAATGTGATGTTCGATGCCCTGTTGAGGTCGTAGGGTTTTGAGAAGTTCATCAGGGAGGAAACTCGCAAACTCTTGAATGAGTGGTGAATACTCTTTGTGCACCATCACAAACATTGTTGACGTCGCTAAGGCTGATGAGGCCGATGAGGCCGATGAGTCTGTTGCTTCTACTTTTGCTCCCTCCATTGGCTTGAGATGTATGAGCCACGCACGAGCTCCTTGCTGTACGTAGTGATTGGCCATGTTGAGCAGTATTGGTTGTACGGGTTGTCACCTTCCGGCTACCGTGGCTTCCTCTAGTACTTCCACCTCTGTTGTGACAGCTATCGTCTTCCGTCCCACATGTGGAAGTTGTTTCTTGGCACGGTCGATTTCCAAGTAGACATCGTAGTTGTTCTAGTCGACCTGCGGATGTCTCCATACAAGCAATCCTGAGAATGATTTTGTGGTCACCGATTGGAAAGGACCTCCAAAACGTTACATCCCATAGATCTCTCACCTGAACTCGTAGTTGTTCTCGGAGTCTTCATATCTCTAATTTGCCTTCGATGGTTTTTCCTTTAAACTTCCCTGGTTTGGTATGCAAACCCAGCTTGCAAACCATGTTGTTGCTTACAAAACTATGAGAAGCTCCTCCATCCAATAGTACCGGTACCGTGATGCGATTTTTCCATCATAGAGGTTGAACTTTTAGTAATATCGCCATTTGGTTGTCCTTGTATCCCTCGTTCAAGTTTGCGTTCTCGAAAACCCTCTACAGTCATATCGGCCTTTCAGATGGATGATTGTTTGGCACAGATCACTCCACGCTGACAAGAGTTGCGCCTTCCAATCCTACCCTTTGTCGTTTCTTGTCTCATTTTTCTACGTCTTCCCCCCCTTTTGGCTTGTTGCTTGCTCCAGAAATTGTGAGTGATATGCCCGATTTCTTTAGCAGTTGTAGTAGGTGCGCGTACCTCTTTTGTCGACGGCGTCCACTTCCATTGGAGTCGATAGGTTCCCGGACTGGTTTTTTTTTTCGTTTCAACGATAACTGCGGTTGGGAGGTTTCCAGATGTAGGATTCTTGATCCAAGCATTGTAGTCGGCATTTTCAATTATTTCTGTTGCGGTTATCATCCACGGCGAATCATTTTGGATGCCAAATATTGAAATTGCTCGTCAAATGTCACGCTTGAGGCTATTGTCGTAGTGAAAATAGAGTTTGTCAGGGGCAATGTTTGCACCAGTGATGATCTCGCAGGATCTTTGTGTGTACTCTGCCACGATGGACTGCTGACAAAGACGCTGTAGCTTGTACCATGCGTAAGACTTTTTGTTACCGTCTAAATCATGTGGGCATTGCGCAGAAGAATTTGTTCAAGATGGGTGGTGGCGTCAGCGCGTCTTGCCAACGTGGGTTGATTTGCTCCAAGGCTAGAACAACTGTGATTGGTGAAATGAGACATGCACCGTTGGCTGTTGATGATGCCCCGCCAGTCTCCTATTCCCGTTGAATGGCCTTTAGATCAGACACCATCTCAGCGATGTGTGACACGAAAGCACGGCCGTGAGGTCAATCTTTTTTTCTTCATTGTTGACCCCAACAACGGTGAAGTACACCTCCAAACGCGTCAGCCACATCCGAACCGTTGGTCCTTCAGACTTTTCGAACAAATTTTGGGTTCTCTTGAGAGTTGGGTACTTCTCTCGACAAGTACCACTTCACATGCGCTTGCATTGCAAAGAGCCTCCACCGTGACGTTGAGCTGTTGTAGCAGATAGCTGTTCATCCCCTCCAGCACAGAGATACAGTTCACTGGTTCCTCATTTATCCGTGCCTGACTTCCGGTGCAATGTTTCATTTTCGTTGTCACTGTTGAGGCTATCGGTAGGGGCGGTTGGTTTTACTACTGTTGGATCCGTGACCGGATTGGTCGTTGGGGCCACAAGGGTTGATCCAGCTGTTGCATAGCTGGCAAGAATAGCGTTTGATACCAATTAAGAGTTTGCGTATAAAGGCACATTCTACTCCTCCATCGCCAAAGTCGTCGCCGAGAACCCGTTGCTGGTCGTCGGTTGCGCTCGCTCGCCTCACGTTGTATTCGTAAAGTCTTCAAAGTCTTGATGTGCAAGATGCGCTGACGGCTTGTGCAATATAGTTCTCTGGATGGGTAATGTAGTCGGATGCCTCTCCAGTACTGCTACACTCCGATACCAAGTTTCATGCCAAAAACAGCGTAATGGTGAACAGGTAGAAGTTGCAAGGCAAAACACGATGTTGGAATTCAGGACACTAAAGCAATTCATGATTAGTCGTAAGAGTACATCTTTATGACAAGTGTCAAAACGATCAAACGTATACATACAAGTGTTGAGTTACGGATGCGGCATAGTCAAGGTCATTTGGTTGATTGTCGAGTGACGTGTATGGGACTGCATCGTGAGTGGTCTCATTCGAAAAGCTCCCCTGAGAAATTGGGTGGCTTTGAGGATCGATGGTGAAGATGCAGTATGCATCTTTATAAATCGAGATTTGTCTTGATGCGTCAAGAAGTCGACTGAAATGTCGTGATACCTTTGTCGTGGATTTACGATAGTGGTTGAAGTTGTCAGAAAGTTAAAGAAGGTTCACCAGAGGGCGAGGGCAGTTGGTCAAATTTCCCTCAGCCGTTGGGGTGAAAACCAGGGTCTCGACTTGCGGTGGGCTGTTTGTGCAATAAAATAAATGTCCACGGGGAAATATTAGGGACTCGTCCTCATCTGGTATGTAACACGTAGGTGGTTCACATGGATGAGGTGCGAGAAAATGTAGGATTTAGGAATTTAGCACGGATGGATAGTTTGTATTGAAAAGTAAGTGGACATCAATGACAAGTGCCGGGTGAATCAACAACATGTACATAATTCCAAGAAACCAAATGAGGTATATGTCGGTCCTCTGCACTTTAGTTGAGCAACGTGTGCGAGGTCTTTTCATGAGTGTCTACTTTGAGAAGCCCCGCCTTGAATTCCTGAGGCTTTGAGAATATCAAGGTGCGTCTCTATGAAAGTCTAGTGCCATTAAGGTGTCATCCAAACAATATCAAAACAATAACATGGTTTGCGACACTTCAGTTGACCCTTGTGGAAGGTGGAAGAAGCTCGTCAAAAGTTGTCGGAAGCTTCTGGAATAGAGCACCTGAGGTCGAGGTTTCTTGCCAAAATGCCATCGGCCGAACACTGTAAAAATCCTTCAGTCGATGTGTGGTGGGTCATGAATGTAGTGACAGAAATGCCCACTCGTAGGGATTAGGGACTCGTGTACACTATGCACACTTCCCCCCTTTTAGCAAGTATTTCTCAGCATGTTAGTAGATGTAGGCTGGTGTTGTTAGTAGAGGTTGTTGATCGTAATCGGTGTTTTGAACGTTGTTAGAGGGCCCACTGCTTTTGTCCGCGGTATCGTAATTGTGCTGCTTGATTAGAAACTCAGCCGTTTTTCCACAACATCGATCTCCTAGGATGTCTTCAATAGCATACTTTGTATCACCGCGTAACTTTATAGGAGATGACGGTGCGACATCTCTGCCAATGAAGTATGTGTTGGGGGTGTGGTAGTGCATGAGCTTGCTGATGTGAAAGATAGGGTGAATGGCCACACTGTCAAGCAGGCAAAGCCAAGCGACAACAAGTGTTTTCATTCGCTTTATCTCAATCGCTCCCAACCATCGGGGTTTCAGATTTGCAAGGTTTTGACCTGAGAGTTTGATGTTTGATTTGTTGAGGAGGATGCAATCGTCGGCGCTTAACACTTAATCACTGTGATGTCAGACGGCCACTCGTTTCAATGCTGCTTGAGTCTTTGCAAGGTTTGGTCGCGTTTCACCCAGAACATTTGAAATGTCCCTGGAGTGGATGTCAACCACGAGGATGTTGCTTTGACTCGCTAATCCAGCCGATGTTGCAGAAACAACTCTTCAGCACATCAAAAGAAGTTTTAGTATTTGTACTGGAAGTGGCGGACTTGTATGCGAGTTTGGCGGTTGGCGGTTTGGCTGCTTAATCAGTGTTGTGCGACTCGCATAACTTGCAGAGAAGCTGTTTGAGTGTGTGTGATTGGTCCGCTCTGTTTGCCCATCAGTTTGAGGATACGACTTCATCAATAGCTCAATGAGACATTGGTTTGTACAAAAAATGGTTAGTGAAGCGGCCGTCTATGTCCTGGATGATGGTGAGTGGCACCTTGTACAACGATGTGATTTAGTTAGAACAGCCGCGTTATTCCTAACACGGGGATGGTGGTCGTTGTAAGGATGAATTGCGACAGTTTTGAAAATCTGTCCACCACTACGAGGAAGACGTAATCCTCGGAAGTTGCGGGTAACCCCATCACAAAGTCCATGCTGATGGTGCTCCACAATTCTTTGGGAATAAGTAGGGATTGGAATAGACCGGGTGGTCTCGTGCGATGAGATTTTTGTCCGTGACAAGTGACGGATTATTTTCATTAGGCTAACTTGCCGACATGCATCTTGTCCCACCAAAAGCATTTTGTTAGCTTCTTCAGCATCGTTTCCTCCTCGCCAAATGTGCCCCTGGACCGGTGTCGTTACATTCCTCGAATGGCATTCTTCATAGCTCCTCATTTAACGCAACGATGACTTGGCAAGTGAATAGATGTAGACAGTAGGGGTCGTTGAACCAAAGCTTGCTCTTGTCATACCCACTGAATCCCTCATAAACTCTCACGAATAGCCTCGCAAGGTATGAGTCTTGTTCAACAAGCAACGTGTGGATTTATAGTTACCGACATTGAGCATCCACCAGATAAGTTTTTCCTGGCCTGTACTCGGTGTTGTAATGTAAGTTAGGCACAAGGAACTCCATCCATCAGGATTTGGCTGAGTTTTGAGGTATTCCAACGTGTGCTGGTCAATGTGAACGGTGCATCGTCAACATTATAGATAGCACTATCATGTCTTGAATGCATGCACAACTACGAGCACTTCTTTCTCGTACACTTGGTAGCTCGACTTGCGCAATTCACTTGACATGTACACAACCGGTTAATCTCCACCGTCGTTGTTTTGGAGGAGAATGCCTTTGATGGCTCGAACCGGCGCGTCGGTGGCCATGATGTAGTCCACTGTTGGATACATGAATCGTAAGGCTGGAACTGAGATCAAAGAATTTCTCAAAGAGTTTAAGACTTCTCGTTTGCTGCCCCCCAAATTCCACTTGGTGGTTTTTCGAGGGAGATCAGAGTGAGGCGCTGACTCTTGAGCCTAGTCTATTATGAACCCATGATAATAGTTGTAGAAGCCAAAGAACTCATGGACACCCGGAATGTTCATGGGCGTCAGCCAATTAGCGACCGCCTCCAACTTTTTCGGGTCCATGGTGATTCGTCCACCACATGTTATGTGGCAATTGAACAATTGCCAACATTTTCCAGAAATTTTCTCTCTTTGTAAAACTTCAATAAACTTTTTGATACATCCATTGTGCTCCTCTCAGGTGCGGTTGTACACCAGGATGACGTCGAGATACATGACAAAATTGACGAGGTAGTGGAGGAGTATGCTGTTTATCGCTTCCATAGATGTTGCAGAGGCGTTGGTGAGCCTGAACGACACAACCATGAACTCCAAGTCTCCGTATTGGTGCAAAATGTTGTCTTCTTCACGTCCTTATCAAATACACGGATCTGGTGGTAGTCACTAGGTAAGTCAACTTTGCTAAAGATGGTAGCGATTCTTAATGGTGATGTTTTCAATGCTCAGTAGTCCATGCACGTATGCATCTCTCCGGTCTTCCTTGTTACAAAGTGTACATGTTCCTTACATGGTGACGTGGAAGGTATGATGAACACCTGACCAAGCATCTCGTCTAGCTGCTTCTTGAGTTCGTCCTCCTTATGATTGGTCATCCACTATTTTTGTGTTGCTGGGCATCATGTTCATCTTATGGCTGATAGTTTGCTATGGAGATAGTACTCGGAGTATGTTGTTGGAAAAGACCCTTTGAAATCCTTGATGACTGTTGCAAACTACTCCAGACCCGCTATGATATTCTCAACTTTCAAGGTCAATGTTGTCACCTCAACAGTTGTAATGTCCTCCTCTTTTCCTGCTTCCATGTGGACTAGCCACACACCAGCTCCACACATCACGCGCCTCTACACCATGTCTAGAGATATTGGTTAGTGTTATGTGGCCCTTGCAACCTTCTCTGCTATTTATGTAACTGGCGTTGTGACTTGGGTCGTTAGAGCACAGGCAGATGTCGTTTTCTTCCAGCAATGCTAACGTAGACCAACCTGCCTCTTTAGTCCACCTACAGTTTGTGCCAGTACAAGAAATCTTGTTTGAGGATTATTTGGCAAATTCTCCAAATACTTACATGGTGCAAATCTTTGACTTGTAGTCCGAGTGGTTTACGGTCTCGAAAAACATTGCTCGCCAACAGTTTTCCTTTAAAAACTTTGGGTTAGTTTTGTAAGCCTAGCTTTTGAACCATGTCGTTGCTTACAAAGCTGTGAGAAGCTCAATTGGTCGATGTAAAATCTTTGGACTAGGCAGGTGCCTTGCCTTCTACTCCTTCCATTTACTAAATCCCGTCCCCACGTTTTTTTCTCTCTGACTTCCTAGTCCCTTTTTGATGTGTTTATGCCATTTATGACATTCGGACGAGATGTATGACTCGGCTTCCCACATGTCCAGTGGAGTCATTAATCAAGTTGATTGACAGCGTCAGTATCCATGGGTGATGAGTTTTTTGTTGACTGAATTTCCTGAGCCACGACAAAAATGGTGGTTTTGGGGTTGCTAGCCATTAGATTCTTGTATCCATGTGTTCTATTTAGCGCCGTCAATGCGATCGAGTTCTGTGATCATTCACAAAGGTCATCCCGATGCAAAAATGGCCATTGCTCACCAAGTATCATGCTTGAGGCTGTTGTAGTACAAGTACAATTTGTTAGGGATGAGGTCACAACTGGTGAAGATATTGTGCAAACTTCGAGTGTACTCTATCATGCTAGACCACAGACGCAAATGTTGGAGTTTTTACCGAGCATCATAATTCTTGTTTAGCTTCCCAAAATGATTGAGGGTAGCACATGCAAAGTTGCTCCATATTCCCGGTGGCGTGAGAGAGTCGTATAACATTTGATTAACTTGCTTGAGAGGTAGCACTCCTATAGTCAACGATGTGAAAGCGCTTGGGTGAGCTGTTCATATGACTCCGCCAGTCTAGAATTGTACGTTTTTCTCGGCGAGTACTACTTTCGCACATGAGAAACCCAAAGCTTCTCCATTGCCATGTTTAGTTATTGGAGCGGATGGGTATCAATGCTAATTCTTGACAGTTTATTGTACATGTCTTTGTTGATTTGTGTTTGTCAACCTATGCCTCCCATCATGCCATGTGTCAAATAAATGGGCAGAGGCAGAGATAAATGACTCGCCTTGCTTGAGGGGTCCATCACCCGTTTTGTCGTTGGGTTCACTGGTATCACGCCATTTTCACAAAGTTTGCTGTCTATTTGGCTTGGAATATGTCAGTATTTGTGTGCTACTGATCATTCATCGCTCGGATTATTCGCCAAGGACTGCTACTCCTCATCATTTGCCCTCCCTTCATTACAATAGAGATGTGCCAAGGACTCATGGGAGATTGTTGCCAGGAAGTTAATGCATTGGTTTCCTTCTAGTATTGCTACACTTTAATACCGAGAATTACGCCGAGCAAAACGTAGATGGTTCATGGGAATGAGGTGGGAGAAAAAAGATGATACGAGGATATAGGACAAATGGAGATTTTTTTTTTAGTATTAAGTGTACTTAGATGGCAAGTTCTGTATGATTCGAGCACATATATGGAATAAGGAGAATGAGAGGATGGTATATACCGGGTCCTCAACGCTAGAGCCGAGCGATGCGTGCGATGTTGTGCGGTGAGTGGCTGCATCAAGAAGCTCCGTCAAGAATTTGAGGGGCTTCGGGAATATTGAGGCACGTCTTTATACAGTTCTAAGACCGTGTAGGAGTTAAAAAAATCTCAACATCAATATGTTTTGTAAAACATTTGTCAACCCATGTGGAAGGTGGTGGAAGTCAGCAAAAACTTTTGGAACAAGATACCAGAGGTCGGGGCTCTTGGCCGAACGCCCTCGGCCGAACTGTGTAAAAATCTTAAAGTCGTCATGCAGCGGGTGACGAATGTAATGGCGGAAGTGTCCACTCACTGAGTCTAGGGACTCGTGTACGTCAGGGGCATAAGAAAACACCGAGCGGAACATAGGTGGTTCACAGGGATGCCGTGTGGGACGTTAGACAATGTGAGGAATTGGGGCAAACATATAGTTTGTTTTATACATTCAGTGTACTTCAATGACAAGAATCAAGTGATTCAAGCTCATACATACAATGTCAAGAATGAGAATACAGCATATGTTGGGTCCTCGGCGCTTGAGCCGAGTGATGCATGTGAGATCTCTCATATAAGCCTCTGTCGAATATCAAACCTGTCCCATTTCAATCCCAGTCAGATACCAGCCTAGTTCTCACATTAACCTCCATCGTACAGTAACTCCTGTCACACATAAACCCCTCTTGTATCTCAAACCATGTTGCAAGTGAGCCCGTGTTGCGTGTCAATTACTGTCACAAATCAACCCATGGAACATAAAATCCCCCTTGTACATAAACTGGTGTGCCATAACAGTCCCAATTACACACCAATTTGATGCACATATCAATCCTTGTTCTATGATAACCCCTATTTTACATCACCTTGTAACGGATTGAATGGAATCCTTGGCCAACTAGGCCAAAACCACAGTGCTTGAGGGTCTCCGACCATCAAGCCATTTTGTCTCACAGTCCACAGTGCCAGGTGACCTCGCTCAAGCCACGTGGCTCCTTCGACCAGTCGGCATGGCACTTCTACACTGCACACGCCCTGATTTATTTGATACATGGAACATGTCAACCTCAGTTTCAAATCAACCTCAGTTAAGCATTCACCCATGTCCCACTATTCCATCTAAGTCCATATCCCATATCCACACATATAGCATGCCAATCCTATTCATATATGAACTCCTGTCAAGTAGCAACCCATGTTATATATAAAACTCTCTCTCAAATCAATCCTTGTAATGTAATAGCTCCTATCAAATGTCAAATCCAATTGCACGTCACCCCCGTTTGCATGTTATCCCCTGTTGCATATCAATCCCTATCGCATGTAAACTACCACTGCATATAGTTTGACATAGTACTCTCTGTCATATGCTACTTGTTGCATATCATCCCCTGGTACGTATCAATTCATGTTATACATCACCCGCTATTACTCTCCACCCATATCAAAGATCATGTCCCGATTGCACATCTACCTCTCGTGGCATATGGCGTCCAATCCCTTTATCATCCGTTGTTGCATATGAACCTCTCTCACATGTCATCACCTGTAACATTTGGAGGTCAACCTTTGTCGCATAGAAACCCCCCGTCATACATCAACCCCTATCAAATATCACCCCCCTTGGGATATCAACCCCCACTGCATACAAACACTGCCGCACATGAACCCACATTGTATGTTAATCCCTATTCCATACATTGACATGCCACACGGCTCGATATCCAACTGTGTGATATGTGTTATAAGTTGATGTACGACATTGTTAGATATGTCTTTGGGGTTGGCATACAACAAGGGTCAATAATAAAGAGGATACTCAAGATTTTTGGCATGGATTTAATTGTGATGTGGATTGTCTTGTTGCATTTCAAACTATGTTACATATCAACCCCTGTCACACATCAAATTCTTTCACATTGCAAACCTCGACCCACATCAGTCCATGCCATATATTAAGCACTACTTCAAACCAATAACTGTTTCATATCACCCCCTTTTTCATATGAAGCCTTGTCACGTATCAACTCCAGTTTCATGTCAACCTCTATTTCACATCAACACATGATGCATATCACCCCCTCTTGCATGTTATCCCTCATTGCATATCCGTTATTGTGAAGTATTCACTCCCATCTCATTTGCCCCCCTATTTTATTCAAGTTATTGTTGCATGTCATCTAGTGTCACATAGTAATCCCTGTCACATATCCCTTGTCACATACAAATCACTGGTACATATCAGTTCATGATGCATATCACCCCCTTTTGCATTCCACCCCTAGTCAAAAACCACAACCTATTGCATATTTATCCCTTGTGGCATATGGCCTCCAGCCCTTTGCCAATCCATGTTGCACATAAATCCCTCTCACATTTCATCTCTGATAGCATACCAATTCCTTCAAGATATCAACCTCTGTCATATAGCAACTCTTGGAACATACCAGTCCATGTTGCATACCACCCCCCATAAAACACCACACCCTATTATAGACCTTCTCCTTGTGAAAAATGACCTCCAATCCTTCAGCAATGCCTATCACACATGATTCCCTCTTATATTTCATCTCCTACAGCATACCAGCTCTTTTGGTCATCAATCCCTTTTGCATAGCAACCCTTATTTTATACTGACTTGTATCGGATACTACCCCCATTTTGCATACCAACCCTCTGTTGCATATAAACCATGTCGCACGTTAACCCATATCGCACAGTAACCACTGTCGCATGCATTGATGTTCCACATGGGTTGATATTTCACGGTGTGTGACATGCGTCGTGAGTTTATGTACAACATGGGTTGATGTACCTTCACAGTTGGCATACATCAAGTACCAATACTGAAGAGGGGTGAAATTTCAAACTGAATTGTGATACATATTCCCCAGTCACACTTCAAACTCCGCTACATATCAGCCCCTTGTGGCATATGACTTCTAGTCTTTTACCAACTCCAACAGCACGTGAATCCCCTTCACATTTCATCCCCTGTACCGTGCCAATTCCTTTTGGATATTACCTCTATCACATGGCAACCCTCGGTACATATCAAGTTATGTTGTATATTGCACGGTACCGCACTTCACTCCCTATGAAAAATCACAATGCTCTTGCTCATCTACCCCTTGTGGAATGTTATCTCATGTCCTTTAGCATTCCCTATTCCATAGAAATCCCTATCACATTTCATCCCCTTGTAGCATACCAGTTCCTTTTAGATATCAACATGTGTTGCATAGCAACCCCTGACGTACATCAACCTGTATTGTTATAGGAAACACCGGTCAAGGTGGTGATTAAGCCCTCATTCGGACATCAGATGCATGTTTTGATGCTCCTATTGTGTTCTTAGTGAAAAACTGTGCAAGATAAACCCAAGAACCTGGTCATTCAGTGTAGGGACAAGAAAGATACCGTACTGCCGGCAAAATTCACACTTCTTAGTGCGAAGGAATTGTTATCCGCTTTTTTTCAACCATAGGGTCATGGGTTATGAACCGTTGGCAACAAGGGGCATCTGTGTAATTGCACCCCTCAATTCGAAACGCCTCGTTCGAATCCGTGCACAGGCAACGCATTACAGTTGTTCGAGTTCGGACAGCCGAACTCAAACGGCCAAATCTACGGCCAAAGCCGCTCGTCCATATTGACGGGAGAGCAGCTTTGGCAATGAGCAGGGAGAAACTCGCGTCACCGAGGTTCCTTCCCCCTCCTAAGCACCCATCACAATTTTGACAGACAAATTTCTCGCCCGTCTAAAATCAACGACGGCGGACATGAACCAAGACCAGACTTTTTCAACACACTTGAAAAAAGTTATGGACTGCTTCCAAACAACCTAGAGCATAATATCGGGCCGCTAAAAAAAAATAATAATTATTTATGTTATGAATTTAGGCGGGAGTAGGGTACGGCCGTGCAAAGGTGGGATGTGCACCGGTTCGATCCGGAGCACGACGGAGCGACTTTCTCGCCCACTGCAGCCAAAGTGCCCCTGGATTTATGCTTAACAGAAGAGGAAATGTTCTTTGGGTTTCATGGGCATTCCGGGATGACGGCTGGAGCTACATTTGCAGGCAAGGGCGCTTCGGTCAGCCATGACCCCCGGAAGCGGTGCTGTCAGCGGCAATCACGTGTGGAGCACTCAAACAGCCATAACTCAGCAGTCTCTCCATGGATTGAGTATTTCTTTGGTGCTTTGGAAAGCTTGAAATTTGTGTGTTATTTGTGTTATTGCACCTCAGTAGAATGTTTTGCAGCGCCGATGGGATCTTGGCTGACTCATAGGGGCTGGTACGTAAGGAAGCTCAGGGGCTGCTCTAGGCATGCAAATCTTATCCAGAGACTTTGTACATTGCCTGATACTGATCTATCAAGTAAAATAATTCATTCCATGCTCAGATATTCTTGTATTCTGAGCACTGCCTTGCACACTTCCATTTGATCCTACAAGTCTACTGGAGTGCACCTTGGTTCAAACACTACCTTGGTTACTAGTTACGGTCTTACTTCTAAGGGAGAGTCACACTGCGGGAACCTTGGTCACTAGTAGCGGTCTTGCTTCTAGGGGAGAGTCGTGCGGCATCTCAAGGGCTGGCCGGACACACCAAGGGGTTGACGGTGCGAGGCTTATCCCAAGGGCTCAACGCGTGACTGTCACATCCGGCGTCCCTCAGTTCACATTTGGAATCAGAGTGCATGGACGTTTGTTTGGCATTGCGCAAACTCAAAGGAGGCAGCAAATATGTTGTAATTGCGTTGGCCAGAATTCTTTCATCACAACCAGAAGCATGACAGCCACAGTATATAACTAGGCTTATCTCATTGAGGAGATCTAGGGTGCTCTTGACGAGTTGTGCCAAGAGAACCAACAGCTGCGCGCAGAAGTTGAGGCAACTTACGTCGGCCAAGGGAGTAGTGCGTTGGAGGGTGTCACATTGGCATATTCACCTGCCTTTCGGTGGCCCAAGCCGAAGGAGCCGGAAGTCTACATTGGTAAGGGTAATGCGGGGGAGTGGCTCTTCGCGGTAAACCAATACTTCACGACTTTGGGCGTTCCCGTGGGAGAAGATGCCATGAGATTGGAGTATGTACCTACGTTGCTCCGGGGAATGGCGTTGCAGTGGTGGTCGACATTGTGCCAAAAAAACGCCGTTGGGTTGCCGCACGGGCTGAGGGCAAGGCAACGGCTTTTGCCATGTTCAGTCTACCGTTGGGGTGGGAAGTATAGGTTGGTTTGCGGGCGTTGTCGGAGAAGCCAGAGGTGGGAGCACTTTGAGACACTACTCAAGGTGCGTTTCGACCTCCTCAACGGCAGCCGAGTCGCACGGGACAAGATCAAACACTTCAAGCAAGGCGGATCGGTCTAGGAATACACCACACACTTCATGGCTTTGGCGGTGCAGATTGACGACCTCTCAAATGCAAAGGTGTACGACTGATACAATGACGGTCTCAAGCCGCACGTCCAATGTGAACTTGCAGTGCTCAGGTTGCACACCTTTGCGGAGTTTGTCTTGGTGGCGGAGTGCATCAACGTAGTAAGCTACAATGCGCGCTAGTCCAGCTATGCAACACAACCACGGGTGGAGCAGCTGGGTCAGGTCGTGCCCATGGCGGTGGATACAATCCAAGCCGGGCAGCGGGGCATAGGCGGATGGCAGGGACCATGAGGCAAGTGCTGGGCTTGTGGTGAGGAGGGTCATTGCAAGCGAGAGTGCCCTAAGCATAGGGCACAACAACGAAACAGGCAGGAAAAACAAGGAGGAGACGCCCTACTGCTATAGGTCTTTAATCCACAAGCGACAACACCAGTCTTGAAAGGCTTTTGTCGATTAACAAGCTGCCTCAAGTGTGGTTGCGGAATGAATGTGAGGCACGACAGTTTCTAGGGATTATCATGGAGCTAGTTGTTGAGATTCCGGAGGGGAGTTTCAAGGGTTGGAGGAAGCTATGCCCTCTATTAGACGGCGACGCGAGCCATGTTTTTTCAACAATAGGTTGGCAACGAGATTGGAACTTGCGTGGCAGCCCAGGATGTCGGCTAAGGCGTGGCCGGTGTCCCTTGTGGTGGAGTGTGGCAGCCATCTCGTCAAGCACAAGGTCCACATGGGTGAATTGGTGTGTTACATGGATTTCCACACTAGCCCTATGGAGGATTATGATTGCTTGATCGGCCGGGATTGGCTGCACGCCTGGAATCTGTAGGTGGATTGGAGGTGCAACTGGGTCGTCATGAATTCGGGCAGAAACAACCCACTTTGTTGTTGGAGCGGGGTGAGGGGAAGGAGTCGGATGTTGCAAAAGCCAAGAAGCAGCTACACATCATCAACTTGCAGCAGTTGAAGTGGTGTGAGCGCAAGGGTTTTCAAGTTTTCTTGGCATGGGTGCGTCCACAACAAGTTGCAAAGTAGTTGATCGTAGTGGTTGAATCAGTGAAGCGACAATCGGTGGAAGGCAAGGGAGCTCCACAGTTGCCTCCCGGTGTTGGGGAGGTGCTCAAGAGTTCGAGGATTTTTTCCAGGGGAGTTGCCAAAAGGGGCTGCCACTGCGGCGCAACATCGACCACAAGATTGAGGTGGTGCCAGGGTCGTCACTAACCTTGTATTCTAACAATCGCATGAGCAACGCAGAGCTTGTTAAGCTCAAGAAGCAGTTTGGGGAGTTGGTGAACCACGGCTTTATTTGGCCATACATGTCTCCATATGCGGTGTCGGTGCTATTTTTCAAAAAGAAGTCGGGAGATCTACGGATGTGCATGGACTACCGGGCACTCAAAAACATCACTGCGAAGAAGCGCTACTCGTTACCACGTGCTGAGGAATTGTTTGACCAGGTATGAAGCGCACGCGTCTTCAGCAAACTGGACTTGAGGTCTAGGTATCACCAAATCCGCATTGTGGAAAATAATGTAGAAAAAACCGCGTTTCGGACGGGCTATGGACACTTTGAGTGTCTAATGATGCCTTCTGGGCTAACGAATACTCCGGCTGTGTTCTTGGCGATGATGAGCCAGATATTCCATCTCTATTTGGACCCGTTTGTGGTCGTCTTCCTAGATGACATCCTTGTCTACTCACAAACGTCGGAGGAGCACCTAGAGCACCTGCGGATAATGATGGAAGTGCTGAGAAATGAGCAGTTGTTTTCCTAGCCGTACAATTGTGAATTCTCCAAGCAAGATGTATATTTCCTCAAGTACATTGTGAGCAGGATGGGGATCCACATGGATCTAGAGAATGTGGAAGTAGTGAAGGTGTGGCTGGAGCCGGTGTGCGTACATGACATCTAGTTTTTCTGGACTCTACAAACCACTACCAAAGGTTTATCTAGGGGCACGCAGTATTGGAAGCACCATTGGCAGACTTGCTCAAGGCGAGACGCCAATGGGAGTGGGGTGCAAAAGAGGGGCAAGCCTTTGGAGCAATGAAGGCTATCATGTGTGAGGCACCGATGTTGGTGCATCCGGATACGAGCAGTGGAGATGTTACCTTGAGACGCGGTATTGTATGGTACACACAAACAACTACGCACTCAAGTACCTCAAGTCGCACCCAAACCTGAGTCATCGTCGAGAACAGTGGATGGAGCTGTTGGGGACGGCTTTGACTAAAAGATCCAGTACAGACCAGGGAGAATCAACCTAGCGTACCTGCTTTTGTGTCGCCGGACTTGGGCGTGCATGTAGTCATGGTACTCACAAGATCTCCGATTATCCACAGCCTGTTTTCACATGGATAGGACTAGGAAATTACCAAGAGTACGGTGAAGGGGTGCAAGTGGGATGGCCAGCATCGGTGGCATGAGAAGGAGAACCATGTTGTGGTGCCGTGGAGTGCACTGTTGCGACAAGCATTGTTGGAGGAGGTGCACGAGTCACACTATTGTGGTCATTTTGGCCACGATAAGACCTTCAAGATGGTTTCGCGCCAGTATTGGTGGGCAACGATGGGAGCACATGGCAAGGAGTATGTAAGAAGCCGTGACACGTGCCAAAGAATGGAGTCATAGTGGTTGTTGGCGCCAGGAGAGCTGCAATCGCTACAGGTACCGCAACGTCCGTGGAAAGACATCTCACTTGACTTCGGAGGGGGTCTTCTACGGGGCGCAACAGGCAACACCATGGTGCTGGTGGTGGTGGACCAGCTCACCGAGATAGTGCACTTCATTCCACGTGAAGAGAAGGTCAAGGCAGCAGAGATGGCTCAACTGCTCTTGCAACATGTCATCAAACTTCACAGGGTGCCAAAGTGCATGGTCTTGGAGCGTGACCTGTGCTTCACCTCTCGTTTTTGGGTGGAACTATTCAGGAAGCTGGGCACCCGTGTGACTCTTTCTTTGCCCTACCATTCCCAAATGGATGGCCAAACTTAGCGCACCAACCAGACCATGAAGCAGCTATTGCGGGAGATCTTGGGACCAAATGGTGAGGGATGGAAATGCAAGCTCTCAGCGGCTAAGTTTGTCTAAAATCAGTAGTGCATACCTAAATGGGACGGTCTCCTTTTGAGGTGGTGTATGAGGTAAAGCCTGCATGTCCCTTGGACATGACGACACGATCGGACCTACTCGCGGCACAGCAATTTGCATATGACTTCACGGAGGCGTTGCGGAGCGTACAAGATGCGCTTCACAAGGCGTAGGAGCAAATGAAGTGGCACGCAGACAAGCAATGGACAGCTGAGGAGTTTTTGGTGGGACAAAGGGTGCTGTTGAGCTCGCGGAACCTGCAACTAGCGGGGGTGGCCAGCGATAAGCTCAGTCCTTGATCGGTGGGCTATTCTTTGTCAAGGAGAAGCGGTTCGTAGTGAGCTACGAATTGGAGCTGCCAGACCACTATGGGATCCATCCCGTGTTCTACGCTTCTCTCCTCAAGGCCTACCAGGAGCTCAATGCGCAATTTGCGGCGCGCGACCAGGCTCCTTCTCATCCGGTCTCAATGGAGGGTGAGGAGGAGTACGTGGTGGAGAAGGTTCTCTGGATCCGTCGGTGCAGCAACAGGTGGAGGCACTTGGTGCAATGGCTTGGCTATGGGCCTGAACACAATTGATGGATTCCTGAAGCCAAATTCCACAGGGGCGGTGCAGTGAATACGGTCCCCAGCACATCGGGACAGTGCGCCCTTGGAGGGGGGGTGATGCTGTGGGAGTCGCCGGTCGAGGTGGTGATTACATCATCATGCTATGGTACATGTTTTGATCTCCCATTCCACTCTACGTGAAAAAACATGCAAAATCCGCCCCGGAATGGGGTCATTTGGTTCAGGGACAAGAAAGATATGGCCGTGCAAAGGTAGGTGGTGCACCTCTACAAAATAGGAGACGTACTAGTTTGACCCCGAGCACGGCGGAGAGACTTTCTTGCCCACTGCATCTAAAGCACTCCTGGATGGAGGCTTAGCCAATGAGGAAAGGTTCATTGGGGTCCATGGGTGCTTCGAGATGGCGGCTGGAGTTGCATTCGCAGGCAAGGGCGCTTTGGGCGACCGTGAACCCTGTTGGCGGTGCTCCCAGTAGCAGTCACGCGTGGAGCACTCAAACGGCCATAACTCAACCAATTCTCAATGGATGTAGGCATTCTTTGGTACATTGGAAATCTCACAATGTTTACTTCATGATTCATGTGTTATTTGCATAATTCCACCTCAGCAGAGCGCTTTGGGGTACCGAGGGGCTCTCGATTGACTCATAGGAGCTAGTACATAAGGAAGCCTACGGGTTGTTCTATGCATGCCAACCTTACCCAGAGAATTTGTCCATTACTTTGTACTGATCTATAGATTCAAAGGATTCCTTTCTTGTTCACATCTCCTTGTAGTCCAAGCATTGCCTCGCACACGTCCATTTGATCCTACAAGTCTTCCGTAGCACACCTTGGTGCAAACGGTGCCGGGAGAGTCACACTATAGGAACCTTGGTCACTAGCAACGGTCTTGTTTCTAGGAGTGGGTTGTGCGGCATCTCAAGGGCTAGCCAGACACACCAAAGATTAAAGGGTGGGAGGTTTATCCCAAGGGCTCGCCGTGTGACCATCACGCTGGGTGCCCCTCGGTTCACACGTATTGCATATCACCCCTCTCCCTTTCACATATCAACCCCCCTCACATACAAACCATGTGAGATATCAACCCGCATCACACATTTATCAACCCACACCGCACATTAGTCCTGGTTGCATGTTTAGATATGCCACAGGGATCAATATTGAACTTTGTGTGACATGCTTCAGAAGCTGAAACATGACATGGTTTTTTATACCTTCGAGTTTGGCATACAACAAGGTTCGTTACTAAAGATGGGTAGAGATTCTCAGGGGTTTGTATGCGCCTGGGACTGAATTGTGATGGGGTTTTTCACATCACATTTCAGAGTCTGGTGCATATCAACCCCTATTGCATGCCAACCTTTGCTGCATTTTATCCCCTTGTCGATGTCAATCCATGCCATGTATCAACCACCGTCGCAAACCAGCACCAATTGCATATCAACCTTTATTATACATCAATTCATGACAATATCAAGCCTAATGGCATGTCACCCCTTATCATGTATAAACCTGTCTCATGTCAACCACAATCACATTTCAACCATTATCACATATCAACCCCTGTTGTATATTGTACCCTGTGAACACGTACATGACCCGCTATTCTACACCACCATTATCTCACAGGAATATTTATCTGATTTATCAATCGGTTGTGGCCATTACAAGGATGTATTTGACTGTTTGGGTGGCCTATTGTGAGATTGGTCCCAAGGTCAGACGTTTATCAAATAACTGAATGCTTCTTTCTTTGTTGCTTTTTCACTTCTTCTTCCAAATACGCTCTGTGAATTTTTAGATAGACTCGCGGATGCTACCAATCTGGCATTAGCTTGTACAAATTGACTCTAGTAGCTACTGAACCCCCCAAAAACATGGACATCTCAGAATTTGGTGGGTGTTGGCCAATCAACAATTGTCGTCACCTCCTTTGGGTCTATTGTGATCCATTTGCTATTGTTGGTGTGGCCCAAAAACCTGATCAAATGGAGGCCAAATTCGCAATACAATACCTTTTTTTCTGAAAATCTATCTCTTCATAGTTCGTTGAGGGATTTTTGGACGTTTATGTTATGCTCCTCTGGCATGCAGATGTAACCCAAGATGTCATATAGGTAGAAAACAAGGAAGTCATTAAGGTACAGCCAAATCATGTTCCTCATTACCACTATCAAAGTTATTAGGGTTTTTTTAGTTATGATGGAATAATCGTGAACTGAAAGTGCATGTAACGAGTTATGATTTCCACCTTCTTGATTTCATGATTAGACATGCGGAGCTCGTAATGATCACTTTGTATGTTGATTTTGAAGTCAGATTTTACTCCTCAAAGTTGGTCCAAAGTATCTCTTCTGGCAGAAGAGGGTAGCCACTTTTGATGGCAATGACGTTCAACGGCCGGTACTTCTTGTGCATCTACATCTTGTTAAAAATGACCGAGGCTACACGGTGTGGCGTGGATGGGAAAACAAAACTGAACTCAAGTGCCTCGTCCGATTGGCATTGCAATTCACTCGTTTCATTATCATTCCTCATATCAGTACCCTTGAACAACTAGTTGCTAATCCACCTCAACTCAATACGGTGCTCAACACTATGTACTACATGTGAATCTTTGGATTCTTTTGGAGTAAAATCCCTTAGAACACATTGATGAACTGCTTTAACTGGTCAGGTACACCCGTGAACTTGGAAGGTTTGGATGTCAATGGGATTGATGAGCTTGCTACATAAACTATCACACATTCTTCCTCTATCTAGGTTTCATGTATGCTAACTACACATGCGCTCCTTGTCAAATATGTATTTTGGCCAATTCAAGCACGATAGATGTCATGTGTTGTCTTGTTATGACTGCTGCAACTTACTCCATTGTTTCCTCCCGTGTTACTTCCCATAACCGCCACTGTGTTGTGGGTCGCTTGTCCAGAGACATGTAACACTTTCTGCCATCTATGATGTTGTGGACTACACAACTGCTCTATCCAACTTGCAAATTGTGCTGGTACAATGTATCTCTCAAAAGGGTTTTTTTGGTAGCTTATCAGGCAAACCTGAGCACAATTACATCCTTCAATTCCCCAATTTGCATTTGTAAGGATCGTGTAGTCAATGAAGTTGAAGTCATCCATGGATGGAATTTCTTTCATGGAACCCCATGGCTTGGTCTTCAAATCCAGCTTCCGAACCATCTAATTGCTCATAAAAACCATGAGAGGCCTCCTCATCGAATAACGTTGATACACTACCGGTATGCCTACAACCCAGCTTTGTGGTCAAGGGGACCAATTAGATGAGCGACCAGATAATGTCCGAGGTGAAGATTTAACTCAAGGACATGCTTAGTTGAAGGTTTACTAGGCCATCCATGTCACCGTTTACAACCCTGGTATTGTGAAATGCACATGTGCATAGACTACAGGGTGTCGGAGGAAGCTATCGTCAATAACTACGACCGTTACGTAAATTCCATGTAATTCCCTGCACGACTTGGAGAAGCGCGAGGTTACACTAGATTCGACCTACAAAGCGGCAACCATTACATTCACATATCTGATAAGGACATTGAGGAAATGGTGCTTTTCACAAGCTATAGGCACTTCAACTTCACAACCATGACGTTCATAATCACAATTTGCCCTGAATATGAATACTGTTTATGGACGTGATGAATATTGTTTTCTTACTGGTCCTTGATGAATTTGGCATCTTTCGTCTCAATGTTATCCTAGTGTGTAGCGGTACATTGAATGAGGCCGATGGTCAACTCAAAAAATTATTCGAGACTTCATCAAGGGTAGAATTATTTATAGAACTCTCAAAGTGCAGCTTAGGTCACCGTTTCTCAAAATTTTGACCAAATCATGAGCGGTGAGTGAATTACGGCGAACGCAACAAAAATGGAGGTAACAAGAAACTTTCAACTCCTTGAGAAACTCTTTGACCTCGATTCCATCCCTGAACATGGAAGATCAAAAAATGGATGACATCATGGTTACATACACCTAAAATCGGGCAATTAGAGTTGTTCTCCTCAAAGACAAAGACATGAGAGAACAATCGGTCACGCACATGTCAACAAACCTACATGGAGCAGGGTTGAACTACATGATATACAAAGAGGAGATTTTGGCAGTTGTGCGTGCAATCAAGATAGGGTGATCCTATTTGAAATGCATATGACATGTTGCCCGCACTGATCATCATGGAACAAAACACCTCAATACTTGGTCAATACAAAGTCGCGGGCAAACTTGATCAATGGTGTTCCTCGAGTTCAACTTTGGCTCTGATTTTGAGAACCAACCTAAAACATGCTCTAGCTCAACAGCTTCATTTGATGGCGGATATTCTTGGACTAATCACACCGATCTATTACTACAACATGGTGCAAGTGGCACTCCAATTAGAGGCTATAGGAGGATATTGTAGAACGTTTTGCAGAATTACAATGTGGAACTTGTTACATGAATTCCTCCTTAAAAGGACCAAAAATTCTCAAGTGAAATGCAAAAGGGTGTGAAAGGAGCTTCTCTAGAGCGTGCACATGAGGAAATAACATGTCGGTAAGAGTTGTCAGTTGGGACCACACCTGAAGGTGTCGGAAGCATTGAGCAATATTTGTCAACTAAGTATACAGTGTCACCACGCCAACAACAACAAGGCAATAAGTTTTCCTGTTTTTGGGTGTATGCAATACTTTGAAAGGGGATACCTGGGGTTTTACTGGGGGGTCCGAGATACCCAATGCGTTGAAATTGAACATGTCAGGCCCCAATAGTTACCCAGGCAAAGAATACAACACCCAACCCATAGTGTAATCCGGGTTTGGGTTTGAAAATACCTCACACATAGAACCCTAAAGTGTTGGAGGAGGACTGGGGTTAAAAAAGGGGATCGTTGCTCGATCACAATGTTGCAAGGGAGTGAGAGTCGCAAACGAGCGGCGATCACATGACACTCCTTTCCATGCTTGTTCAGCAACAATTGTTGCCCATCTAACATGGCGGGCGGGCTGGATACCTTGTTTCTTTCTTCATCTCCTCGGTATAGCCGGGACATAACTTTCCACTAGTGTATATGGCAAGTTCAACCCTTCTATCGCAAATAAATCTCCGCTAATTTGCCATTCCGTTTTTCTTTTTGACATGCAAACCCCCTTTTACAATTTAGTTTTCTTCTTTGTGCATGTTGTGTCCGTAGAAACATAGAAAACCTAGGATTTATTGCTTGAGAACAAGCGGCAATCCCATTAATCTTTTTAACGCGTATCATACCCTTTTCGCTTGCAAACCCTCTTTAAAACCTACCTCAAGACACATTCAAGGATTTAAGGTCTTGTTCTTGTTTGGACACGTGCAAGGCCCCACAGTATCAATGTCATGCCGAATATAACTTAGGTAGTGGACAAGTGGAAGTTGCAAAGCAGAGGACAATGAGGGATTAGGACATTATAGCAGTTTGAAGTTAGCAGTTGTATTTCAATTACAAGTGTCTAAACTGTTGAACATATGCATGTAAGAAATGAAACAAGAACTAGGCATACCAGGGGTCCAAGGGATTCAAGTCGGGCGTCACATGTGACACCACGACGTGATAGCTTACTTTGAAAAACTCAACCAAGAAGTTGGGGTTCTCCGGGATATCAAGGTATGTCCTCGTAAATTCTTGGTGATGCCTGGCATCACCAAGAAGTTGATTGGATAGCATGGAAAGGCACATATGGTTTGTAACAAATTTGTCAACATTTGAAGGAAGGGGTCCAATCTGTAACAGACATTTAGAAGAAAACACCATAGGACAGAAAAACTGGCCAAAACTGCCTTTACAAAGAGGTGCAAAAGTCAATGATTGGTACGATTTGGACCATCAATGTGAGGACAGAAATTTCCATGAAGTTGTCTATGGCAGGGATGTAACACTTTGCCTCTTTTTAGCTTCGTCATCTCGGCAAGTATGTCAACACCAGCTAAATCATGTGTTGATACATGAATTGATGCTTCATATGTTATTGTAGGGCTCCCAGCTGTTGTGTAATGCGCCATAGCTTTGTCACTTGGCAAGTTACGTCATCACTTTTCTGTCTGTGGTGTTCAATGATGTCTCTGATTTTGTGCACGTGACCTTGTCTATCTCCACAGGTGGTGTCCGAGGCACGTCTCTGCTAGGAAGTTCTCCCTTGGATCCCATTAGAGTTGAAGTAGGTTGCTATGGAAAACTGGTTGGAAAGCCATGCCATCTGTGAGGCGGTGCCTGGCTATGGTGGATGTTGATATTGCCTTTATCACAAATGGCCCAAACCAGTGGGGCTCAAGCTTTGCACAATCCTTTCCCCGTAACATGACATGCACCAAGGTGAATATGATATGATCACTGATACGCAACTCGGTGTCCATCCCGTGATTGTCAGACCCTTACATCATCGTCACTTCAATCTTCACGAGCGTGTAGTGAGTCTCATTCCAAATCCCTCAATAGTAGTGCCGTTGGATCTCAAATGCTCCTTGAACTCCGTAAACCATTTAGAGTCGCCGATAGTTTTTCGTGCACCACTTAGAAGGTATTTTCTTGTCTTGCTACAGAGGTCATATAGTTGTATGTGAGTTTGGCGGTTGGTAGCTTTACTGTCGAGTTTGTGCCGTCAAGCTCACACACTGTATGAAGTTTTCACCCGAACGTTTGATTGTTGCACTCAATTGTTTTTATTTTCAGTATTTGGATGGAAGTTTGTTAATAGCTATATCTGACTCCGATGGCGAGTCATCAGCTACCCTGGAATTTGCTGGTGTACCTTCTTTCTTCTTCGCTTGTGATGGAGGAGGTGACGTGGGGTACATGGACAACGTTGTCAAGGAGAATCAACGATGCTCCCTCGAAGATGACCATTGTTGCCAAGATGAAATGTGAAATCTTGAAGAATAAGGTCACCACCGCGAACATTGTGTTGAAAACCATCATGATGGTTAAACCTGATACAATGTCCATGGAGGTGTCCGTCCATAGTTCTTTGGGTATCCGTAGCGCTTGAAGAGATCCCAAGGGTTTTCACTTTTTTCCATCTCTACATCTTGCACGCATCATACATCTTGTAGTTCTCAACAATATTGGTCAGCATCTCCTCCTTTTCCACAGTATCCACTTGGAACAGTGTCATGTCATTCCTTCGATGGCATGCAATGAAGCATGTCCCTGGATGTCATGACTGCTTGGCGAGTGAATCCTCATTGCTAGTATTATTCGTTGCACCAAACTTTTTTGTGGTCGTATCATGCAAACTCCTCATAGTCTCTCCTGGGCAGCTTTATGAGGAACGGATCTCATTTGAAGAGAAGCATATTGTACTTGGTTTTGTTCAAGTGTGTATGTGGGAATGAAGTGTACACCATTACAAGGGAATGCATTCATATCCCAGGATCTTTCTCTGTCCATCAAGCATGCCATATCCATTTTATGGGAAGCTAGTAGAGGTTCTACTTGGATTGCATGAAGAATACTTATGTACAAGTGAAGTATTTCTAAAAGGAACCGTGGCTACACAAAGCTCAATGCTAGGCTCTTACGCAACTCTTGACCTGAAACTAGGACCCAATCCCTTGCTGGGAAATCAAGGCTAATGACAAAACTGTATTGGAACAACCACCATCTCTAGAGAAGGAAGGCCTTCATGATGTTCATACAACCTCCTACCAGGGTGGCAGGCATTACGAGGCTTACATGGATAGATGAGGATCTAAATCAGAATCTTGGTTGAAGGCACTCCAGTGCTTAGCCGTAAAGACTTGCACATGGACTGAACGGAGATACCCTTGACTTGATGATCCTAATGTTTTCAATTACTCGACTAGAGATGGTTCCCGCCTTTCATAATTACGACCCAAGCAAGTTGACTAAGTTAAGTAGGTGTGGAACTTTCCATTGTGTGCATTGAAGTTCTATCGCAAATGTAGCATTTTCCACACACATGGACAGATGCATTTGCATGGGGCAATCATCACCGTGCCTATAATCCTCGGATCTTGTGACCTATCATGTTCTAGTGAGAGCCATTGATTCTCAGAGTCAGAATTCTTGCATCCCCGGGCTCATCGGTGATGGACAGTGACTATTGATGACTAGAACCAACAATGTCTGTAACCGTTCTTTGAGGTAACGTCCTCTCCATGGAAATTTTCCGTCCACTTGAGTTGTACACTAGCCTGTAGTTAAGCCATGGAGAAACTTTCTTTTTTATGAAGCTTCACCGAGTCAATTTTTGGAACTTGACTATTAGCTGCTTCCACCATATGTTTTGCAACTACTATGTTTCTGATTTTACACAATCTCACGTAGTCCGTAGATCACCGCCATCCTATGGCTTGTACTAGAGCTCTCCACATAGGCTAGGTGGATGGAAACAAGGAGGCATGTCGCTTCGTGCCCCTTGACGCGCAAAGCCTCACAGTATCCAATAGCTAAGTAATGCAGAGAGAGAAGACAGCTGACAAGCACATAACGTAAATACCTGCTACGGCACACGATGGGTAACGCATGCAACAATGCTAGTTTGTCCTCAAACATGCCCAAAACTACCGTCTTTGCCACCGCCTAAACCTCTGTTTACATTCTTTCAAACGCAAAATTGTCTAGACCTAGAGATGCATAATCTTGAGCCGGGCACTTTGAATGGTCACATGCACAAGTCTGACATCGATTGGTGGACACACAATGCAAAACATGCAAATCGGGCTAAAGTTCTTGTCCACTAGGGAAACTCTGGCGGGCAGTAAAACTGAAGAGCACCTTGGATGTGTGGAAGCTCTCTAGCAACTTGTGGTGAGTGGATCCACCACCCAGAGGTGCTCTAGTGCCAGTCGAGTCCGCATCAGGGATCTGAACGAGCGTGGATACGGGACAGTGGTCACAGTCAGCGTAAGAGGGAACTACGTGACTCACATGGCACCCAGCCATGCTAATCCCACGCAAACCCCCCCCCCCCCCTCTCCCTCTCGAGCACTCCAAAAAAAATCAAAATAGGGGTTTACGATTAATCGACTGGAACGGTGATGCAAGCACTCCAAAGCTGCATTTAATTCAGTGTCGACATGTCGTTAGCCTTCGAAGTCTAGGGTCTTTCTCCCCTAAATTCAACCAGGGTTTAATGTACTCATTGTTCCGTTAATCTCGAGAGTACGTTGGTTGTCTGCTGATTTCGACATATGGGTTGGTTCACATTTTTTGTGTCCCGTGATCTCGACGTCGTGAAGTGGCTGACGGATATGTCAGCCACATTGCATTCGTCTATGCTAGCAAGGCGCAACGGTCTACGTGATGTTTGGCGAGCCATACCTAAGCGTGGCCATGGAAGGTGTTGCATGTTTGCGATCCGCGCACATGCCACTCCTTTTGGTGTCACTCGTAGGTTTTAATCCCCGATGTGACTATGAAAAATTGCATTTTTGACTCTTCGAGCACCATTACACCACCTATGGAGTTGTCACTCGTGGATTTTCATACATCATCTGTTTTTGTCGAGTGCAAAAACAATCGAGTCGAACAACCAGAAAACAAGGATCCCTGAACACTTGAACGCAAAGTCCACAAGTGCTCCCACAAAAACCATTTAAAAATCATCTCATGGTCTTTTCAATTCGTCTTGGAATTCAGATTCGATGAAGTTCAATTAGGCCAAAAAATGTACTACCAAACCCCCCAAACAGTTGGTTACATCATTTATTTTATATCCAAACATGGTTACATCAGGTCTGAAGGGTGAAATTGTTGGATTTGGTGTCTGTTGTAAGGGATTATTGGATGTATTGGATGTCCTATGAATCATGTGGATGTATGGTCATTCTTCCAAAAAAGAAAGAAAGGATCATTGCTGAATTAAGGGTAAGACAAGTTTGTGCCAGGAGTCGAGTTCGACTCCCCTCCCAACGAGAACTGCCTCCCGTGCGTATTCGTTCCTGGATATTGCCGTATAGCCTCCTGGTTACTCAGAAAGCCCTATTCTGGAAGCGCCCTCCCATCGGATGTCAATGTAATGGGGGGTGAACGCACATCATGACAACCGATGAAAATGTAGCGAGAGGGCCGGTTCGGCCCTCCCTCCTCGCTGAAGCGAGGGGTGGTTGCGCACCACCCCTCGCGTCAGCGAGGGCTGGCCGGTGAACAGCATTTTGCTGGCCGCCGGCCAGCTCGCTGTCGGCCGGCTGGACGGCCGGCGGCCGGCCAAGTGACCGGCCGGCCAGCCGCCAGCCGCCGATCGCGGCCTCAGTCCGATCGGTGGCTGAGGGCCCACGAAGGTCTCGAGGGCGAGGCCTCGTGGCATCGTGCCCTCGCCCCCACTTGCCCTCCTTGCAAGCAAGCGAGCAAGGAGGAGGGGGGCGGACGAGGGATAAGAGGCGAGAGAACTGGTGTGAAATCGCCAGCATGCCTTGCATGCGACGATTTCGTGCCAGAATGTCAAAACGTAAATCAAAGTTTGTTTGCAACAAACTTTGACATAAAAATAACAAAACAACTCATGCGAACACATGAATTTGAGGTAAAAACCCCTGATTTGGGTCCCAAAACCAGGGGTAAGGTCAAAAACGGTAATGGGCCTCCGGAGACTCGAAGTAATCGGGTCTCCCTGCTCTGGGTCGTTGATGACAATCGCCCCTTGGTCTTGCGAAGGGGGTAAACCCCTGACGCGGACTGAGAACGCCATTCTGCGAACTCTGGCGACGGCTTCAAGGCAGGAGCTGGAGACTCAACCCGTTACAGAGGTTCTCAGAGCAGGACGGCCCCCGCAACTAAGGGTTTGACAGAAACGGCGGCTACGCCGTATATAAAATACCGCTGGCAGCTGCAGGCAGCAGCAGAAATGCCAGAAGGGACTACGGCATCTACGCTTCACCGTTTGAAGTACCGTAAAGTGCGTTAGGAAGCTAGAGAAGAGCTCTCTTTTTTGGGACTTCTTCTCCACAGTCTCTTCTCCATCCAAGTGAGCTAGGGGAATTTTTTTGGGATGGGATAGGGAATACGCACCCCAAAACTACCTACTTTTTCCCTCTTCTCAAGGCTCCTTCCGTTCCTCTTCAACCAACATTTGGGGCAGCACCTTTCTCCAATACCAGAGACTCCCACGGCCTGAGTGAAACGGAAAAAGGAGAAAAGTGCTACTTGAAGAATTTTTGGAGGCCGCCAGATCACCGTGGAGCACAAGAAAGGCGCCTCCAAGGGGGGGCAAGGTGTGCCAAGAAGATGCAAGAAGAGACGAAGGAAGACCAGAAGACAAGAAGACAAGAAGAAAAGGAATCTTTTCCTTCTTTACCTTGTACTTGCTTGTTTATCTAGGTTTTCTTACTCTTTGTCCTAGTTTGTGAGCGATACTCACACTTCTTGTTATTCCCTTTTATTGTTGTTTTCTGTTTTCCTAGATCCTAGTCGCTACCAAGTGCCGTGAGTCACGGCTTAAGAGGACTAGTTTCAAATTCCACGACCTCATACCGACGTGGTAGCCTAGGAAAGTAGAAAATAAATTTAAAACTGCCTCACCGATTGTGAGAGCAATATTTTAGGGGACAATTCCTCCTAAAATTGTATTGTGGGGTGATCTTCACAACGATCCTCACGTGCTAGTTGCACGGACGGCAAGATGGCATGTGCCGGACAATCGAAGACCAGCAAGGGCAAGGTGGTGACGGCCTCACCACGAGCTCTCGGCGGACTCCAAGTTTTGGGAGCCATTGCAGCGAGCACGCTTGCCAACCCAAAGGCAACCGTACCGCCTAAGACAGTCGTATTGCTGAAGGCAACGAACACTAACCTCGGCGATACCGAGAAGCGTGCGGAGGCCGAAAAGCTGCTCGACGAGCACGTCGACACGCACATGGACGACCCTCACACGACAAACGACGCGATGGAGGAGGATTTCCCGGAGGGGGGCCTTGACAAAGAGCACGACGCCGACGATGGCAAAGGCGACAAGGATCGCGACAATCGACATTGTCGTGCGGCGAACTCGAGCCGATTGCTCAAGAAGGGCAAGGCGCCCGCCGCATCGCCCGAAGTTGCCGATAGTAGCGAGACTGTTGAGAGCAGCAAGGGCGCTGAAAGCAGCCACATGGGAAGTTCTCGCGAGAACGAGCCGGACGACGTCACTGCGAAGGCAATTCGCGATGATCGTCGTAGGCTCACACAGTTTGCTGCTGAGGCGGACGGCCGACTCAAGATCACCACCGATGGTGGAGATATGACACCACTCGGAGGAATGGGGACGGACCCCCCTTCCTTTGACGTGGACGTAATGGGACAGGGCAGTGCCCACACGAGCGTCGTCGCCGATGACAGTCTCTTGCGAAAGGTGGGACTCTTTGGAGGCGTGTACGCAAACCGTACCCTCTTGTAGTGGGTAAGGGTGCACGGACAACGCGAGGCCTTGGAGGCTATCGCTGATGCTCTGACGGCATCAGAGCTCAAGTTCGTGTTCGCCAACCTGTTGGCCCACATCGGCAGAAAATCACGGACCTCGGCCGTGATCGCCAACTGCAGCGCCTGGCCGTCCATGAGGCAAGCCGCCGATGCAACGACCTCGACAAGGCGTTGCGGAGCGTGACCCAGGTGCAAATGCATCGGTAAGCGCAGCATGCCGTAATTGCGGATGCCACTGCCGGTGGCATCAACAACTTGCATACCTCGACGACTTCGGCGCCGGTCATGAACACGTCCTTCGTCCACAGTGTGGAGATCTTCCGGAAGGGCATGAAGCTGACTGACTGGCTGAATCGCATGGAGCACGTTCTACGTGTCTACAAGGCTCCACTCAGCCAGTGGGGCAATCTTGCCACAACGCGATGTGAAGACAAACTCTTCAAGTATGTGGTCAAGGAGTGGAGTGTGCAGTAGCCGCACCTCGAGTGGCAGTGCCGTGGGAGGCCTTCTGCGTGATCATGTGCAGTAATGCATCCAACGTGAGGAGGCGCACCGTGCCTTCCACAATATCAAGGACTTCAGGTAGCTGGGCAGCTCGCTCAAATCCTACTTGAGCAAGTTCTATGCACTCTTGGAGGAAGCCGAAAGCTTCACTGAGGGCGATGGGACTCAGACCTTCAAGTACTCGTAGTGCATGCTGCTGGAGTACTTGTGTGATGGTCTTGCCAGAGAGAAGCTGAAGGACAAGACCACCATGACAGCCACTGGCCAAGCTTGGACAAGTTGGAGGGCGTTGCGCGACTACATGAGCGAAGTGTATTCGGCGAACCCGAAGCACTACTCTAATGCACAGCCAAACACGCGTGCACAGCAAGGCCGCGGCATGCGCATGAACGCTGCAGGGGCTGGTGAGTCAGCTGGACAGCGAGGCGAGGTCAAGGGAAAGCAGCCCGCAAACCCTCCACCCAAGAAGGCTGGTGGAGACAAGGGCCCTAACAACAAGCGCAGCCACGAGAATGACGAGCTACAGGCGACGCGTGAACGTCGTAACGTAGCCTTCCGCGAAGGGCTCTGCCACAACTACATGCAGCCGAGCCACTTTAGGGCTCAGTGCCCTCAGACTGCTGGTGGTGGACAAGAGGCCACGGCGTTCGCTACAGCAGCAACACCTAGTGGGGATGGTGCAGGAGGAGGCCGCGGACAGGGCCGTGGACAGGGTCACGGTCACGGCAATGGGCCCGGCCGTGGTAACGGACAAGGCCGTGGGGCGGATTTTCCCCACCCCTGAGTGACGTTAGTGGGGACCACTCAGGGGTAAACCTGGATCACAAGTGTGGGTCCATGTTTTCAGATGAGGATGTTAAACAAATTGGGTTTTTGACGAGTTCAAATTTCTCTATTGTTTTCTCTCCTCTTGTTGAACCGCATTCTACACTTGCTGACTGGTATTGCCCACTAAACCTTGCATCTCCGGAAAAGATGCATGATCGTACATGCTAATGGCGGCGACACCGACCACTATACAAGAGTTGTGTGACACAGTGATTGAAACAAATGCCCTCAAAGCAATGAGTTCAATCACGTTCGCATTACCTTTAGTCAACGATTTCTACCCAGTAAGATTTTAAAGAGTGGAAGATGCTAGCCGAATTCACACGTCCCCACAAGATGTGCACTCGAGTGGGTGAATCATGGGAGTTACGACACTTGTTGTACTGATTCCATGTTTGTCACAAACTTGGCTTGCCGTCATCGAGTCTGTTCACTCAAACGAGTAGATACAGCATGACGATGCAATTCAAAGGACACCTAGCTGGTGCTCCCGTGAACGTACTTGCTCACACTAGAGGAGACGACTCCTTTGTTAGCCTCGGCTTTACCCGACTGGTTGCCTGAAGTACTCGCCATCGAATGGCGCAGTTGTCGTCGGTGACAACCGTACTGTACCAGTGATCGGTACTTGTAAAGCAAAAAATTGTATTCAAGGATACACACAGAGTGTCACATTGAAGGTCCTCAACCTTCTTGATCTGTTCAGATCCATGTATCGCTTTAGTCCAGCAGAAAGGCGAGAGGCCAAACGCCAAATCAAAGAGTACATTGCAAAATGGTGGATCGAGTCGAGTAGCTCGCCGTACGGTGTGCCGATCTTTTTTGTGAACAAAAAGGACGGTGGTTTACGCATGTGCGTGGATTGCCGGGCGTTGAACAAGTTGCCGGTGAAAAATCGATTCCCCTTACCGCGGATTGAGGAATTTTTCTACCAACTCCAAGGAGCAAGAGTATTTTTTTGTTTGGATTTGTCTCAACGGTACCATCGAATCCGCATTACGGAAGATGATGTGCCCAAAACCGCATTTCAAACGCACATGAGACACTATCAGTTCCGAGTGTTATGCTTCGATCTTACAAATGCCCCGGCAACCTTCCTAGGAGAAATGAACCGGGCGTTCGCCAAGCAACTCGGACAGCTCGTCATGGCTTACTTGGACGACATCCTCGTCTTCTCCAAATCAATGGAAGAGCACATAGAACATATGTGCAAAGTTCTTGCAATCCTTTGGGAGTAGAAGTTCTATGCGAAAGTGAGCAAGAGCAAGTTTGTACAAGATGAGCTTGAATACCTTGGACACATCGTCGGCAAAGACGGCATCCGTGTCGACCCACGAAAGGTCCAAGTCGTTGTGGACTAGCCACGCCCCGAAAATGTTGGGAAGAGTCGGTCTTTCCTCAGCCTTGCAAACTAATTTTGACGGTTTATGCAAGGGTATTCGACCATGGTAGCACCACTAGCAAGCTCACGCGAAAAGATGTGCGTTGGGAATGGACATCTGATTGCGAGAACGCTCTTGTCAAAGTCAAATAGCTTCTATCCACGACGCCTGTCCTAGCTCTTCCGGATCCATCACAACCGTGGGAGGTGCGATGTGATGCGTCGGTAATAGGACTCGGAGCCGTCCTCATGCATAATGGTCACCAAGTTGGGTATGAGAGCTAGAAGCTCATCTCCGCGGAAACGCGGTACATGACTGGGGATCAAGAGCTCCTTACGGTAGTACACACTTTCAAGATGTGGCGTTGCTACCTCAAGGGTGCTGAAGGGGGTGTGACACTCGTGACCGACCATAATCCATTGGTGTTTTTCAAAACGCAACCGAACCTGTCAAGATGTCAGGTGCATTGGAGCGAATACCTGAGCCGATTCTCGTTCACGTGGGAATATCGGCCAGGACGCATCAATGTGGCCGACCCACTAAGCCGACAGCCTGTGGAAGTTAAAGCAACCACCGAGGTTGGTGGATGATTTATGGCCATTGCAACAACAACAGTACAATCACCAGATCCCCGTGCACCTCTGCGGCAACCACCATGAGAGATTTTCCATTCCAACGGTTTTGTAAACAAGATCCAGATGGGATACTGTGTGGATTCTTGGTTTCAAGACTCTCAAAATCTGGACAAGTACGGATTGGTGGAGGCCGCAGGGATCTTTTGGCACTGAGAAGAAGTTGTCGTGCCAAACGCGGGAGACCTTCGAGCAAAGATTATCTCCAAGTTCCACGACCCGCCGGACGCAGGTCATGTGGGACCCCGAAAGACCGGACAGGCACTCTCGGACCACTATTGGTGGCCACGATGGAGTGTCAATGTCCATAAGTATTGCATGACATGCGACCCATGTCTTTGGAATAACGCAAGTAACAAGAAGCATGTTGGACTCCTCCAACAGCTTCCCATTCTTGAGACTCCATGGGAGTGCTTCAGCATGGACTTCATTACTGGTCTTCCAGACACAACCCGTGGCCACGATGCAATACTAGTGGTTGTGGATCTTTTGACGAAGATGACACACTTCATTCCTACAACCACTGACGTGAACGCAGAGGAGACCGTCCGTCTCTTCTTTGAGGGTGTCGTAAAGTACCACGGCTTGCCGTTGTGCATTATCTCCTGTGGCAAAAGATGCAAAAGATGCACAATGGCAAGCCGTGTCGTAAAGTACCACGGCTTGCCGTTGTGCATTATCTCTGGCAAAAGATGCACGAGTACTTTGGTAGTGATTCGCGAATGTCGGCAGCATTTCACCCTGAAACTGACGGACAAACAGAGTGCATGAATCACACTCTAGAGAAGATGCTCCGCATGTACATGGACCCTGCCATGCAAGGTTGGGACGAATTCCTAGCACCGGTAGAGTTTGTAGTGAACAACTTAGTGAACGATTCCACACAGTTCACACCGTTCGTGTTGAACAGTGGTCGGCATCCAATGGTACCCTCTTCATTGGTGAATAGTGGGAGTACAAAAAGGCATGTACCTTCTGCTCAAGCCTTTGCTGAGCGCATCGACTCCCTGATACAGGAGGCAAATGGTCACCTTCAAGCAGCTCGCCAGCGACAAAACGCGTATGCCGACAAAGGTCGCCGGGAGGTCGCGTATGATATCAGTGACAAGGTGCTGCTTAGCACTAAAAACTGTCAACTGAAGTCGCCAATGGCAAGAAAACTTCTACCGAAGTGGATTGGGCCGTTTCCCATTGTAGCATGCATCGGGCCAGTGGCATACCGATTGCTAGTTCCGCCGAGTATGAAGATACACGACGTGTTTCACGTGAACCTGCTGGCTCCATACACGACAGATCCACTCAGCCACCACTTGCAGTCCTTGCTGCCGACGGCCAATACGAGGTCCTTCGCCTATTCCAGCACCGAGAGCGTACTCTTCGGTCGCGCGTTGTTAGGGAGTACCTCGTTCATTGGGCTGGTTGTGGACCTGAATAGAATTCATGGGAGCCCGAATCTCGGTTGCCCACAGGGGTGGTCAACGAGTACTGAAGCGAGTTTGCAGCTCACACAGCTCGCACCTGAACGCGGAAAAAGTGAGCAACAATCCCAAGTGGTAGCATTCATGGATAGCGACCATAGGAGGTTGGGGACGCCTAACATGGATGTCGCGCGGACGCTCTAGCCTAGAGGGGGGAGGCCGCTAGCCGTGCTGACCTACAAGGTCTAGCTTAGGCCCAAGTACCATGCACGTGTTCATGTTTAGCTGGTGATGGAAATCATTAATTTTCTTTCACAATGTCGATGACCCACTAACTGACAATCCTGCTTGTTCTTCATGAACCGAGACGGTTCATAATAAGTGGGGAGGAATGTAGCGGGAGGGCCGGTTCGGCCGTCTGTCCTCGCTGAAGCGAGGGCTGGTTGCGCACCACCCTTCGCGTCAGCGAGGACTGGCCGGCGACTTGCATCTCGCTGGCCGCCGACTAGCTAGCCGCTGGCCGGCTGGACGGTCAGCGGCTGGCCAAGTGACCGGCCGACCACCGGCCGGCCATCTGCCAGCCGCCGATCGTCGCGTCAGCCCGATCGGCGGTTGAGGCCCTACGAGGGCCTCGAGGGCAAGGCCTCGTGGCCTCGTGCCCTCGCCCTGCTCGCCCTCCTCGCAAGCGAGCAAGCGAGGACGAGGGAGGGGGACGAGGGACGAGAGGCGAGAGTACTGGCGCGAATTCGCCAGCATGCCTCACACGCGACGATTTTGCGCCAGAACGTCAAAACGTAAATCAAAGTTTATTTGCGACGAACTCGGACATAAAAAAACAGAATAACTTATGCGAACATGCAAGTTCGTGGTAAAAACCCCCGGTTTGGGTCCCAAAACTAGGGGTAAGGTTGAAAACAGCAATGGGCCTCCGTAGACTTGAAACATTCAAGTCTCCTTGCTCTTGGTCATTGATGACGATTTCCGCTCAGTTATGCGAAGGGGGTAAACCCCTCACGCAGACTGAGAACGCCATTTTGCGAACTCCAACGATGACTTCAGAGCAGGAGCTGGAGACTCGACCCGTTACGAAAAAGAAACATGGAGAAATTTGCAAAACTCCTAGATGATGCTGGCATTGATTCGTTCGGTATTGAAAGAATTGATGCCAACGTGATTTGACGAGCGAGGCATGCAGCACACAACACACTAGCCAATCAGAAGCGAGAAACGAGTGAGAAGGGCGAGTGCTAGTGAGTTGCTTTCGCCACTTGACGAATGCCGAGAAGTCGATGTATCTCGCGGGAGCGTCATGTTTGGGAACTGTTTACACGAGAAACTTCGTTGAACCTGCTGAGAAAGCAAAAAGGTCTCCATTAATTAGTGTTTGTGTCCACTCGGTCTCTAGAACAGTACATACGAGACTGGTTTCCAACGATAGCAGGTCATCACATATGTGTGGCTTGAAAATAGGCATAAAGTAGAGATAGAATTGCAAAGTCGACATTCATCATTTTCTGGCAACCGAAACCGGCACCTACCATAGGCGGAATCTAGACCCGTCACCTTGCGTCTAGGCGAGTTGCAAACCAAGAAGTACGCATATAGTTGCCTTTAAGGTCAATGGAAGGAAAGAATAAACCCACGAGGACTGCACAGAGCGTACCACTCGAATCATTCTTTTTCCCACTCTCTCGGGGTAACTGGGGGTAAAGTTCGTTAGTGTACAGAACTTTTTGCGGAGAAAAATGTGTTTGCATAAGGGAGCGTGTTCGACCATCACCGGCCTGCCAGTCACGCGCTACAGCGGGTTCTAGCGCGAAGACGACGAACGAGTGTCCGGTATGCTAACTTTCGGCGCGAATTCCGCCGCAGACAAGTACCGGCAGGGGAACCATTCCGCGTCGACGTCACTGATTTCCATGGGACGAGAGTTGCTCATGGTGAGAGCAAGGCCGGTCACCATGCGTTTCGATTATGCGGTAAATGAGTCATATACACGTCCTTGTATGCCTGCATTCTTTTCGTCATGCCAGATTCTGTCATCATGGCAGGACGACGAAGCTCAAAAGCGTGATTGCGCATAGTTCACCGTCATAAACTACACCATCCCGCGTAACTTCTCACTGCGCGAGATTGATGGGGTCCGAAGTGTACGTCAGCAACCGAACAGTTAGTCTCAGGTCCTCGCCGACTGTGCACAGGCTACGGAAGACCTCTGGCATGGTCCAACACGGTCGTCCGTTCGTCGATGGGTCTCGTCTCGACCACCTTGCACCACTGACGCGCACGATCTGCCTCTCACAAGGCACTCGATCGGCCGCTGTGGAAGCTTCCCATTCTGGCTTTAGCTCTGGAGCACAATCCAGCACTGATGTCCCACCTCGCACAGCGAACACATTCTTCTGCCAGGTTTTTCGCTTGGGCCCACGCGACGTCTGTCACGCCCTACGGCATCGGCTCGAACGGCTTGGCAACGTTTCTCGTCGTCTTGGCGCCCATTTATGGGGGCGTCTCTTTGTACTGACCGCAAGAACCTTCGGAGGGACGAGGACATGAGCCCGGTGAGCAGTTGTCCACGCCCCGAGCGGCCGAGTGCCTGCGTGTGAAGGGCAATGTCGATCCGTCGAACCTCCTGACGGATGGACAGTGCAGGGGCCTCTTCACACTGGGCAGGCAGTCCGCCTCAGACGATGTCACGCGTCGTGATCTCAGTCGCAGGACGTGTTCGGCATCATGACAACTAGACAGAAGGCTAGTCCTTGCTCAATGCGTTCTATTACGAGCAAATTTTGTTTTTGTTTTTTCTCTCTCATGCTCATTGGCTGAAACTGTTAGCTGATCCAGGTCTCAGTTTTCACCAGGTTGAATTCAGTCCTGCCAGGAGGTGCCACTGAGCCAGAATTTCGGAAGAGCGTGGTAAAGGGCTTGGTCATTGCGTCCCTCCCTTCCTCCTCCATCAGTCCTTGGGTGTGCAACCGCGCCAGGAAGCGCAAGCTGTCCCTGTGTCAGGTTTTCCTGCAGGGAGCCGTTGGGATATCGTTGGGATCCTGCTTGGGAAGGCTGGTGTTGTGGCAATGCTGCCTGCTTAATAGCTTCTTTCATGCTTTGCCACTGTCTGACTTACCCACCAACGAGACAGCTGCGGCATGCCTTTGGCTGTGGCCTTCCGGTGGCTCCCTGTGCCCTTTGCATGCACTAGCGGAGATGCCTCCCTGTGCCCGTCCTCTGTGTTCCTTTGCCTGTCTCGCAGGAGAATGGGTACACAACCCGAGCCAAGAGGAGGCCGCCATACAATGCGGAGGTGGCAGGCTTGTCACCACGGTCGCGAGCGGTGCCGCGGGGGGTCACAGATCCCTATCGCATGGATGAGGTGCCCAGACGTGTCTACAATGTGCGAGACAGCGTGCCCATGGGTTCGCTACTAAACAGCGGCTTTCCACAGGTGCGCGCGCGGCAAGTGCCGCTGCAGGGGACAGTGAAGCGTACTCGCACGCTCTCAGGTTGTCAGTGCGCATGGGTGTGGATGGCATAGAAGGAAGGAATGCGAGAAAAGGGAGAGAAGTGGCAGCCGTGCAAGAGGAGTTGGGAAGAGTCAGAGGGGTTGCAGCCTGCAACTTGTAGGGGAGGCGAGGCTGGTCAAAAAGAGAGAGGCGTGGCATGGTGCGGAGCTGTGGGGTCACCCCAGCTCATAGCACCGTTCCATGCTTTCCACTGTAGTGGTGGCGAGTTTCTCTCAAGCATTTATGTCCAGGGCTCAGTACATTTTTGGGCACATCCCGTTCACCTTGTCGCTGGCCAATGTGAGAACCCGCACCTGTTTCTGCTGTTGTTCGTGCGAAACTTGCAGACCCCACGAGAGAACCTAACACGGCCCGAACCCCCAGACATAGCACGGGACACGCATATGAGTCCATCCCCCCTTTCAAGGCCTGACATGGTTAGGCAGCCGGAGGCTCATGACCCGCACGATGTTCCCTCTTTGAGAACTCCACCTGAACAAGGCATCCAACCGCAAGGGCAAGACAGTAGCCAGCAAGAGCAGCAGCAGCAGCAGCAGCAAGAGGTGCAGCAACCCCAGGGACAAGAGCATAGAAGGAGTAGGAGCAGAGATCGCAGTACAAGTAGTGCATCTGCAGCCAGCAGAGCCAGTGACAGCTCTGCCATGGCGGCTGAGGATGGAGAAGGAGGGAGAAGGCGTGAGAGCAGGGAAGCAGTTTTGGCGGATGGGGTAGGGCAGTATGCGCAGCAGCAGAGGAGCGGGTACGGGAATGGTGTAGAGGAGGAGGCAGCCATGCCTGTTCAGCCGATTCGGTGGAGGAAGGGGGAGCTGATTGGTGCAGGGGCATATGGACGAGTGTACATGGGCATGAACCTTGAGTCTGGAGAGTTGATCGCTGTGAAACAGGTGGGTGTGTGCGTGAGCACCGCATAACGTGCAGGTGGATGTGCGTGCAAATTGCATTGTGTAGAGCTGCAGAAGGGGGAACTTGGGATGTTGTTGACTGCGTTCAAGGAAGGATGCCATGCCAGGGATTGGGGCAGCCACTGCTGCGTTGCAATGGAAACCGTGAGGAACGGCGCGTTGGGTGTGGTCGATGCTCACACATGCTGTCGCATGTGTCGGGAGACTTTGTCTGCTACGCACGCTGTGTTTGTTAGTGGGTGTGGGCATAGTGGGAAATGTTTGGCGAAGCTCATGCCGATGGCCAGTCCAGGATGCTCGCTGCTTCCATGGCTTGCCACGTTCTGGCTTGTCATGTGTCATGCCACTCTACTTGTGCAGTGCTGTGTTGTGTGTAGCCTCACCATGTGACGTGGCAGGGTGTCCAACACTTCTGTCTCTCTAGGGACGCTCTTGCATTGCCACGGGGCGCATCGCTCCCGTTTGCTGCGTCTAGCCTTGCCATTCTTTGATGTGAAGAGGTGGTGTAGTTATTTCAATGCCAACCCTTGCTGTCCCGTGTTACGTTGTTCATGGGTGTGCTCACTCGTGCAGGTGCTGGTACCAGTCAATGGCACTACAAAGCAGAAGGCCAAGGTTGGGTCTCCATCCAAGCATATCCATCCACATTGCGCATCCCCCCCTCCCCCCCC